>OY720451.1:28742996-28810496 GCA_963082715.1 Harpalus rubripes
CACACACACTCACACATCGACATCATCGTGAAAATGTTAAAATTGGATTCTAGGGACCTTAAAACGTGGTCATGTACCAAAATCCCTATATGCGATTTTTAGCACGATCCCTTACCAAGGGCAGCGGGAGGTAAAAACGATTTTCGACCTGTCAAGTATGTCTTGCACGAAACATAACTAATTTATTAGTTTTATATGTGTAACACGGCCTGCATTCGTAACTGGAATAGAGTAAAGGTACTGCATTAAATTAAAATGTGCCAGCAAAGCGAGCAAAAAATCATTCGAGTAACTAAAAGTATTTCGCAATCAAATATCAAAATAGTAAAAATGTAAAGAGAAAATTTTGACGTTTATGATTAATATGCCACAAAACAGTTAATAAACTACCAGTAATATTAAGTCATTATCGGCTGTATCATGTAGCACATCGCTTATATTAAACGACGTAGCTAACAATGTTATCCAATCAAAATATGTGACTGTGATGAAAAAAAAGTAATGTCATTTATTATATTTCTTTTTTTCAAAATATTTATCTACGTCGTTTAATATAAGCGATGTGCTAAATATACATGATACAGGCGCATATTTGTTACAGTATTTAAGTGATAACGAATTCGTCCGTGGAATCGTAAAATCTACTGTCCTAGAAGCCCCGTATTCTTCAGTCTACCTCTACCGATTTTCCTTCCATGGCTTCGACGGCGCATACCCACTGGGGGTATCTCATGGCGAAGAGGCACCATTTTTGTTCAATATTCCATTCAATACCTCATCACCTGCTGTACGTCTCACCATCGATCGTATGGTACAGATGTGGAGCAATTTCGTAAAGACTGGTAATCCCACACCAGTATTAACTCCGGAGTTAAATGTAACATGGCCGATAGCTAATGCTACCGGAGGAAGCACAGTGCACTATTTGGATATAGGGGATCAACTGGTGCCATCTATTAACCCAGAAGAAGAAGAGATGAATTTTTGGGAACAGCAGTATGAGGTGTATGGATATCCACCTTATAATACGTATTAATGAGAAAATGGTTGTATATCAGAAAAATGATTGTTAATAATAGTGAGATTTTTTAACTTTTTAAAAAAGTTATGTACTAATAAATATTATGGTTTTTAGTAAAATAAACATATATTTGCTTATCTTCTTTTATTTATTTATCTTTCTAAAGGCGAATGGTGATTGTTGTATTTAACTACCGAAATTCGGTCACTTTAATATGTAATGAGTGATAAATATTTGCTTTCTGATGATGTACTGTTAGTAAGAATGTTGTTAAAGAGTGGCGTGTCAGATGAGCTTTCATTATTATTTTTGGGTTTATACTAACCCATAAATAAGTGAATTAATTATTTTCAGAAAAGAATGTATACCAACAAGTATTGATACTAATACGCCAAAATTTCCGTAAATACTCGTATTATTTTCATTTTAAAAAGCAAATATGCAAAACAATAATTGTCTGAAATTAGAAGTATTTTAAGTTTAGTCTATGTCTAGCAAGATATTACATACACATACATCCTCTTGTACCCTAAGGTGTCGAGGTTTCTTCTTGGGCTTCTTTTATTCTTTCATTGAATACAAAATTTCTCCATCTCTTCCTGTCTTTTGCTTTTTCTTTTGCCAGGTTCCAGCTTTCTCCTGCATTGGCTAATAGGTTCTCAACTGTACTATTCCAAGTGGGTCTTGGCCTTCCTCGTCTATTTTTTTCGATTGGTTTGGACTCCCATACTCTCTTTACCTGTCTTGTTTCATCCATTCTGACCACATGGCCGAACCAACTCAATTTCATTTCTTCTAATAGTTGTTTAGCCGATTTGACTTCGGTTTGTTTTCTAATGCCTTCATTTCTTCGCTTTTCAATTTTTCTAATTCCTAGTACTCGTCTTATGTATTTCATTTCTACTGCTTGTATTATATGTGAGTACCCAGTTTTCGCCGCTGTATAGTAGTTCAGGCAGGTATACCAATTTATATATGGAGAATTTGGTTTTGGTTGTATGTGTTATGGTTAAGAAATTTTTGTTGTAGGGCCTGGTAAACTCTGTTTGTAGCTTGGATTCTTGCATTAATTTCATAGTACATTGTTCCTTTGTTATTTATTGTGCTTCCTAGGTATTTAAATGTGCTTACTTGTTCGACGATTTCATTATTTAGTTTGACCTCGACTTTCAAATCTCTATTACTGATCACCAGTTTTTTCTATATTTAGGTATAAATTGCGCGATGATAGAATTTCTTGCCATGTATTTAAGTTCTTTTCCAAGTTCTCTTTTGAGTTAACGAACAATATTATGTCGTCGGCAAACGCACAGGTTTCTAGGAACATTGGTTGTAGGTTTTTATATCCTATTAGAAATTTCTTTGTTTTACTTTGGCACTCTTTAATTGCATCATCTAGTGTGCATATGAATAGCACGTGGTTCAATACACTTCCCTGTCTGACTCCTTCCGCATTACTGATTGCCTTAGATAATTTATTGGCAGTGCGAACTTTGTTGGTGGTAGAATTGTATATGCTTTTGATGGCATCTATTAGATCTTCTTTTACGTCTTCATTTCTTAGGCTTTCCCATATTTTATTTCTCTTTAGTGTCAAACGCTTTTTTCAAGTCCAGAAATCATGCGTATATTTCCTCATTCTTTGCCAGCTTTTTCTCTATGACTTGGTTAAGTGTAAATATGTGATCTTGTACACTGTGTCCTGGCCTAAAACCGCTTTGTATATCCATGAACTGTGGTTCGACTGTCATCCTTAGCTTCCTTTCTAGGATTCTTTCGTATATTTTTAGGGCAATGCATAGTAGATTGATACCTCTATAGTTATCACAGTATTTATAGTGTCGCCTTTTTTATGGGCAATATAATATCAGTATTCCATTCTGTTTCCAGCACATATTTAACAAGTTTACATATATACAATTATACAGAGACATTTTAGTGCCCTCTGTCGACATCCTCGTTACATGCAGAGTAGCTTATAGTGACCTCTGCTGCCACTCGGACTCATCGGGGTGTATCGGTTTTTTTTTATTAAAAACTGAATCGTGTGGGATTCGAACGCGGTCCCACACGAGCAACCTTGTATGCCAGGCGACCACTCTTGATCACACGATTACCGATGATCGTACCTTACCTAACGCACAAAACTTGGTTCGAGTTTTGTATTGTTAAAGTGTGATTTTATTAACCATGTCGCTGTTAGCAATAAAATTATAAATATCTAAATCATGAAAAAGCGGCATATTACCGCTTACTGCTTGTATTATAACATTGGATACGAACAGGCTACTACTTGCGCCGCTCTGTTGAAATGAAAAGATGCATTGCTTAAGCGTTCGCCACGTGCTGTAAGTGCTCTGTACAGTAAAATAATTTTACAGTTTACTGTGAGTGAGTTTCAAAATTTTGTACATCTTTTACTTTTCGGAGGTGTGTTGAAAGTACAATTATTTATTTATTTATTACTGCAAAGTATATTATATAAATATTATTACAAAAAGCAATCGATATTTGTTGTAGTCTTTCCTTAGATGGCATTTTTATAAGGTTACTTAAAGTTGTGTAAGAGCTAGATCCGGATTTAAAGTTGGAAGAAACTGCACTACTTAGGAGAAATTAGGAAACGCTAAAGATCAATAAATAAATAACATATACAGTAAAAATGTCTAATCAAGGTCATCTACGAATTGTATGAATTAATATTTTATTCTGTCTAATTCAATAGTGTCGTTTACTTAGTTTTTATAAGAGTACATAAGATACTACTGTTAAAAATATATGTTACAGTAAAAGCATTCAAAATTTAAAACTTAGTCAACTGGTAAATTTATTAGCAAATGTAAAAGCAAATATGGGAAAAATAAAATACTGACACAGTGTCAGTACACTGAAAGAAAATAATGTTAATCGTAAAGCTATGAATCAAAGTAATATATCTGAATTATTAAATAAACTTACGTTACAGCGATAGTATTGTCAACAACAAGCATTGTTTTAAAATGGAATGTCCTAATTTCGTCGAAACAATATGAATTTTTGAAAAACAAGCGCGTTATATTCATCCTTATCACACTCGCTTCTAGTGAGAGAGATAAATATATATCAATTTGTTAATTCGTTCATGATAGAGATAACCTTGATCGGACATGTATAAAATATTTTAATGTACACATGTATTATTATTATTATTATTATTATTATTATTATTGTTATTATAATAAAAGTTCGTATTAATTCAATGTCGTGTATTTTAAGTATTCGCATTAAACTATACACATATTTAAATAGGTAGTTATAATAAAATTAAAAGTATTTATGCATCAAATGTTTTAATTTTTTTATACAAATATCATTATGGTATTTTTTTGTTTTTACAGACTTCGATTTCCGTAACATAATAACCACAATAATTTTACTGGAAAAACACCCCGACCGATTCCGAGAAAAGGTCAAGTCAAGCAACAATCAAACGATGACGTATAGCCACACTATGGCTAAAGTTACAGAATAGGGGTCCTGAAGTCCAGTTCTGCGATGAGGGTTACTTTATTTTGTCTTTAACCTAACGGTTTTTTGTCTAGAGGTACAAAGATATAATACATATTTTAACACAATTTTATATTTAACGATTTTTCTGTTAAAATCATTGCCTACCTATCTTTTTCCTGCATTCACTCATCTCGTACTTAGGCGTATGTAGGATTTATATTTTTATAATATGCGTTTATGAAGTAAATGGCTTAAAGTATAAAAAGGGACCAAATAACCCCTAAACCAGTAAACGTGTTAAATACACATGAATCTGCAAGCCCTTTGGAAAATATAAATGTATTCAGATAGTGCACATGTTATTGTTTTATATCTGTAGGACCATTAATATTTTCAAGGTAAAATGTGATGAAATACTGTTCTGCGGTGTAGACGCGATAAATGAACCATAACTGAAACTACGGACAGATACACGTCATTTCAGCTTTAGCTTAGCAGGTGCATATTTTACTGCAGCATAAATATTTAATAATGAGTTAATGCTAAAAAGTTCTTTCTAAATGCAAAAAGAAGCGTAAGTCATACAATCCAAAGACGTGAATAAAATATTTCTTCCGTGAATTTAAATTCTATAATAAGGAAAAGTACTTAAAACGTTAAAACTAATGTTCATCTATAAATACAAATACTGATACTTATTTCAAACTAAGTGGTTGGATAATAATGTAACTATAAAAACAAAAGATTTATTATTTTTTGGTTCACACATACTCATTCGTTCAGGCAGTTGTGGTCGTATGGTTAATGAGTTTACTACAGCTCCTTCGTCAGATCATATATTCAAATTCTATACTTAGTAAGTAATATTTTAAAAACCAGTTTTTATTTTAAATTTCTGTTAAAGCTGTAAACTTTCTATATGTACCTTGGATATTCAAATAAAATTTGTTACTCGATTTCTAAATCCATTCAACTCATAAAACAAACATAAATCAACGAAATGTTCATAGTACCAGAATAAGGGTATTACACATACATTCAGGATTAACTTTTATATACTTTTTGTAACATCATCTTTTTTTTACAAATCCTACCAAACTCGTAATTTTAGATTTAAATCGTGATGATTTTTAATGACAGATAAGCTGGTACCACAGGCGTCGTTTTAACTAAAACCCTGTTTTAAGAAATGTCAAATTCAAATTTCAATATTTAATTACAACCGTATTTTTAAAGAACCATTTCTTTAAAAATATTTGTTTGAATACAAACTATGTTCTGCTTTAAAATCATATTTTGATAAATTTGATATTATTTATTATTAATAATAAATAATGAAATATGAAATTTCTTAAAACAGTTTTAGTTAAAACAAGGTTTGTGGTAGCAGCCATAGAGTTTAAGATATAAGTTGTTAGCAATAGCCGCTCAGAACTTTTGTTCAACTTTTAGTGCTTCTACAGCCTTTAATATCGGGCTGAAAAATGTCATATACACACTCGTTTATATTCTATAATTTAAGTTCTAATATTAGTATGCCACTTAATTTGTTTTTACGATTAAAAATTCTTATTTACCTTATTCATTATTATTTATGAGTAGAATTTCCATTTTGTTTTTCCTTAAACATTTTTTGTTTCTTTTCTTGTAAGGATTTATTCAGGTTTTTTCTTTTTGTTTTGTTGTCACAAATCTTTTCTTGCACAGCATGTGTCGGATAAAAAATATTATGAAAAGGCTATAAACTAAATTCCAACACTAGCGTATGGAAGTATTAAAATGAATAGTACTTATTTCTATATTTTTGATCAGAAGGAAACAAATCAATATTTATAGACTGCAACACAATTTAATTTTAGTTATGTGTACTTATTTTGGGTACAATGCTATTTTGAAATGTGTAATAATTGAAGAATTTCATTTCAAAACTGCCTAAGTGCCTAAATAAAAATCTGATGTGGCCAGCACATAACCTCGCATAAAACAAAAAATATTTTTAAATACAAATACATACACACTCACACACACTCACACACACACACACACACACATACTCACACACACTCACACTCAGACACTCACACACACACACTCACTCACACACACACGCACACACGCACACACACTCACACACGCACTCACACACACACACACTCACACACACACACACACACTCACACTCACACACACACACACACACTCACACACACTCACACTCACTCACACACACACACAAACACACACACATACACACAAACACATCCACACACACACACATCCACACACACGCATCCACACACACACACATACGGACATCATCGTAAAAATGTTATAATCGGATTCTAGGGACCTTAAAACGTGCTTCACTAAAATCTGGATATGCGATTTTTAGCATGAATTTAATACCTCTCTTAGCGAGAGGTAAAAAAATGATTAAGGTCATCAATAGTCTAAAAAATGCAACAAAAATAATACTTTGTATATAAAATGTACTAAATTAAATTAAAAATTAAATGCGATAAATGATAATGATGTATTTCAACATTGTCCTTCAAGCTACTTGCATAAATATCATAAAATTGATATGAAAATAGATAAAAATCGTATTTCAGATTTAAACGACTTTTGTGGTAACATAAAACATTACTTGGAAAAAGTAAATCACACCTTTTTGTTTCTGTACATAAGTATGGATCTATCCACCCTATTTTTAGAATTAAAAATTATACTACAATTTATTCTGGTGTAGGTAGGACTTCTACAGTATCTAGCAAAAACTTTGAGGTAAAAATAAAAAGTACGGAAATATTTGAATTATAAACGAGTATGTGTTTCATTCACAATTCTTGAAGGAGAAATTTTATTATTTATTTGAATTTAAATGCTTCTGTTATTGAAATCGTGATTAGATATCCATAATTTCTAATTTCAAGAAATTGTCGATTATGACATAAAGAACTAGATCAGTGATTGCTTCTTATTACATAAAATTAAATTTCAGCTCAAATTATTATTGCACAGAAGTAGATAAAATTTTAAAACTGATTTTCTATCGTTTCTAATCCCGGTATTTGATTAACGGATTCAAGTCTTTCATTAATGGACAAAGATTATTGACGCTCTTAAAAGTTAAATAGTAATCCAGTTGAAAACAAATTAAATATTCAAGAATGTATTGAAAGTTCGATTGCTTTCCAATACATTTAAAATGAAGAATGAAATTTTAATCAAGAAGAGTTGAACTCTCTGGTTAATTTCAACCCGAGGAATAAATGGCCTACAGTTTTAAGTTTTTTTCTGAGCATATAATGACCGTTTTTTTTAGGAAAATGGGGACATTAATATTTTTAGGGAAACTTTTATCAACGTCTAAAAGAACAGAGAGAGAGAATATATTATAACGTACTTGTATTAAAGTTACCCGTGTACCAAAAAATAGAATTAATTAAAAGCTCACAGAACAGAACAAATAGCTGAATACTTTGAAACAAAGATTAATTGGTTTTCAGACTTACACTCTGTTTGATTATCACGGATCACGAACTTGAAAAACTTGCTGTTTAGACACTAAAACAAATATATATTTATGTAAAAGTAAAACCGGAATTTTTTCCTTTAAAAATTAATACATTTAAGAAGTATTATATTACGATATATGACATTATAACTTTGATGAGAATTAATCATATTAGTCCTTAAAAACATTTATTAAATACTGTTTTTATTTTCCCATATATAATTGAGCAAAGTCTGGGTAAATGCTATCAGCTAATCAGCAAGCACAACATAATGAATTTTTTTAGCTCACAGCAATGAACACTGACATTTTTTAGCTCAGACCAAACCAAAAATTGAAAGTCAGTCTGTTGTTTATTCAGACAATGCAAGGGGGTAAAAGAAATATCGTACACGGTTAAATAGGTGTGACAAAATAATAGATGAGTAGAATTATAAAATTGTGCATTAAGTTAGGTTATGTTAAGGTTTAATTATAAAGATCTGAGCGTCACTTTTTAGCTATTTTTTCTCTTACAAAAAAAAATTCACCAAATTGTATGCCTGCTAAGAGTGCAAAATTTTGAAATTTCTGTTGCCCACATGACCGTCGCCCACTTAACAATCACCCACTTGATTATCGCCCAGTTGACCATCGTAAAATGTGGTTCGTCATCTAGTTGTCGCGTATCATAATATGCCATACCACATTTCGAATACATATTAACTTCAATTATTTAGGCTGTGTTTGATGTAAAATTTTGAAATAGCACAAAAATGACATCTGTTGGTTTATAATAGAACACTTTAGAATTAAAAAGAGTTCATTAAACAATTCGTTTCAATTTTATGTTTAAGATTACATGCCATTATAATATTCCATAAAACAGGATACAAATGAACATAGGCAAGTTGTACATCGTTGGAAATCTACATAAGTTCTCTTTTGAATGTCATAAGTTTCTACTATGGCGCCCATATAAAAATTAAAAATTTGACATCTCAAAATCCAACAGTGATAAAAAAATTAAACAGCTCCACTCGAAAGAGTATAAAATAGTTATTTACGACACAACTATGTAAAGCTATTCTTTAGTAACGAATGGATCAGAATTAATACACAAGAGCAGCGAGACCTACGATAGAATCTACCTAATAACCCAATAAAAATAAAATAATGCTTTTATTTATTAATTAGGAACCTAATATTAAACGAGAAATTTGCCATGATTACAATATGTTCAGTCAAGACTTGCAAATTTAGGGTGTTTAAAAATTTTAATCACTCGTTGCTCGGAAATTGCGACTAAGATAAAAGTGCTTTAATTTTAAAATCAGTAAAATTTTAATTTTTTTATTTATCGGGAAAAATAAGACATCTTTAAAATGATCTACTAATGAAGCATCTTTACATTAATTTAACCGACTTCATATTTCCTTGTAGTTATAGGTAAATCAAAAATTTACGAAAATTTTAAATTATTCTAATTTAAAACAGATTACAGTAAAAAGTAGTTACTCACGCTATATGGCCATGTCGATGTTGCTGTTCATTAGGAGAACACCTATGTATTAGAGCCGGGCTTTTGTAAATTATGTACCATTGTCGTAAATATTAAATGACGAGGTTTATGTAAATAATACTCTTATTTCTAATATTATTTATGTTTATATTCGGAATAATATAACATATTTGGTACATGTCACAATAATATTATCTACATTGTATAGGAAATATATTTATATTGTAATAATTTCCCGGAATATACATTAATACCTTAGTAATATTTCACGATACCACAATCAGTGCTATTAAATAATCAATTATTAATTCCACAAATAGTTCCAATTTCCTCCCAATATTAATTGAAACAACCACAGTCGTAAATTTTCGTCGATGGGAGTGCAGGTAGTGTAAAATGGAATTACTGCCATAGTACATCTCGTCTAGTTGATGTAGTGGCAGCGCAGCATGCAAGTGGCCACCCTCACACTCCGCTGCCACCACGGTGACGGCCTTCATTGAATTACGAGGCTTGTGTTCTGCGGCCGCTGCCCTTGCTCGCAGGATGAGTGTCCGACCGAGCCGCAATATAACGGAAACGCATTGTATGAACACAATATTCCACCCATTTATGTATAGATCACATGCGATGAACACAACAGGAATGAAAAAGGGGAGAAATAACTTCACGCTACATAAAGATGATATTAGTTGAAATATTGGAATTTTTGGTTTGAATAATTTATACGTACTTGTATTTAATATTAAAGTAGTTTTTGATCAAGTTTGACATTAAGTAAATATTTGCTTCAAATGATTCGGACGGCCCCAGTTCGATTTTAAACAACGTATAATTCAAAACTTGAAAATTGTATCCAATTTTCAAATAACTGAAAAATGACCCCTGTGATGCTCTCTCCCCGACATTTAGCAATAGATTCAAAGCAACAATCAAAACATGCTTTAATATTCACAACTATCTGCAATGCGTAACAAACAATTACACTCTGGACAAAACTTAACATAATTTAATAGCCGAGTTTTGCGGGCACTAGTTTTAAGCATTAGGTCAGATTATGTTAACTCGAATACCTCAATACTAATGCTCTTTTTCTACAAGAATTACACAGCGCGAGCAGGGGAGCTGACTAAGCGTTTCTGGCGTTTATATCTGGAGCCTTGTCGGTGGATCTCCACAAGCTCGACAACGCGGCTTAGCCTGGCTGACGTCCAGGTTCCCAGCCAAGTGTGCACCCCGTCCCAGGAAAGAAAGACCATCACCAACCCCTGTACTTAGCCAGATTAAACCTTGCCCAGCCCAGGGACTTCCTTCAACCTTTTGCTTTACTATCGCTTAACCCGTCCATCTGGAAGAAGAGCAGGATAGTACTAATTCCCAAGGATGGTGACAGACGCGATCAGGCTAAATAGGAGTTCGATTACTATCGGTTCTGCATCTCAACCTCTCATCCACTGCATTCTATCGAGGCACCTGGTTTCTACAGCCGAACTTCACCCGCTTAAGTGCGGTTTCGGATTGCTTCCTGGAGAACATTATTACCCTGAACCATTTTATCCGTTCCAGAAAAGTTCAGCTTCCCACACTTTTTAATCTTGTGCTGGAGACTGTTAACCAAAACCGACCCTGGGATACCATCTTCGATGACATCTCCGTGGCGTGCTGGTTCTCCTAATGAACAGCAACATCGACATGGCCATCATACTGGAAGTAGCTGAGCAATTCTTCCAAAAAAAAATGTCTAGCATTATCTGCCGCCACCACCTACGGCAAGGTCGTTGCCCGCACAAAGCTCATGTTTAGGCTTCAAGCTACCTATGTCCCTATGGCCACCGGAGTCAACCAATACCGTTACTTGGGCCTAGATTTCACTGCAACAAGCGACTCCAAGCTCACCCTGCAGAACCTGACCACTTGGCTGCATCGTCTTGTATGTGTCCACTTAAACCCCACAAAAAAGTCATACTCCTCAAGATCCACCTCATCCCTCGACTATACCACGGCATGCATATTGCTTGCTGAATGCGACAGGAAGTTCACGAAGAGGATACTCCATCTAAACTCCAAAACAGATAACCATTTTCTTTATGCCAAGCTAAAGGACGGCGGGCTCGGTATTCCCCAGTTTAGGGCGACTAGCCCCAGGAATTATTAGAGTTAGACTTGATCTACTCCAGGAAGCGGGAGGACAGCACGCACAGTTCTCACCCGCGAGGCAACCAAAACATTCGTCGAGCGAGTCTCCAAACTCGCTCCTCTTGCTTCCTTCCTACAAGCCCAAAGAAGAGAAACTCTGCCGAGCAGGGTGTAATCTAGATTAAACAACTTGTTATACTGTAATATCATCATAACTAAAAACGTAGTACACATAAAATAATAAAAGAATCACAGTTGTCATATAATTAATTCATCTTGTGACTTGTCAAGTTAATTTATAAAAGTACTATATAATATTCAATAAAAGTGTTTATAATTTCGTAATATTAGTATTTCGTTATCGATACCGTTATATTTCATTGGCGACGAGAAGAAAATGAACCCGGAACAATTTGCTCAATTTATACAAATACAAAAACAACAACAGGAGCAAATCCAAGAATTACTTCGACACATTACTTTACAAGGCAGTAATATAGTTTCAGATTCATCAGTGCAGGACGTGCAGGATGAAAATTCAATTGATGTCAAAAATATTATAAAAAATTTCAGGTGTGAAAAATATAACAAAAATATACGAGCGGAAACTTTTGTCGAATATTTTGAAGCTCAGTGTAAATTATGGGATGTAAATAAAAATACGGAGAAGCATTTGCTAGCTAAAAAAGAATTATTCTTAGCATCACTTTCTCCTGACGTATATTATGAGCTAAAAGTATCCTTTACAAATGCTGACACAGATTTCGACTCACAAAAATATACAACAATCAAAAATAAATTTCTTCATTTATTTCAAATTAAAAGAACACGTTTTAAGGCACTAAATGAATTCTGGAATTGCACACGTCAAATTAATCAGTCATTTGAATCTTACGCAAATGTTCTAAAAGAATTAAGCATTGACTGTGGCTATCATGGAGAATTTCTAGACAGGCAACTACGAGACAGATTCGCAACGGGAATCGCATCAACAATCACCAAAGGATGGATCTCCATAACGAGATCGTGCGCGCACGATAGCCCGGCATACCATAGCCAAGGGCTGGACAGCAGAAGTAGATCCTCGCGTCTTCCATCAGGACGACACCCATTATATCCCGGAATTGACCATCCACCAATCAGCTAATCAGATCATAATTTGTGATGTTCAGGTTAGCTGGGAATTCCCGCGGCCCTTATGCGAGACCTTGAGCAACAAAAGGCTCCTCTACAACCATATCAAATTCCGGGATCTGGCCTCGAGCGAATATCCTTACGGCTCAGGCGTTAAAGCTCCCTCGGTCCTTGAGGAGCTCATGTGTCCATACCTGCTTCAGGTTGGGCGATACCCTACAAAGGATTTTTATAGCCCACATATGGCGACGTCGAAGACCGATCCCAAACCCAGCTTAGAGGGAACCAGCCGGGAGCACCCAACCAACTCCGAGACCACCAAAAAAAGCATAAAAACAAGTATTTACAACGCAATTTGTGTGCGTTAGGTTAGGTTATGTTAAGGTAAGTTTTTTTAAAAAAAGTATCAATTGCTAAATTTTGACATGATTCGAATTCAACCTATTAAAATAAAATTTTATTTTGAAGCGGGACTTTTTATACGATATTCTTTTTAAGCAGAAGTTTATTGCCAACAGTTAATGCCTAGAATTATACACTGACAAAAATACTGGGATATATTGATTTAATAAACATAAATTTAATAGATTTCAAACTTATCAAACCAAGAATTCAAAGAAAGTAGTAACTTATTTATGTAGTACCGAATTCCATTTTGTATTAATTATTGAAAAGCTACGCTTTCATTAATACTGTGATCATATGTAGCAGATAAAATAAAGATGCGAACCCATACGATACTGTATATGGAATATATAACTATTACAAAAGTTTTTTAATACATTTTTCCTTATTTCATTATTTTTTAATGTTTTATTATTTTAATAAACGTAAATAGAAAATGTATATTGCGTATACTGCAGTTTCAATTTTTAATTTTACTGATGGATGTTTAGTATTATTCTATAGATAACTTTAAAGTATCTTTAGAAACAAATCAACACGTATTTATAGCTCATTATCATTAATTACGAAGTTACTGTTATGAGGTAATTCATCAACGAAATACAAACTGCTGACTGACAGTTTGAAGTATCAGGAAAATATGTTATTTGAGATGTATCTATTTTTAAAATCATATGATGTTTGTTATTTGATCTATTATATAATAAATTTCCTTGTAACTTTCCAAATTAGTTGCTATCTCACATCTAAGTCATCTACTCATCTAATGCTACAGTTCAAATAATTTTCTTAATACAGATTTTATTAATACATAAGAAATCTGATACAAGAATATTATGTATTCCAATCCAAGTTCCAAATTACAAAGGCTACGTAACGAAATACTATAAATATAGCTTTATATAATTGAAATTAAATATTAAGTAACTGTATATAATTTTATTTACTGGAGGGAGGTATAACTTGATCCCGAAGATAATCATAAACAATTTCGATCTTAATTTTCGATTTGTTATAACCCCTGAATCAAATTACAAAACTAAGTGAGACACCTGCATTGTAGCTATATATATATATATATATATATATATATATATATATATATATATATATATATATATATATATATAAATAAATAAATAAATAAATAAATAAATAAACATATCATCACGGCATATTACCCATCGCTGGGTGTGCCAATCTGCCTTGTACACAGATATCGGTAATGATGATGACATATTTGTACCGTGCGGGCGTTTACCAGGCGTCACCTCACGGGCACTCATTGCTGGCGTGGAGAGTGCTCCACAGGGGCCAATTTTGTGCCATTTAAAATTGTAAATATTTTGCGTCGGTCGGGATCGAACCCGGTTCCCCAGATTCGCGACCTAACACTCAGGCACGCGGCCACGAGACCCCATATATATATATATATATATATATATATATATATATATATATATATATATGTATGATATATCTAGTATGTTTTTATAAAAAGAAGTATAACCTTTTTTTGCAAAAAATGAAGCAATTGCTTCAGATTATATTAATAAAAAAGAAGTGAAGGAAAAGGTTTTGCTTCGAGGCGAGAGGTATTGCTTCGAGGCGAGAGGTTTTGCTTCAAATTAAAGATTTTACTTTTTTGTATTTATCAAAAGAAGCATTCGCTTGAAAACTGAAGGATTTGCTTCTAGAAAAATGTATCTAGTCCAAATGCAACTTTTTTCAAGGATCTCACTTTTTACCTCTCGCTAAGAGAGGTATTGTATTCATGCTAAAAATCGCATATCCAGATTTTAATGAATAAGCACGTTTTAAGGTCCCTAGAATCCGATTATAACATTTTTACGATGAAGTCCGTATGTGTGTGTGTGTGTGTGTGTGGGTGTGTGTGCGTGCGTGCGTGTGCGTGTGTGTGTGTGTTGGGTTCACTATATCTCAAATACTATAAGTCTTAAGACATTTTTAACTACGGATTCCTCAATCTAACAATAATGGGAAGAGTCGAGTCAGTTTTGGTAACAATTGGACAACCGGAAGTAGTAGTTACAAGAAAAAAATCATCTAAATATTATTTATCGAAAATTTATGTAAATACTTATATTAAAGAACTTTAAATTCTTTATTCGATAAATATAAATTCATTATTATATCTTGTATAGATTTAGAGATAAAGAAAGGCATATAAAATAATTTGATGTAAAAAATCTCAGATCAAACTACTACAAGGCAAGAAATTCAAATGTTTTTAATTGACACATAAATGTCACTGTCAAAAATCTTTGTATGCCTCTGTCAAAAATATTTGTACATTATTATGAAGATTTTGAAAATAAAAAAAAGTCAACAACGCAAAAGAATATACGTAAAAAAGAATATAAAAGGAATTTGCGAAAAAATGAATAAAGAAAAACAAAAGGAAAGTAGGAAAAGAAAATTTCAGGATATTGAATATAAAGAAAATGTATGTATTGTACATAATTTATATTAAAATAATTATTTTGTAGTGAGACATGAATATATGTATTTGTATTTAAAAATATTTTTCGTTTTATGCGTACAACCAAGGGCCTCTATTCTCGAATCTAAACGTATACGTTTGCGGCGTTCGAAACGTATGAAATGAGATTTTGGTATTCTCCAGCGTCCGTTTCATGAACGTATATGTTTCTAAACGTACAACTTTCATACGTTTGACAACGGACGGGGACTGACCATTCGTTCAATGAATTTTCCATACGTTTACATCTAAATGCAATAGTATTATACATAAAAACACTATACTATGGGGAATAATTCTAGTATAAAATTATTTAGTGATGAATTCTGTTATTATTTATTAAGGTAAGTATATTTTGAAAAATATAAATTATAAATTATTTATATAATATGTATAATATATGTGTAATAGAAATATGATAAAAGTATTCAACCCGATTGTAATTTATTATTTCTAAGGAAAAAGTTAATATTTAACTTTCGTTTGCATTAGAGCTCATTATAAGTAAAAGTAGAAGAAATATCCTGCCAAACGGATATTTTTCTGGCATTATTAATTGAAATAATAACTATGAACTTGTTTTTTACAAGAAATTAGTTAATAGTATTGATTACAAGAATGAAGCCAATAAAGCAAATTGTATGTTTAAGATTAGTTTTTTGTAGTTCATAGAAAAAATTAAAATTCATGAAATGATCCTTTTCCGAGGCTCCTTCGTAAGCTGTGGCCACAAAGGAAATTATATATTGTAAAAAGTACATAGTATCTTAGTGTTCCTATATGTTATATTTCTTTGCACGAAGGCGTCTTTTACCCAGAGCTTATCGTAACAAGTTTAAAATAAATCAGTAAATACATTTCATATGTTTATATATAGATCTTCCTCCAATTTTTCCAGTCTTTTTTGATAACATTTAACATTATTAAATCTTCTCAAAATTCAATTGCTTTTTTGTGTGTAAAAGTCGAAACAAATTTTCCACGTTTTAATAATTATTATTTTTTGCTCTTCAGAGACAAGAAATACTTTATTTCTGCATTTTTTCATGTTCAAATAAAATTGTAGGTTTAGTGTATATCAATGTCAAGATGTCAAATTTTGACATGTTGTCTGATTGGTCCATTCACAAATGAAAAAGTCTAGTGGAACCGTCCTTTAGAAAGCCAAACGTATTCGAATGCAAATCAAGCGAGACAAACGTATAACATCGGAGAATAGAATTTTTGAAACGTATACGTTTAGACACTATACGTTCCTGAACGTATACGAATGCGAACGAATGATTTGGAGAATTGAGGCCCAGGTAAAATATCTGGCGGGAGGTTATGTGTTGGCCACATCAGATTTTTTCATTAGTTTGCCAGCCTACATACAACGTTTATATTTTGTTTTTATAAGCTAAACTTTCATTTGGGTGTGCGGTTACAATAGTATGTTTGCTATGGCTGATGTGGTGCATTTACGTGCAAGAATTTTGTTAACCCCGGCGTATGCCTCGTGAATCGGAATTCAAAACATTATTTCTATTTGAAGAAGTCCATTTAGTGTAGTTGGCGTACCACATTTTGGAAGTTTTCTTATTTTTCATCGATGGAATTTGAAATTTTTCGAGAATTTTTTGATGTGCGCGGAGATGAATGTCATCTCATGAGTGACATCTTCACAACCCTCCTGTTCACTTTTTGTGTCAGACATTTTAAAATTAATTTTAACTACTAACCAAAAACATACCCTGCATAAATATCAATCAGTGGGATTCAACAACACCTCTATTCTATAATAAGAAAATGTATAGCTTTCGTTTATTACACAAGCGTTAAGTTTGAACTTGTAAAATGTAATATTGCAAATCTATAGTAGTACCCTTTACTTCATTTTTCTGAAGTATTTCTATGAAAGGAAAAGCTAATGATTATGAATACGAATTAAAGCAAAACCTTTTACTTCTACCTTATACTTTTTATTGGTTCCTTTTACTTCTAACTTTCACTTCAAAGTAATTGATTCATTTTTACCTCGAGTCATACCGTAAGTAAGGGAGGTAATGTTATCTGTCCAAAAATTCAATGGTGAGTTTTCAGTAAATAACAAGGGTCCCCACAACACGTTTTTCCTATTTTTACGATGATGTGTGTGTGTGTGTGTGACGATTTTTTTCGTCCACGATAACTCTTACAACAAACTTCCGAAAATTTCTATTTTCCGTATTTAAGCTTTCTACATTTATATAAAAATTTGACAACCGAAAGTGATATTTTACTTAAAGCCCATAACAGTTTTTAATGAAAAAATATATTAAAATATAATTCAAAACTTTTCAATTTTAGTATTTAAGGCTTTCATATCAAGGAGAATAACATATTAGATTTTGGCTAAAATTAATAAAGCGAAAGTGATACTTTACTTGAAGCTCTGATCAGATTTTCGTGAAAAATATGATATATTCCATTCCACATATTAGATTTTTTTAATTGATAAACCGAAAGTAATATTTTATAGAAAGCTATAAACAGATTTTCTTGAAAAAAAATTAAAACATGATCCAAAACTTATCAAATTTGGTATATAAAACTCGATTTCGACTATACTTATATGATAAACCGGAAGTGGTACTTAATTTGGAGCTCTTAACAGATTTTCAAAGAAAAACATAATAAAATATAATCCAAAATTTCATATTACATACTCCTCTATTTATTGAAACGAGAAATTAGATTTTGTTTACAACCGAGCAATCGGAACTGATACTTTACTTAAATCTCATTGCTATTTTAAACATAGAATTGACCACATCAATTTTTTATAAATACGGACTAAATTTGTCTATTTAAAAGTACTTTAACTTTAAACCTCAAATTATATTACTAGCAACTTAAATCGGGTGTGACAGAAAAAGCAGATGATTTCAAAGTTTATTGTCAAATTAATTGCTGAAATCTCGTATAATAATTGCTTAGTATAGCATCAAAATAATCGCAACTTCGCAACAACTATAAAAATAAATTAGCGTCTTGTTAAAAAAAAGTAAAATACAGTGAATAATATTTTCATTATATACGGAAAAAACATCTAAATTAAATAAATAATAATAAAAATCGTCCAATATCCTAGCTCTCACTTTGTGGCCTACTTAATTATACAGTGTGTTAAAAAAATCCTAACTCGGAGTAGGCTATGAACAGAGATACGAATGTCTGGTCATTATTCAATTCAAAAGCCAAAATTGATCTTGAAACATAACTTTAAGGAAAAAAAATAATAAAGAAGGATACAGCTTTGATTTCTTTAGATAATATATTTGACAATATTTAGTACCAAATTAACATTTTCAAAAAAAAAAAATGAAATTGAGATTCGTTTTCTTATTCATAGCCTGCTCCGGGTTATTATTTGATAGTAGCCATTGTCTCAATTATTTCTCCCTCACCTTATTTCGGTATGCCGTAGCCAAAGCAGCCGCACTAACCAATGCACTACTGCTGGATAATCCTGAACTTTGAGGTACATTTCCACTGACTGCAACATTCATCCCTTGTATTGCTCCTTGGGCTAGGGTTTCAGCCACACCTCGTACACCACACAAGAAGTATTTGTACCACTTCGGTCCTCCTGCGGCTGCCGACACATCGATCCTACAACAGACAGGACATTGCCATTTCGTTTACAAATCATTGCAAAGGATAATTCCATACCGCAGATAATAGTCTACACGCGAACTTAATTACGAATTGTCGCGCGAACCACGAAGCCTGGGAATCAATGATAGGAGTAGTTAAGTGGAGGCTTCACGGTGCTACATTTACACTAACATATGTTATGTTGTTTAATTATACAATTATATTTTTTGTTTTGTATTTTTTAAATTCTCTTTTGCACATAAGCACCTATAATAATATTTTTTTATTTCGATGTCTTTAACAGTATAACGAACTGAATACACGTTGTTAAGAATATCTATAAACACGCAGTTTTTGGCACCTTTTATTTTCTAGAGATGGTATGACTTGTTTCAAAACTTACAGATGAATGACATATAACCCCAAATGGCTGTCAGTCAATAATGAATTTTCAACTGTGAAGTTAAAATTTTTAGCGGGAAGCGTTACCAACATGACAGAAAACACCGAGTCATAATTTTGACGTTAATTTTTTTATAAAATTATAAAATTAGCTCAATAGAAAAAATATTATAAAACACATATTTCATATAGCCTGTTATCACAGTACATGGACTCGTAAGTTAACAGATTACATTATGAAACTTGTTTTTTAATATACTATTTTGTCCTATTTCGCGTTCCCAAAGTCAATTTTGTGACACTAGTTTCGTAAAAAATAGTGTGTAACGATAAACTTATTTCGTTACATCGTTGATTAAAGTATATGAATAAATGTATAATGATAAATATTAAAAAAACGCATAAATGAGGACGAAGGTAAACGAAGTGTATATCTTTATTTTAATATATAAAAACTGATTGAGAATAATAAATAACAATAACTAATCCCTCTGGATACTCCAGGGCTACTATATAAATATATCATTTACAAATATATATATATATATATATATATATATATATATATATATATATATATATATATATATATAAATTTAAGCATATGCTGCTACCTATAAAGTAACGTATATAAATGTAGAATGCGTGCGCCTTGACTCGGCACAAGTGTTTTACTTTATACAAGTGATTTTATGGATTTTTTTACTTGTTAAGTTGGTGAGTGCCTAAAAGCGGTTTACCTATGCTAACATGATAACCGCATTTGATTGAGCATTAAACACTCGCGCAATTAGTTGCGATTGTGTCAAACATGTAACCATTTTGTTTGTAGGGTGGTTATATGCCTGATTCTCATTATTGAAGCTATTTTGTTCTGTTCCTTTTCAACTACAATTTCAGGAAAAGAAATTCATTTTCAGAAAATGTAAATTCTATTTCAGAAAAAGTGGCATCGATTTCAAAAATATTTTGCATAAAAAATTACAACTACGTGACATTAACTCTGCTCAAGTTCAATTCTTGCAAAAAGTGGAAGCTGAAAATGTATTTACTTATCTGAAATCGAAAATGAAAACGTATAGTGTTTTAACATTTTGACAATTAGGCAGTTTTCAGTAACAATAAAAATTAATAAATTATAAATATATCTGATGTGGTCAGCACATAATCTGTCGCCAGATATATTTTTTCTTTTTCTTTATATTCGTAATTTTTCGCAAATTCCTTTTACATTCTTTTTTACGTATATTCTTTTGCGTTATTGACTTTTTTATATTCATAATGATGTACAAATATGTTTTTGACAGTGGCATGCATATATTTTTGACAGTGACATTTATGTGTCAATTACAAACATTTAAATTTCTTGCCTTGAAGTAGTTTCATTTGAGATTTATTACTTCAAATTATTATATGCATTTCTTTATCTCTAAATCTATAGAAGATATAATAAGGAATTTATATTTATCAAATAAAGAATTTAACGTTCTTTAATATAAGTATTTACATAAATTTTCGATAAATAATATTTAGATGATTTTTTCTTGTAACTACTACTTCTACTTGTTCAATTGTTACCAAAACTTAATCAACTCTTCCCATTATTGTTAGAATGAGGAATCCGTAGTGAAAAATGTCTTAAGTCTTATAGTATTTCAGAAATCGTGGATCCAATATCCACACACACACACATCCATACACACACACACAGACACACACGCACACGCACTCACACGCACACACACGCACACTCTCACACACACACACATACACACACACACATCCACACATATACACACACACACACACCCACACACAAACAAACAAACAAACAAACAAAGACACACACACACAGACACAGACACACGCGCTCACACTCACGCTCACACACATACACACACACACACACAAACACAGACACACGCACTCACGCTCACGCACACGCACACACAACACACACACACACACACACACACACACACACACACACACACGCACGCACACGGATATCATTGTAAAAATGTTATAATCGGATTCTAGGGACGTTAAAACGTGCTTATAGGGCGCGAGCAGACACGTGACTCAAGCGACCTTGACGTGCTTGGAATGCTTGGAATCAGCTGATCTGTGTGCGCATGTCATATTGACAAAAACAATGTCACGTTGACAAGATTTTGTATTACAAAAATACGTTTTAGTAGGTACGTTCAATAAGCCCAGCAAAACAAGCAACCGGAAGTAAAATTTGTTGAACGACTTTGCTAGCCTAGCATTTGCTTGATTTGCTCGCAAGCAATCCAAGCCACAATTTTCTCGCTTGTCTTGCTAAGTGTCAAATATAATGGCGGGAAATACAAATTTTACATACATACAGTTAACTTGAACTGATTCTATTTCTTTATATGGCGTGTGTCTATCAATCACATGTAAAAAAAGCTTTGAGAGTTTTGTAATAGATGTTTATAACATTATTAAATTTGAAATATATTGATAGCTTCTTCCAAATTAATCCCACTATCTGAAAATAAATATATAAATTCATTTTCCATATGTTCGCAAACCAAGAAAAGAGATACGACAGATACACAATTACAGAATGTTATATTTGACATCTATATACATTTCTCGATGACAGTTGTGGATGACAGTTCGTCATTTAGCTAGCAAATCGTTCAGTGAACCAAGCAACAAGTCTCGTTTGCTTACCTAGCATTTGCTAGATTTGCTTACTTCATTGAACGCACCTAATGAAATATATCACAGCATAAATGTCAAATAATTAATTTGACAGAAAGGTCTTTAGTTACCGGAGATATTTTATTCATACAAGGTAACCGAGCTTACTGCGTACTTAACCATTTAATTAACCATATGTAGGCCGGTTAGCTGAATAAAAACGCCTAAACACAGATCAATTTAACTGTTGTAAAATTACTGCAATTAGTTTTTTTTTTAATTAAATATTTTGCTTAACCTGCACCGAATACTTGTTTATTAAAATTCAAAGCATGTATTTACTTTTAGGCTAATACTATAATAATTATAAATTTTACCGATAAACTAACATACCTATTTCAAAATATTAGTAATGCTTACCAATCTTGAAATTTAAAACTCTTTTAACAACAATATTTGTTGTATTTTGATATTAAAGTAGTATATGAAAAATAGTTTGAAAAACACGTAGATATTACAATACCTGTTTGTAAGACTCGTATTTTTAATACATAACTATTGTATTTCTTTTTACTTCCCGCTAGCCTATACATACGTAGGTAAAGCAGGTTATGTTTCGGTCCTAAAATTTCAGTGATATGCACGAATAGTTCTCAAATTTGTTATTTAAAACTCGGATATAATTGAGAACAATATATAATATATTAGATTATGACTTTATACTATAAATCGGAAGTGGTACTTAACTATAAGCTCTTAACAGATTTTTGCGGACAAACATAACAAAATATAATCCAAAATTTCGTATTCCGGACTTTTCTATTTATTGGAACAACAAATTAGAGTTTATTTACAAACGATCAACCGGAAGTTATACTCACGCCTATGGAATTAACATTGAATTTACAGATGATAAAGTGGGATATTGATTGAGCAAATGGAGACAGGTCTGCGGTTGATGCTCTACTTTTTTTGTTTAATTTTGTTCTCATTTAACTTAAAGCATTAAAAATCAAACTTCAAACAGATTTCAATTAGTCTGTGTTTTTACTCTGGGGATCTAAAAATATTGTAATTGAAGTTTTCTATACATAGAATTGAACGAAAACGTAACTTTTAGATTAAATTGGATACGATATAATTTTGTTCGAGATTAGTATATCACTTTTACTCAGTGTTTTATTTTCCCCAAACAGATCAGAGTTTCTCTGAGTTTAAAGCGAAAATTCGCTAATTCGAAAAAATATTTCTACGCAAAGGCGCGGTTTATGATGGAACGGATGAAACGTTTTCTTTGGGCTGATAACTTTTGTGGCATCTGTTATGAAGTATTTTTTTCTTATTAATATTTATTGGAAATATTATCATTATTATTTAGACCGGTTTTTTTATAATTTTAGATAAACAAGGTTTATAAATTATTAATACAATGTCCTTTTCAGAGTACTAAGTACTTTTAAAAAGCTAAATGTCAACTCAAAATAATAATGCGCAAAATTTAGAAATTACCTACATAACCCGAAAAGGCAACAGGTAATAACTTCACTAGACACGAATCCAAATAGTTGAATAAACACATTATATCATTATTTAATTGAGCATATTATACGAGTATGTATATTATTGTAAAATTATACTTTGGCAGACTTCACTAAAAAAGTTATTTTAATTTAACAGAACAGTTAAGGTACAATTTATATATTAAACAAGTCGAACAGCTAATGCAAATGATAACCAATTATGTAAGGTAATCAATTGTAAATTTAATAACTCATTTTAAACGTCAACCGTCAACCCACATCAAATATGTTAAATAAGCAATTTCCCGAAAGCTC
The DNA here is from genome assembly GCA_963082715.1 of Harpalus rubripes. Classification (NCBI taxonomy): domain Eukaryota; kingdom Metazoa; phylum Arthropoda; class Insecta; order Coleoptera; family Carabidae; genus Harpalus; species Harpalus rubripes. The sequence continues at coordinate 28,767,234 of OY720451.1, forward strand.
CTTGTAGTACACTTATCATGATTTGATATGCACACATGTTAAATTTTGAATTTTAATATACTTGATAACGAGAACAATAAAAATGAGAGATCCTAAAAATGAGATATTCAAAGAAATTCAAAAGTGACAACAAAATAATTATAATTAAAAATAATTAGGGTAATATTTAAGGTAAGTAACGAAGTAAATTGCAAAGATTTTTTCAGAATATCCCTCAACTTGTTTACGCGCAGTTACTTATCCATACGATTGTGCGGTGCTCTGAATATTGAAATGTAGGGGGAAAAGGGATGATGTTTCCTTAACTAACTGTACCTAAACAACCGTCAAGGTTTCTGTATTAGGGCTGCGAATTATCTTTATCAGTAAAAATAGGATTAATCTTTTATTTTGAAAAGATCGATTAATCGAAAAAATCAATTTATCGAAAAGATCGATTAATTGAAAAATCGATTTTTTTCCAAAAAGATCGATCAATTAAAAAAACATTTATCCGAACTCCCGAAAATCGATCTTTCTAAAATATATCGATCTTGTAGATTCTGAAAAAATTGGTTTTATAAAAAAAATTATTCCAAGATAGATGAATAAATCTAAATCAGTATTTGGTGTTTAACGCGCGTTAAGTGTTTTTGTTTTTCTTAATTTGATGTGCGTATGCGTAGTAGAAATTTTATATCAATAAAAATCGATATATTAATAAAGTCGATCTTACGATTTTTTTATTAATACTAATTTTTGATCTATTATTAAAATCGATTTGTTGATATAGTATTTCGATTTCATATTAAAAATATCAATATCGATTTCATATTTCTAAGATCGCACAACCCTATTCTGTATAGTGCACACTACACAGGTCATAGACGTTAGATTTCCACTCTCCACTTACAACTGCTGCAGCTAAAAGAGCATTATTGCGTATGCTAATATTTATGCAGAGATTACAATTATACGTAAACATTTATTTTACTTTTATTCTTTTTATGATATTAAATCTAAACCCTCGTCTAATACCCAGATCTAATTTCAATAGGAGCACTTCAGATTGATAAATTCGTTTAAACCAACTTTATTTTTTACTATATAAATTATATAATATTATAATATTAGATATGAGATTACTTTGAAGACCTTTTTATTTTCATGTTATATGTTTGACAGAATATATCTATGTTTTAATATTTATTGGACCCTATTCTTTAACTCGGTGGTTAATTTTTAACCACTGGTTAAAATTTTTATCCAGTAGATATTGATTTGACAACAAAAAATCCCTCTTTTTGTTATATGTCAACATATTTGATTGGTTAAAAAATTTATCCAATTATTATTTTAATTTTGTAATTGTAAATAAAAAAATATCCTGTAAATTTTATTACACAATGCCAATTATTTCAGTAAAAAAAGTACTTCCAAATAATGGCAAATAATTTTCCTCGTGGTGAATTCTGGGCAGTGAACTTTCAGCGGTGAATTGTGTACGGTGAATTTTCCCAGCGGAGAATGTTCCGCAGTGAATTGTGGGAGGCAAATTTATCGGATCCAGTTGTATCCTGAATCGACCAATTCCTGCAAAAGATCCCTTGACTTATGTTCGGTGTAGAATATTACTATAGCTTTATGTCCCATCAGTCGGTAGTATTTTCTAAACGCTTGTTATATAATAACTAGAGATGTATGGACTACCGACTATTAGTCGGTTAAGCCCACTCTCCGGCCGCTTTTCTAGTCGGCGATTAAAGCACCGATTAATCGGCTTAGTATTTTTTATTAATCAAGCCAGATTGTGGTGAAAGAAAATGTTAGGCAGAGGCACTTTTGAGACTAACACATTACATTAGAAACAAACGCATTTCAGTGAAGAACAGCTTTGAGGGATGCTTGAAATTAGTCTGATTAATCGGCTTCTAAAATGGCCGAATAATCGGTATTCAGTTAATCGGCCAAAACCGTAATCGGTATATCACTAATAATAACTGAATACCAAAAATCTCTAATTTGGATTATATAATTAATACGGGAAATTTCTCGCCAGTGGTGTGGATAACATGTTAACAATTTCTCGAAATCTCAGTCAAACAGTATTTATTCTTACAAAAAGAAAAAAAAATGCTGTTTGACTTAGATTTCGAGTAATTGTTAACACTTTAAATAATTAAATTAAGATTGAATAGCTAACTAATATCTTATTTTAAGAACTAATGAATTCAGTATATGTATATAGTAAACGCACATTAAAGAGTGGAAAACTAACATTTGTTTTATGCATGACCTATATTTACTATCCCAAGTTTTGACTTACATCCTATAACAATATCTAATAAGTGAAAAATGAGCATAGTTAGCAAAGTAAAAGCAACGTACAAATTTCTGGGCTCTTAAATCACGTCCACACCACAGCGGAAAATATAAAACGGGACCGGTGTGAAGTTAGCAACGTTTTTGTAGCAACGGAAACGGTTCGATCCATCATTTAAAGGAGGCGGCATATTGCCCGTATACATGCAACCTGTACACCTTCTAGCAAGTTTGATGGCCTAGTATAAAAATAATATAAATTATAAACAAATCAGGGGATGACATACCAGCAACGGAACTTATGTGTAGCTGCAACACATATTCCTACTAAGTGTGCTCTGTCCCCCTTATTTGTATTTGAGCCACTTTGACATTTACACGGTAAATACCTAGCACCTTAGTAATTATAAAAATAATATAAATTATAAACAAATCAGTGGATGACATACCAGCAACGGAACTTATGTGTAGCTGCAACACATATTTCTACTAAATGTGCTCTGTCCCCCTTATTTGTATTTAAGCCACTTTGACATTTACACGGTATATACCTAGCACCTTAGTAATAATAAAAATAATATAAATTATAAACAAATCAGGAAATGACATACCAGCAACGGAACTTATGTGTAGCTGCAACACATATTTCTACTAAATGTGCTCTGTCCCCCTTATTTGTATTTGAGCCACTTTGACATTTACACGGTATATACCTAGCACCTTAATAATACTAAAAATAATATAAATTATAAACAAATCAGGGGATGACATATCAGAAACGTAACTTATGTTGGTCAAGTGTAGCTGCATCACATATTCCTACTAAATGTGCTCTGTCCCCCTTATTTGTAATTGAGCCACTTTGACTTTTACACGGTATATACCTAGCACCTTAATAATAATAAAAATAATATAAATTATAAACAAATCAGGGGATGACATACCAGCAACGGAACTTATGTGTAGCTGCAACACATATTTCTACTAAATGTGCTCTGTCCCCCTTATTTGTATTTGAGCCACTTTGACATTTACACGGTATATACCTAGCACCTTAATAATAATAAAAATAATATAAATTATAAACAAATCAGGGGATGACATACCAGCAACGGAACTTATGTGTAGCTGCAACACATATTTCTACTAAATGTGCTCTGTCCCCCTTATTTGTATTTGAGCCACATTGACATTTACACGGTATATACCTAGCACCTTAATAATAATAAAAATAATATAATTTATAAACAAATCAGGGGATGACATACCAGCATCGGAACTTATGTGTAGCTGCAACACATATTTCTACTAAATGTGCTCTGTCCCCCTTATTTGTATTTGAGCCACTTTGACATTTACACGGTATATACCTAGCACCTTAGTAATAATAAAAATAATATAAATTATAAACAAATCAGGGGATGACATACCAGCAACGGAACTTATGTGTAGCTGCAACACATAATCCTACTAAATGTGCTCTGTCCCCCTTATTTGTATTTGAGCCACTTTGACATTTACACGGTAAATACCTAGCACCTTAGTAATTATAAAAATAATATAAATTATAAACAAATCAGGGGATGACATACCAGCAACGGAACTTATGTGTAGCTGCAAAACATATTCCTACTAAATGTGCTCTGTCCCCCTTATTTGTATTTGAGCCACTTTGACATTTACACGGTAAATACCTAGCACCTTATTAATTATAAAAATAATATAAATTATAAACAAATCAGGGGATGACATACCAGCAACGGAACTTATGTGTAGCTGCAACACATATTCCTACTAAATGTGCTCTGTCCCCCTATTTGTATTTGAGCCACTTTGACATTTACACGGTATATACCTAGCACCTTAATAATAATAAAAATAATATAAATTATAAACAAATCAGGGGATGACATACCAGCATCGGAACTTATGTGTAGCTGCAACACATATTTCTACTAAATGTGCTCTGTCCCCCTTATTTGTATTTGAGCCACTTTGACATTTACACGGTATATACCTAGCACCTTAGTAATAATAAAAATAATATAAATTATAAACAAATCAGGGGATGACATACCAGCAACGGAACTTATGTGTAGCTGCAACACATATTCCTACTAAATGTGCTCTGTCCCCCTTATTTGTATTTGAGCCACTTTGACATTTACACGGTAAATACCTAGCACCTTAGTAATTATAAAAATAATATAAATTATAAACAAATCAGGGGCTGACATACCAGCAACGGAACTTATGTGTAGCTGCAACACATATTCCTACTAAATGTGCTCTGTCCCCCTTATTTGTATTTGAGCCACTTTGACATTTACACGGTAAATACCTAGCACCTTACTAATTATAAAAATAATATAAATTATAAACAAATCAGGGGATGACATACCAGCAACGGAACTTATGTGTAGCTGCAACACATATTCCTACTAAATGTGCTCTGTCCCCCTATTTGTATTTTAGCCACTTTGACATTTACACGGTATATACCTAGCACCTTAATAATAATAAAAATAATATAAATTATAAACAAATCAGGGGATGACATACCAGCAACGGAACTTATGTGTAGCTGCAACACATATTCCTACTAAATGTGCTCTGTCCCCCTATTTGTATTTGAGCCACTTTGACATTTACACGGTATATACCTAGCACCTTAACAATAATAAAAATAATATAAATTATAAACAAATCAGGGGATGACATACCAGCAACGGAACTTATGTGTAGCTGCAACACATATTTCTACTAAATGTGCTCTGTCCCCCTTATTTGTAATTGAGCCACTTTGACATTTACACGGTATATACCTAGCATCTTAATAATAAGAAAAATAATATAAATTATAAACAAATCAGGGGATGACATACCAGCAACGGAACTTATGTGTAGCTGCAACACATATTCCTACTAAATGTGCTCTGTCCCCCTTATTTGTATTTGAGCCACTTTGACATTTACACGGTAAATACCTAGCACCTTAGTAATTATAAAAATAATATAAATTATAAACAAATCAGGGGATGACATACCAGCAACGGAACTTATGTGTAGCTGCAACACATATTCCTACTAAATGTGCTCTGTCCCCCTATTTGTATTTGAGCCACTTTGACATTTACACGGTATATACCTAGCATTTTAATAATAATAAAAATAATATAAATTATAAACAAGTCAGGGGATGGCATACCAGCAACGGAACTTATGTGTAGCTGCAACACATATTTCTACTAAATGTGCTCTGTCCCCCTTATTTGTAATTGAGCCACTTTGACATTTACACGGTATATACCTAGCACCTTAATAATAATAAAAATAATATAAATTATAAACAAATCAGGGGATGACATATCAGAAACGTAACTTATGTTGGTCAAGTGTAGCTGCATCACATATTCCTACTAAATGTGCTCTGTGCCCCTTATTTGTATTTGAGCCACTTTGACATTTACACGGTAAATACCTAGCACCTTAGTAATTATAAAAATAATATAAATTATAAACAAATCAGGGGATGACATACCAGCAACGGAACTTATGTGTAGCTGCAACACATATTCCTACTAAATGTGCTCTGTCCCCCTATTTGTATTTGAGCCACTTTGACATTTACACGGTATATACCTACCATTTTAATAATAATAAAAATAATATAAATTATAAACAAATCAGGGGATGGCATACCAGCAACGGAACTTATGTGTAGCTGCAACACATATTTCTACTAAATGTGCTCTGTCCCCCTTATTTGTAATTGAGCCACTTTGACATTTACACGGTATATACCTAGCACCTTAATAATAATAAAAATAATATAAATTATAAACAAATCAGGGGATGACATATCAGAAACGTAACTTATGTTGGTCAAGTGTAGCTGCATCACATATTCCTACTAAATGTGCTCTGTCCCCCTTATTTGTATTTGAGCCACTTTGACATTTACACGGTAAATACCTAGCACCTTAGTAATTATAAAAATAATATAAATTATAAACAAATCAGGGGATGACATACCAGCAACGGAACTTATGTGTAGCTGCAACACATATTCCTACTAAATGTGCTCTGTCCCCCTATTTGTATTTGAGCCACTTTGACATTTACACGGTATATACCTAGCACCTTAATAATAATAAAAATAATATAAATTATAAACAAATCAGGGGATGGCATACCAGCAACGGAACTTATGTGTAGCTGCAACACATATTTCTACTAAATGTGCTCTGTCCCCCTTATTTGTAATTGAGCCACTTTGACATTTACACGGTATATACCTAGCACCTTCATAATAATAAAAATAATATAAATTATAAACAAATCAGGGGATGACATACCAGCAACGGAACTTATGTGTAGCTGCAACACATATTCCTACTAAATGTGCTCTGTTCCCCTTATTTGTATTTGAGCCACTTTAACATTTACACGGTAAATACCTAGCACCTTAATAATTATAAAAATAATATAAATTATAAACAAATCAGGGGATGACATACCAGCAACGGAACTTATGTGTAGCTGCAACACATATTTCTACTAAATGTGCTCTGTCCCCCTTATTTGTATTTGAGCCACTTTGACATTTACACGGTATATACCTAGCACCTTAATAATAATAAAAATAATATAAATTATAAACAAATCAGGGGATGACATACCAGCAACGGAACTTATGTGTAGCTGCAACACATATTCCTACTAAATGTGCTCTGTCCCCCTATTTGTATTTGAGCCACTTTGACATTTACACGGTATATACCTAGCACCTTAATAATAATAAAAATAATATAAATTATAAACAAATCAGGGGATGGCATACCAGCAACGGAACTTATGTGTAGCTGCAACACATATTTCTACTAAATGTGCTCTGTCCCCCTTATTTGTAATTGAGCCACTTTGACATTTACACGGTATATACCTAGCACCTTAATAATAATAAAAATAATATAAATTATAAACAAATCAGGGGATGACATACCAGCAACGGAACTTATGTGTAGCTGCAACACATATTCCTACTAAATGTGCTCTGTTCCCCTTATTTGTATTTGAGCCACTTTGACATTTACACGGTAAATACCTAGCACCTTAGTAATAATAAAAATAATATAAATTATAAACAAATCAGGGGATGACATACCAGCAACGGAACTTATGTGTAGCTGCAACACATATTCCTACTAAATGTGCTCTGTTCCCCTTATTTGTATTTGAGCCACTTTGACATTTACACGGTAAATACCTAGCACCTTAGTAATTATAAAAATAATATAAATTATAAACAAATCAGGGGATGACATACCAGCAACGGAACTTATGTGTAGCTGCAACACATATTCCTACTAAATGTGCTCTGTCCCCCTATTTGTATTTGAGCCACTTTGACATTTACACGGTATATACCTACCATTTTAATAATAATAAAAATAATATAAATTATAAACAAATCAGGGGATGGCATACCAGCAACGGAACTTATGTGTAGCTGCAACACATATTTCTACTAAATGTGCTCTGTCCCCCTTATTTGTAATTGAGCCACTTTGACATTTACACGGTATATACCTAGCACCTTAATAATAATAAAAATAATATAAATTATAAACAAATCAGGGGATGACATATCAGAAACGTAACTTATGTTGGTCAAGTGTAGCTGCATCACATATTCCTACTAAATGTGCTCTGTCCCCCTTATTTGTATTTGAGCCACTTTGACATTTACACGGTAAATACCTAGCACCTTAGTAATTATAAAAATAATATAAATTATAAACAAATCAGGGGATGACATACCAGCAACGGAACTTATGTGTAGCTGCAACACATATTCCTACTAAATGTGCTCTGTCCCCCTATTTGTATTTGAGCCACTTTGACATTTACACGGTATATACCTACCATTTTAATAATAATAAAAATAATATAAATTATAAACAAATCAGGGGATGGCATACCAGCAACGGAACTTATGTGTAGCTGCAACACATATTTCTACTAAATGTGCTCTGTCCCCCTTATTTGTAATTGAGCCACTTTGACATTTACACGGTATATACCTAGCACCTTAATAATAATAAAAATAATATAAATTATAAACAAATCAGGGGATGACATATCAGAAACGTAACTTATGTTGGTCAAGTGTAGCTGCATCACATATTCCTACTAAATGTGCTCTGTCCCCCTTATTTGTATTTGAGCCACTTTGACATTTACACGGTAAATACCTAGCACCTTAGTAATTATAAAAATAATATAAATTATAAACAAATCAGGGGATGACATACCAGCAACGGAACTTATGTGTAGCTGCAACACATATTCCTACTAAATGTGCTCTGTCCCCCTATTTGTATTTGAACCACTTTGACATTTACACGGTATATACCTAGCACCTTAATAATAATAAAAATAATATAAATTATAAACAAATCAGGGGATGGCATACCAGCAACGGAACTTATGTGTAGCTGCAACACATATTTCTACTAAATGTGCTCTGTCCCCCTTATTTGTAATTGAGCCACTTTGACATTTACACGGTATATACCTAGCACCTTCATAATAATAAAAATAATATAAATTATAAACAAATCAGGGGATGACATACCAGCAACGGAACTTATGTGTAGCTGCAACACATATTCCTACTAAATGTGCTCTGTTCCCCTTATTTGTATTTGAGCCACTTTGACATTTACACGGTAAATACCTAGCACCTTAGTAATTATAAAAATAATATAAATTATAAACAAATCAGGGGATGACATACCAGCAACGGAACTTATGTGTAGCTGCAACACATATTTCTACTAAATGTGCTCTGTCCCCCTTATTTGTATTTGAGCCACTTTGACATTTACACGGTATATACCTAGCACCTTAATAATAATAAAAATAATATAAATTATAAACAAATCAGGGGATGACATACCAGCAACGGAACTTATGTGTAGCTGCAACACATATTCCTACTAAATGTGCTCTGTCCCCCTATTTGTATTTGAGCCACTTTGACATTTACACGGTATATACCTAGCACCTTAATAATAATAAAAATAATATAAATTATAAACAAATCAGGGGATGGCATACCAGCAACGGAACTTATGTGTAGCTGCAACACATATTTCTACTAAATGTGCTCTGTCCCCCTTATTTGTAATTGAGCCACTTTGACATTTACACGGTATATACCTAGCACCTTAATAATAATAAAAATAATATAAATTATAAACAAATCAGGGGATGACATACCAGCAACGGAACTTATGTGTAGCTGCAACACATATTCCTACTAAATGTGCTCTGTTCCCCTTATTTGTATTTGAGCCACTTTGACATTTACACGGTAAATACCTAGCACCTTAGTAATTATAAAAATAATATAAATTATAAACAAATCAGGGGATGGCATACCAGCAACGGAACTTATGTGTAGCTGCAACACATATTTCTACTAAATGTGCTCTGTCCCCCTTATTTGTAATTGAGCCACTTTGACATTTACACGGTATATACCTAGCACCTTAATAATAATAAAAATAATATAAATTATAAACAAATCAGGGGATGACATATCAGAAACGTAACTTATGTTGGTCAAGTGTAGCTGCATCACCCCTTACACCCCTATTTTTTGGGATTATTTTTATTTAATACTAGTACTAGCGGTCTCAGCATGCTACCCTGTAAGCGACAAAGTGGCTCAAAGACCCCTCTGGGTTTTATGAATATTTTTCTTTAAGACTGTCTGATATTATAGGAAAAAATAATTTTTGCTCCCTTACACCCCTATTTTTTGGGATTATTTTTATGTAATACTAGTACTAGCGGTCTCAGCATGTTACCCTATAAGCGACAAAGTGGCTCAAAGACCCCTCTGGGTTTTATGAATATTTTTCTTCAAGACTGTCTGATATTATATGAAAAAATTAATTTTTGCTCCCTTACACCCCTATTTTTTGGGATTATTTTTATGTAATACTGGTACTAGCGGTCTCAGCATGTTACCCTATAAGCGACAAAGTGGCTCAAAGACCCCTCTGGGTTTTATGAATATTTTTCTTCAAGACTGTCTGATATTATATGAAAAAATTAATTTTTGCGCCCTTACACCCGTATTTTTTGTGATTGTTTTTATGTAATATTAGTACTAGCGGTCTCAGCATGCTACCCTGTAAGCGACAAAGTGGCTCAAAGACCCCTCTGGGTTTTATGAATATTTATCTTCAAAACTGTCTGATATTATATGAAAAAATTAATTTTTGCGCCCTTACACCCCTATTTTTTGTGATTATTTTTATGTAATACTAGTACTAGCGGTCTCAGCATGCTACCTTATAAGCGACAAAGTGGCTCAAAGACCCCTCTGGGTTTTATGAATATTTTTCTTCAAGACTGTCTGATATTATATGAAAAAATTAATTTTTGCGCCCTTATACCCCTATTTTCTGGGATTATTTTATGTAATACTAGTACTAGCGGTCTCAGCATGCTACCCTGTAAGCGACAAAGTGGCTCAAAGATCCCTCTGGGTTTTATGAATATTTTTCTTCAAGACTGTCTGATATTGTATGAAAAAATTAATTTTTGCGCCCTTACACCCCTATTTTTTGGGATTATTTTTATGTAATACTAGTACTAGCGGTCTCAGCATGCTACCCTGTAAGCGACAAAGTGGCTCAAAGATCCCTCTGGGTTTTATGAATATTTTTCTTCAAGACTGTCTGATATTATATGAAAAAATTAATTTTTGCTCCCTTACACCCCTATTTTTTGGGATTATTTTTATGTAATACTAGTACTAGCGGTCTCAGCATGTTACCCTATAAGCGACAAAGTGGCTCAAAGACCCCTCTGGGTTTTATGAATATTTTTCTTCAAGACTGTCTGATATTATATGAAAAAATTAATTTTTGCGCCCTTACACCCCTATTTTTTGGGATTATTTTTATGTAATACTAGTACTAGCGGTCTCAGCATGTTACCCTATAAGCGACAAAGTGGCTCAAAGACCCCTCTGGGTTTTATGAATATTTTTCTTCAAGACTGTCTGATATTATATGAAAAAATTAATTTTTGCGCCCTTACACCCCTATTTTTTGGGATTATTTTTATGTAATACTAGTACTAGCGGTCTCAGCATGCTACCCTGTAAGCGACAAAGTGGCTCAAAGATCCCTCTGGGTTTTATGAATATTTTTCTTCAAGACTGTCTGATATTATATGAAAAAATTAATTTTTGCGCCCTTACACCCCTATTTTTTGGGATTATTTTTATGTAATACTAGTACTAGCGGTCTCAGCATGTTACCCTATAAGCGACAAAGTGGCTCAAAGACCCCTCTGGGTTTTATGAATATTTTTCTTCAAGACTGTCTGATATTATATGAAAAAATTAATTTTTGCGCCCTTACACCCCTATTTTTTGGGATTATTTTTATGTAATACCAGTACTAGCGGTCTCAGCATGCTACCCTGTAAGCGACAAAGTGGCTCAAAGATCCCTCTGGGTTTTATGAATATTTTTCTTCAAGACTGTCTGATATTATATGAAAAAATTAATTTTTGCGCCCTTACACCCCTATTTTTTGGGATTATTTTTATGTAATACTAGTACTAGCGGTCTCAGCATGCTACCCTGTAAGCGACAAAGTGGCTCAAAGATCCCTCTGGGTTTTATGAATATTTTTCTTCAAGACTGTCTGATATTATATGAAAAAATTAATTTTTGCTCCCTTACACCCCTATTTTTTGGGATTATTTTTATGTAATACTAGTACTAGCGGTCTCAGCATGTTACCCTATAAGCGACAAAGTGGCTCAAAGACCCCTCTGGGTTTTATGAATATTTTTCTTCAAGACTGTCTGATATTATATGAAAAAAATAATTTTTGCTCCCTTACACCCCTATTTTTTGGGATTATTTTTATGTAATACTAGTACCAGCGGTCTCAGCATGCTACCCTATAAGCGATAAAGTGGGTTGAAGACCACTCTGGGTTTTATGAATATTTTTCTTCAAGACTGTCTGATATTATATGAAAAAATTAATTTTTGCGCCCTTACACCCCAATTTTTTGTGATTATTTTTATGTAATACTAGTACCAGCGGTCTCAGCATGCTACCCTATAAGCGACAAAGTGGCTCAAAGACCCCTCTGGGTTTTATGAATATTTTTCTTCAAGACTGTCTGATATTATATGAAAAAATTAATTTTTGCGCCCTTACACCCCTATTTTTTGGGATTATTTTTATGTAATACTAGTACTAGCGGTCTCAGCATGCTACCCTGTAAGCGACAAAGTGGCTCAAAGACCCCTCTGGGTTTTATGAATATTTATCTTCAAAACTGTCTGATATTATATGAAAAAATTAATTTTTGCGCCCTTACACCCCTATTTTTTGTGATTATTTTTATGTAATACTAGTACTAGCGGTCTCAGCATGCTACCCTGTAAGCGACAAAGTGGCTCAGAGACCCCTCTGGGTTTTATGAATATTTTTCTTCAAGACTGTCTGATATTATATGAAAAAATTAATTTTTGCTCCCTTACACCCCTATTTTTCGGGATTATTTTTATGTAATACTAGTACTAGCGGTCTCAGCATGTTACCCTATAAGCGAAAAAGTGGCTCAAAGACCCCTCTGGGTTTTATGAATATTTTTCTTCAATACTGTCTGATATTATATGAAAAAAATTATTTTTGCTCCCTTGCACCCCTATTTTTTGGGATTATTTTTATGTAATACTAGTACTAGCGGTCTCAGCATGCTACCCTGTAAGCGACAAAGTGGCTCAAAGACCCCTCTGGGTTTTATGAATATTTTTCTTCAAGACTGTCTGATATTATATGAAAAAATTAATTTTTGATCCCTTACACCCCTATTTTCTGGGATTATCTTATGTAATACTAGTACTAGCGGTCTCAGCATGTTACCCTATAAGCGACAAAGTGGCTCCAAGACCCCTCTGGGTTTTATGAATATTTTTCTTCAAAACTGTCTGATATTACATGAAAAAAATAATTTTTGCTCCCTTACACCCCTGTTTCTTAGAATTATGTTTATGTAATACTAGTACTAGCGGTCTCAGTATGCTACCCTATAAGCGACAAAGTGGCTCAAAGACCCCTCTGGGTTTTATGAATATTTTTCTTCAAAACTGTTTGATATTATATGAAAAAATTAATTTTTGCGCCCTTACACCCCTATTTTTTGGGATTATTTTTATGTAATACTAGTACTAGCGGTTTTAGCATGCTACCCTATAAGCGACAATGTGGCCCAAAGACCTCTCTGGGTTTTATGAATATTTTTCTTTAAAACTGTCTGATATTATATGGAAAAATTAATTTTTGCGCCCTTACACCCCTATTTTTTGTGATTATTTTTATGTAATACTAGTACTAGCGGTCTCAGCATGCTACCCTATAAGCGACAAAGTGGCTCAAAGACCCGTCTGGATTTTATGAATATTTTTCTTCAAGACTGTCTGATATTATATGAAAAAAATAATTTTTGCTCCCTTACACCCCTATTTTTTGGGATTATTTTTATGTAATACTAGTACTAGCTGTCTCAGCATGTTACCCTATAAGCGACAAAGTGGCTCCAAGACCCCTCTGGGTTTTATGAATATTTTTCTTCAAGACCGTCTGATATTATATGAAAAAAATAATTTTTGCTCCCTTACACCCCTATTTTTTGGGATTATTTTTATGTAATACTAGTACCAGCGGTCTCAGTATGCTACCCTATAAGCGACAAAGTGGGTTAAAGACCCCTCTGGGTTTTATGAATATTTTTCTACAAGACTGTCTGATATTATATGAAAAAATTAATTTTTGCGCCCTTACACCCCTATTTTTGTGATTATTTTTATGTAATACTAGTACCAGCGGTCTCAGCATGCTACCCTATAAGCGACAAAGTGGCTCAAAGACCTCTCTGGGTTTTATGAATATTTTTCTTCAAGACTGTCTGATATTATATGAAAAAATTAATTTTTGCTTCCTTACACCCCTATTTTTTGGGATTATTTTTATGTAATACTAGTACTAGCGGTCTCAGCATGTTACCCTATAAGCGACAAAGTGGCTCAAAGACCCCTCTGGGTTTTATGAATATTTTTCTTCAAGACTGTCTGATATTATATGAAAAAATTAATTTTTGCGCCCTTACACCCCTATTTTTTTGGGATTATTTTTATGTAATACTAGTACTAGCGGTCTCAGCATGCTACCCTGTAAGCGACAAAGTGGCTCAAGGACCCCTCTGGGTTTTATGAATATTTTTCTTCAAGACTGTCTGATATTATATGAAAAAATTAATTTTTGCTCCCTTACACCCCTATTTTTTGGGATTATTTTTATGTAATACTAGTACTAGCGGTCTCAGCATGTTACCCTATAAGCGACAAAGTGGCTCAAAGACCCCTCTGGGTTTTATGAATATTTTTCTTCAAGACTGTCTGATATTATATGAAAAAAATAATTTTTGCTCCCTTACACCCCTATTTTTTGGGATTATTTTTATGTAATACTAGAACCAGCGGTCTCAGCATGCTACCCTGTAAGCGACAAAGTGGCTCAAAGACCCCTCTGGGTTTTATGAATATTTTTCTTCAAGACTGTCTGATATTATATGAAAAAAATAATTTTTGCTCCCTTACACCCCTATTTTTTGGGATTATTTTTATGTAATACTAGTACCAGCGGTCTCAGCATGCTACCCTATAAGCGACAAAGTGGGTTGAAGACCACTCTGGGTTTTATGAATATTTTTCTTCAAGACTGTCTGGTATTATATGAAAAAATTAATTTTTGCGCCCTTACACCCCTATTTTTTGTGATTATTTTTATGTAATACTAGTACCAGCGGTCTCAGCATGCTACCCTATAAGCGACAAAGTGGCTCAAAGACCCCTCTGGGTTTTATGAATATTTTTCTTCAAGACTGTCTGATATTATATGAAAAAAATAATTTTTGCTCCCTTACACCCCTATTTTTTGGGATTATTTTTATGTAATACTAGTACTAGCGGTCTCAGCATGCTACGCTATAAGCGACTAAGTGGCTCAAAGACCCCTCTGGGTTTCATGAATATTTTTCTTCAAGACTGTCTGATATTATATGAAAAAATTAATTTTTGCGCCCTTACACCCCTATTTTTTGGGATTATTTTTATGTAATACTAGTACTAGCGGTCTCAGCATGCTACCCTGTAAGCGACAAAGTGGCTCAAAGACCCCTCTGGGTTTTATGAATATTTTTCTTCAAGACTGTCTATTATATGAAAAAAATAATTTTTGCTCCCTTACACCCCTATTTTTTGGGATTATTTTTATGTAATACTAGTACCAGCGGTCTCAGCATGCTACCCTATAAGCGACAAAGTGGCTCAAAGACCCCTCTGGGTTTTATGAATATTTTTCTTCAAGACTGTCTGATATTATATGAAAAAATTAATTTTTGCTTCGTTACACCCCTGTTTCTTGGAATTATTTTTATGTAATACTAGTACTAGCGGTCTCAGCATGCTACCCTATAAGCGACAAAGTGGCTCAAAGACCCCTCTGGGTTTTATGAATATTTTTCTTCAAAACTGTCTGATATTACATGAAAAAAATAATTTTTGCTTCCTTACACCCCTGTTTTTGGAGATTAATTTCGTGTAATACTAGTACTAGCAGTCCTAGCATCCTACTCTTTGAGCTAAAAACGGCTCAAGAACCCCGAAAATTCCATTACATTAACGTGTATGCCGCCTTCATGAAATAGTGTTCAGAATCGTTTCCGTTGCTACAAAATCGTTGCTAACTTCACACCGGTTAAAACGGGAACGTTTGTGTCCTATATCACAACATAGGCATTTCCGGCGCTCGATACGAGACCGGCATACTACTCTATTTCTACTGTATTTCCTTATTTCAGGTTTGCACTTAGGGATATTTTAAAGGTGTGTCACTTGTAAACTGTTGTACTGCCATATTCATCTTTGTTTTGATTTTTAAATAACCTGTTTACGTGAGTGAAGGAGTGAGGTATTTATAAACTTTTCTTAATAATTTAATGTGATCGCCTAGTTTTACAATTTAGCAAAGAAGCAGAATGTTTGGGTGGAGCAAATATAAGAACATCTCTTAATAGATTATTTTATTTATCCATCAATGATAAATGATTATTAAATATTGACCTATTTTTGTAATTTTGCCTTTGTACTAATATTTTTTTATTATATTTGTGTTTTTCTTACTGTCCTTCGATTAATTTTATTTTTATTTTGGAATCTATTATTCGTATAATCAAAACAAAAATTCAAAATTCGCGCTTTTAAAACCCGGAGGTAGAGCAGTACGGCGAACTCCAATGATGCGCGCAAAATGAACCCTAAAGCGAGTTCCCGTTTATGTTTAGTTCAATGATACTAACTAAGATATTCATTATTCCAAGAAAATTATCACTATTACTGACGAGCAAGCACAAGTTGAGCTAAATCAGAATATCAGAAATGACATTTCTTTAGCTCTGGCTTAATTAAATATAAGCTGTGTAAATTTTGTCGATAAGAATCTATATTATATTCATTATGTTCTGAGTGTCAGGTCGCGAATCTGGGGAACCGGGTTCGATCCCGGCCGACGCCAAATATTTACAATTTTAAATGGTACAAAATTGACCCCTGTGGTGCACTCTCCACGCCAGCAATGAGTGCCCGTGAGGTGACGCCTGGTAAGCGCCCGCACGGTGCAAATATTTCATCATTACCGCATCTGTGTACAAAGCAGACTGGCACACCCAGCAATGGGTAATAAGCCGTGATGATATATTTATTTTATTTATTTATTTGTAAAACAAAAAATTTGATAATTTGGACTTGTGCCAGTTTTGTCGCGGGGCTAGATGTGTCTTCTGTTTTTGTGCTCAACATCCACTTGTTATCGTTGTTTAAAAAAGAATAAATGAAAACCATAAAAATACAATTACAATATAAAGCGTGGTGTAAAAGTAAACTATATTTTACAAAGGAAAAAGCATTATGTAAAAAAATTGTCTAGAAAATAATTAAAATATACAGAATTTAAACCAATATGTGCTGTTATAATAAGAGAAGTTAGATGCAAAATATACATTGACGTTACGTTATATGTATGCATTCTACTTTATGTGCATAACAATGTTTAGTTTGTCTATTTGTTTTTGTGGTTACGTTCATTATATCGTACCTAACATAAAACATCTTTTATCAGCTGGGAACATTGCGACATTGTGCATTATAATTAATTGCATCAACATATGTTATCAGCATAGCAAAGGTAAATAACTACGATATATGCTCTCTATTTCGCAAACAATATAACTATGAATTATACCGAAAACCAGATTGTATTTATTTTCTTTACGCATTCAGAAAATATATTTATAATTTATTTTAGTTGATGCAAATAAAATAGAATGAGTGCAAACGTATATACATTTGCGATTTTGGGGTTTCGAAAATCAATTTAGTGATTGTGTGTGAACAGAAGTTATAAAGGCGTTGCTAAGGAAATCCCGCGAGAAATACACAACAGGTGAATAATGATACTTTACAAGTTTTACGTTACGGAACAAGAAACGAGACTATTTTCAAAACCAAAGAGTAAAGACTAAAATTTTAAAATCGCGAGTCTAGAATAACAAGATTGGAACTGTAACATTTTTTAGAAAAATTATATTTTTGTATGGTTAGGTTATATCTGCCATATTCCATCTCTTTCTGATAGTGTATAATCGAGGTTTAAATATTGCATTCCATTTTCGAGAGAGTACAGAGCAGAGTAACAGAGTTAAAATTTCAAATCAGTTTCCTCGCCAATTTACGTTCTTGCAGTCACAACCTTGTTAGGTATTCTAGATCCGCGAACTACCGACTATACATGAGAGCTGTAATTTCATAACGTAGAATGTAGGTTTGTTTATTCAGATGAGCATGTGGTTGAGCAAAGATAATCGGCAGCTCAGAAAACTGCTAATACGAATAGTAGCGTAGCCTAAATTAAAGGACAAAAAGATAAGATAATAAATAAACTCCAATGATCTGACGTTCAATATTCCACTAAATATCTTTCAAGGGACAGAGCTTTTCTCTCGCCTTTTCTATTAAACTAACCAGATTCCATGTGGTTAATCAGTTGGAAAGTTTGGTAACTCGTTTTGAATTAATAATAAAATATACCCACTTATCAATAAAGTTTTTGTAAAATTAATTGTTTGACATGTGATATTTTCTTTTTATCTCCCGTCATACCGTTGGTAAAGGAGGTAATCGTGCCAAAAATTCGATGGTGAGTTTTCAGTAAATAAGCACGAATTAGGGTCCCCACAACACGTTTTTACTATTTTTACGATGATGTGTTTGTGTGTGTGTGTGTGTGTGTGTGTGTGTGTGTGTGTGTGTGTGTGTGTGTGTGTATGTGTGTGTGTATGTATGTGTGTGTGTATGTATGTGTGTGTATGTATGTGTGTGTGTGTGTGTGTGTGTGTGTTAAATACATGTATTTCCTGTATTTAAGCTTCCTGCAGTCACATAACGGTTGATTAGATTTTAGGTTAAATTGGATAAATAGAAGTCATACTTTATTAAAATACAATCCAAAACGTTTCAATTTTATTATTTAAGACTTTTATATCTTGGGAAACAACATATTAGATTTTGGCTAAAATTAATCAACCAGAAGTGATACTTTACTTGAAGCTCTGAACAGATTCTCGTGAAAAATATGTTAGGATATACCCCAAAACTTGTCAAATTTAGTATTTACGACTTTTATATGAAGGAGAACAACATATTAGATTTTGGATACAATTGATAAATCGGGAGTGATACTTTACTTAAAGCTCTGAACAGATTTTCGTGAAAAATAAATTGATACATTCCAAATCTTTTCAATTTTGGTATTTAAGACTTTTATATTAATGAGAACGACATATTAGATGTTTTCTAAAATTGAAACACATAATAAAATATAGTCCAAAATATGGTATTATGTATAGACTTTTCTATTTATTGGAACAACAAATTAGATTCTGTTTACGAATAATCAACCGGAAGTGATACTTTACTTAAAGTTCGTTGCTATTTCAAACATGGAATTGACGGGTGGTTATGTGTTAGCCACATCAGATTTTTTTGAGTAATAATAGCACACCCAAGATTGTTATGAGTATCATAACTGCCGCAGATGTCGGTTTGAAATCCGAACTCGTAGAACGAGGACTTTAAAAAATCAGAGGCCTGTTAGTTATAATTCATAGCATCCGTAGTAATTATTTATCGGTTTCAGAAGTACAACAGAAGTAAACCGTGTTAAGAATGATACACTAACGTTATTTGTATGTTGTTTTATAAAGAAATGTTTACTTCCATAGTAAATTTAATGAAAAGACAAAAAGATTATTTTTTTTTATAAAACCGGCTCTTATACTTTCACTTTATTTTGTTCTCATTTTGTAGACTGTTGTTGACATGTCAGTATGATAATAACATGTCAATTTGGTAGATACAATTAATACTTAGTTAACAGCCTACATTTGCATATGCAAACAAAGGCTTAATATCCTGAAACCAGTAATAGCTATTTACGTTATAAGGGTAAGAAGTGAGTTATTACTGTAACGTGGAACGCCCGCCGTCACCGCCACTGTAAGCGAGTGTCTATTTATAGCGGTGACGTAATCGCGCTAATAGCCGGGCGACGTAAGCAAACAGGTCGCGACGTGTTTAATTACTTCCGGTCGCCTGAACGTTTTGAGTTCATTGTTATTATGCGGTCGAACATTCTAGGGCTTTTCTAGAAAATAATGACAACTGTATAAAAGGGACGTAGCTATGCTCGGGAGTAAGTTAGTTTAGTGGAGTCTCTGATCACACAACATTAGTTATGTGATCGGGGGTTGACTTACATAGTTCAGTTCCATTAGTGAAGACGGACAGACACTTACATTAGTGCAGTTAGTTAGTTAGTTAGTTAGTTACATGGAGTGTTAGAGAATAAAGTGTTAGTGAGAAGCACAGCAGTATCGCAGTTTGCGTCGAGTAGGTACTCGGGAAGTTACTGGTATACCGGGATAGCTATTAAAGAGAATACTCGGTAGTGTTGAGGTATACGGGGACAGTAACGGCAAGCGGAAAAGGATTGTGAATTAGTTAAATAAATAGACAGACAGTGTGGTGAAAGAGGTGACTTCTGTCCGAGCAGTTGAATATACAGACACTGATGAGTCAGTTGAGTATATAGACGCTGTGGAGGTCGGTAGTCGGACAGTTGAACATGATATAAGTATATAGTGAAATAAATATGGTGATATAAATATCGCGTAAACAGTCTACAAGAGTCTGCAACAGACCGACAGTCTAAGATTGGAACGCGTAGTGAAATAAATAATTTGTAATATCGTGGAAATAAATAGTAGTGTTAATTGGTTAAATAAATAAATAAATAGTGTAGAGTTAGTGTTATCTAGTTAATTATAGTTTTAGTCCTAATTAGTTTTTAATAATTGTTTAATAATAATTGTCTAATATTTACACTTCACCCAAATAAATAAAAAACGTTACAATACGAATGAGAAGTCTGTAGCTAAATACTATTTCATTTCATTTCATATTGTCTACGTGATTTAAAAAAATTAATTGAAAACATGTCTATTTAACTTGGGTCACATCATCTTTGAATTTGTGTGTATTTGTTTTATTTGTATTATTTGTCCCAATTATTAAAAAATAACAGCTGCATATTCTTTGATATTAGTAATTTGTCGAGAGAAATTTCTTCAAAATGTAGCGAGACTACGGTGAAGCTTGTTCTCACTAAATTGTCGAAAAAGAATACCGGTTATTAACGAAAAGTCCCACAGTAACTATGAATTGGTGAATATTCTAATTATACCATATTAATCGTTTATAAGTTTTAAATTGTGTTATTTAAAATAAATTTATCAGAAATTGAGTTTGACTTTTTTTTTCAAATAAACAGTTACCGAAATGTTTCCAGGCAACATTTAGCGCCCCCGGTAATGTAATGTTCCATTTCCCGGCTCAAATTAGCAATGTAAAGTTGTACACAGTGAACAATATGAAATAAATGATAATTTATGAAACGATATTGTGTATAGTTTGTATGTGTTGCCAACGTGTAATGACTTGTTGTGTTGCCAATGTGTAATGCGTTGTATTTGGTGCCAATATATCGCGTTTCAAGAAATATCCTCGCCAACTCATGAAGCTCTTAAAAATGGCATCACAATGCGGCCAACTTGTTGTATGGCCGATGTTACTATAACATGTGAACGTCAATTTTAGTAATTGTGCTTTAAAAGTTGTTAAAAAGTGTTCACAAAGCAAAAATATTTATTACATTTTTATCTCCTTCAACGGATTTTTTTCGCATGTAATTATGTGTCCGGAATTAAAAACTTCTTCTCCTTCACTATATTTCGGGATTCAGCTATATTGCTTTGCTTCTAAACAACATAAAATTTCCTTTAATTTCACTCTCTTAAAAATAGCTGTTCACACACACAACTTAAGTTAGTTTTCACCTGTCACTTGGCTTTATTGGCTAGTTAACTTGAATCGCGAATGCTGAAATAATATAAAAATCTGAAGAGAATACAATCATGTCCTCGTTTTATATTTCTCGAGTAAAAAAAAATATTACAACAAAAAGATGTTTAATTACAATAAAGAATCATACAAAAAATACTTTATTCTTATTGATACTACAATTGTGAACCAATTATAATGATAATGACTAAAAAAATTCTGCTGCCGGGATTATCTTCTGAATATTTATTTTCTCAGCGAGATATAAACAGATACTACATCTTCGAAGATGTTTTAATTGAATACGAAAAAATATAATGAAGATAATTAATCTGAAGCTTCTGCAAAATTTGAGAAGGAAAAATAAATTACATCACTTGTAGTTCCCTGGTTACAGAATTACATTAATTAACGTAAAAGTTAATTTTGATATAATCGGAAAACAGCGGATGTTCCATGGAAAAAACTTTTCTCATTTGCACTAGAAAAACGTGATTGGATATTTTTTCATTGAAGCTATTAATGAGAATAGTTTAGAGACTACAATACATTTGCACTAAATTATTTGGCACGATCTGATGTGAAATCTGTAATTTTCAATTAAAATTTAATGCACTCTGCTAGCAGATTCATTAGACTAATTTGGTGCTACCAACACAATTATCTATAATAACGAAAATTTTGATATTGTTCATTCAAAATTCATTATACTCATTATGGAAATGATAATTTCGCTCTATATAAATTATTTGCCCTGAACAAAATACATGGATGTAATTACGGTATTAAATAAATAAATATATCATCACGGCATATTACCCATTGCTGGGTTTGCCAATCTTCTTTGTTCGCAGATATCGGTAATGATAATGACATATTTGTACCGTGAGGGCGTTTACCAGGCTTTATCTCACGGGCACTCATTGCTGGCGTGGGGAGTGCACCACAGGGGTCAATTTAGTGCCATTTAAAATTCGAAATATTTGGCGTCGGTAGGGATCGAACCTGGTTCCCCAGATTCGCGACTAGACACTAATTTCGGTATTAATTTATGATTTTTATTGACATTAATTATTATAGTAATGCATGTGGTAAAATATTTTTTCTACTACTACTACTACTGTAAGTGGGTCATTACAGAACACACTACTAACAATGTAAGTTCGTGATTATGTACAGTGTTACATAATGAACTTTCATTACGTAACACTGCTACGTTATGACAAGCAAATTAAGTGGGCAGGACTGATTGTTGGGTTAATATATTAATATTATATTATCACAACAAAAAATATTTCAATCAAATTTACAGTAACTAAGGTATGTGAATTTTGTTTTAACTGAGAAATAATAATATGTGGTCGTAAAAAAAGTTTAATACATAATTCGGAATGTAAATCAATTACTCACTCGTAAAATTACAAACTCGACACTACGCGTCTTGTGTGTCAATCTTTTTACTCGTATACTCGTACGTAATTCATTGACGGACTGGCGATATGGTCTGATTAAGGGCCGGCTCATTGTTGCTTTCTTCTAATTTTATAAATTGATTTATATCGTGGGTATTTTTTAACCAGCGCATTAATTTTGTTATACAATAATAAGATTGAACTAGCACCGAAGAAATGTGATATTAGCCACAACATATCCCGTGACTTTTTATCAAATCATGAGCTAGGTATTGTCATTTGTTAATTTTTATGATTATTTTCTTCATTTTCAGTAACATTTTTGACTTACTCAGCTCTGAAAAACTTCAAAAATCGCCTACGTCACGGATTCTCGTATTTGCATTCATCCTACACGAGTATCCTGCTAAGGTGGATTTAAGCAGCCTACTTTTTATTTTACTTTTTCTTTTACATTATAAAAGTTAAATGTGTGTTAATATAAGTACTGCTTTATGTGCACACTTACAATTTTACCTTAAGACCTTAAGTTGACTTATTTCAACTTAAGAACTTAAAAGTAAAAAAAATTCACAACTGCGCACCAGCTTCCACTTCACAAACGTCAGCGTATTGCGTATCTGTTTTTGTATGTAGGTTTTCGGTTATGCAAACAAAAAATGAGTAAAGTACAAGATCAAGATAGATATATTTCAAAAATATCCCCACTTGATAAAACAGATGTTTTATTCACGGATAAAGTGGCCAAAAAGAATGCTTGAAAAAATATAGCGTATATATTAAATGAAACTGGTTAGTTCTCTTTACTTACTATGTAATAATATTTTTGTATGCACAAATAATTACATTCTTGTCCATTTTAACAGGATGTATTTATCTACTTAAATTTACGGCTATATACAAGAAAAATCACATCTGCGCAAATGTATCGACGGTTTACAGTAGCTGCATAAAGTACCTAACTTAAAGTAAAATTAAAAGCGAAAAGAAAAAGAAAGAGAAAAAGTAAAATAACAGGCAGACTGCATAAATCCACCTTAAGGTGAATTTATGCAGCATACTTTTTATTTTAATTTTTCTTATTCTTTCCACTTTTACTATTACTTTAAGTTTGGTTTTTTATGCAGCTACTTTAAAGCCTACGGTACATATGCGTAGATGTGATTTTTCTGGCACATAGTCGTAAATTTAAACACATATATATTTTTATTATATAAGTGGGGATATTTTTGTAATAATTCTAACAATAAACAATCTTGTACTTTACTAATTTTCTAATTTTTGCAATCTAACCTACACGAAAATAAATAAATACACCACACGTTGACGTTTGTGAAGTCGTGCACATGCGCAGTTGTGAAATTGTTTTCCTTTAACGGTAAGCTAATGTTTGTCAACTTTAGTTCTTAAAGTAAAATTAAAAGCGTGCACAGAAAGCAGTACATATATTAACACACATTTAACTTTTATAAAGTATTGTGGAATATACCATAATCTTTTTTATTAATCCATAAAAGTGTAAACATGATAAAAGCATTATAAAATATTTTATAATATGTTATATGTATTATGTATATCTAAATACTAATGTTGCAAGAATAAATATAAAACACACTTAGCGTAGGTACCTACCCCTGAAAGCAGCAACGAAATGTGTTGGATAATCTCCATGAAACGATGCTAAAAGAACTTATTCATAATTTGGAGAATAAATTGAGATATTAATGATACAGGATCCAAACACAAGTCCTAATATAGGAATGTTTATTGTATTAGAATTTATTACAATTCACGATATATACGGGTGAGTCAGTTTTTCCTTCTAATTTTGTAACTTTGTACATTTATATTGTTTTAATGGGGATGTTATGATAAAGACACACATAAACCATACCTTAATCGGGATTCGCACCCGGAACCCTTGGGTCGTGAGTCGACTACGCTGCCCACTACAGCACCAGGGTCGGTCTTAACATTGTATTTCTATATTTAAGATTATTTTTATAATTTACAATTTAATCCAAATACATTTTATGCAGTGTAATTGAAAATATTTCGACGGAATAGAATCAAATCCGATATTTTTAATGAATAAAAAGAATAAAAACTGAGAATAATCTATTTTAAATTAAAATACTTTTGCGGAAGTTTCCAGAAAAAAATATATTAATTAAAATATTTCACTTACTTAAAATTGTTGATATCACAGGTCAAATCTTCATATTCAGGATCGATATTAGTAATACGTAGTTCATTGGAAGAATTTGAAGCAACGGCGACTAGGATATCCTGTTCCAAAGCCATAGGACACACGCCATATCCGCAATAATCAATATGTTCGCCAATTAAATTAACCCTGTTAATTAAAAAGTAACATGTAACATTTGATCTAATAAGATATTAATTGAGTTTTGAGGCAACAAGCATTTTAATTAGTCACGTTATATTAATATTAAATTAGGGTTCAATTTATTTGCACATTCAAAAATAGTATTGACTATACCGGGTGACACTGAAAATAACTTTTTTATTTATAATTATTTTTTAATTTTATTTATATATTTCTACACTAGGCTTAAGAGCTCACAAATCATAGTATTTGGTATGATGGTAGCACTTCCAGTTTAAACGGCAGTGGCAATAATTTATTTCAAATGGGACACCTATATATATACAGGGTGTTCCACAACTTCTGGATCAAAATAAAATGGAAGATACTACACGCTGTGCTGATCACGAATCAAAAGGAATTTTTTTAAAATTCAAAAAATTAGTTGCACTTATAATGGAGGGCACATTTTTAGTGCCACTGGTATCAAATGAAAATAATTCATATTAAATTAACAACTTTAATATGCCCAATTATATTGCGTAATGTTTAACAGAGGGTGCCTCTGTAATGAAACAAATTGAGTAAAAGGAAGGAATTATTCAAGCCAAAGCGCATTTTGTCTTGCTTCCCCATACATTAACACTTTGTCCACCAACTCCCTATCACTGTACTCGTAGGGCATTTTTTAATTAATCTCACAATTATCACCAAACAAAAGAAACAATCGAACTGCGGCAATGGGCATCACAGACATTTAATTAATTTGATTAAATACAATATTAGGTAAGTTATTGCTTCTATTATTTTTAAATTTATATCATTACTGTCATATTACAAAATAGTAAATAAACCAGTGGCACTAAAAATGCACCCTCCATTATAAGCGCAACTAATTTTTTGAATTTTCAAAAAATCCTTTTGATTCGTCATCAGCACAGCGTGCAGTATCTTTCATTTTATTTTGATCCAGAAGTTGTGAAACACCCTGTATATTTGGAATCTACGTAAAATTACGAATTCAACAATATGCGTGAAGTTTTTATTGAAGAAATAAATTACAAAAACGTAAGAGAAAATTACATAAATTACATAATCCCCGTTAAATTATGTAATTTAATAAATTTTAGATTTTTTTCTTTTCTGAATATAAAAATTATACGATTTTTATTTGAAGTAATTTATACGCTACATATAAGAGGCAATTAAATTAACATTTGATTTGAATAGGTATAATTTAAAAATAATCCATTATCGAATGGCGAATTCGGCAATACTTCGTACCTAATTTTTGTTATGCTGAAATTATATAATATTTCATAATACCACAATATAACATAAAACTATTGTTTACTCGTATAAAATAACAATAGTGTTTTATGCAACTTAACTGTGTTATTTTATTTCGAAATAAATTTCCATTAATGGAACACAATATATTCAACCAAATGTGTTTATTGCTACAAAGTGCGTCATTATTTTTTATTAACTACCATAATTTAATTTTTGATGCTAATGCTAATTAATAGCAAATTTTCCAGAAGTTTATTAAAAATACATGCAACCAGTGCATTGCGCGTGTTGTACGGGCTTCATAAATTACAAAGCGCAATGTAGTCGCAATTTGACCTTACAAATAATCGTAATATAAATAAACGAGATAATTCGATAAAATTACTATTATTGTTTTGAATAACTCATTCATTATAAAAATATGGAATGATCAGATGTAAATACGTTGACCCATTTTAATTAGATACCGGTAACGTGATGGTTAGAACATAATTAAGTAAATAAATAATTCAGATTAATAATAAATTATTTTTCAAATTATATCTAATAAAATATAGTCAAAACAAAATGAATTTTTTTCAGCATTAAGGAATCATTACCTCCCAGGAACACGAACATAAAACTCCGGTTCTTGTTTATAATGAGCGGCAAACAGTTTCCCTAGTTCTTCCATTCTGGTGTTGGCCACAAGAGAAAGTACCGGCACTTGATCTGCATCAGTCACGCCGCTTACCTCAGATTTAGCAGACATTATTCGCAAAATTTTTAAGAATTACACTCGCAAACTACCGGGTTTTATAAATTTTTATTTACTAGCGTGGCAAGAATTGTATTGTTGTTTAGCTAACAGATTTTTACACGTATACATAACCTCTTATCTTCAAAGTAGTTGATATATTGAAAATTTTTATAACGATTGTTGTAGAGACATCTAGTGTACTTTCGTTGAACAAAGGCCGCAGTAAACGCGGCAACTGCATGATTTTCGTTTCATGTAGAGATTAACAGAGGGCAGAGTTACAGCTTTACTGCTATCTATGAAATACGAACTAAACTCGGAGTGGATATAATCCACAGATATCTACTAAGTAAATGCTTACCTTATTAAAATTATTTCTTCTTAACTTATGCTTTTATTAGATTTACGTTAATTAATATAAATTTTATTTTGCTAAAAATTTATGATAGAATTTAGAATTTAATTGTTTAATAATGTAAACAATAAAATATAAACTAACAAGTGTCACATGACGAGCTTATGCGATCATTATTTTAAAATTTATATACATATTTTCCATTTTTGCTCAAAATATCAAAAATTCAACATAAGATAATGTTTTATACACAACCCCTATTTCTAACGAATCATTTCAATATTAATTGGATGTTCTATTAAAAAAAATGAGCTTTTCATTTTCTCAACTTCAACTTTGCATTTGCCAACCCACATAGAAATTACACTTTTCAAAATATTCGCTTATAAATTTAAGTTAGGTAGTGTAAACAAAAATATTTTTTTCGAAAACTGAAATGAAATGTTATTATTTATATGACAACCCAACTATCAACAATGATATTTTTTTGTTTACAGACCGTAATAGTAATTTACGTTGTACTGAATCGTAAACCTCTTATAGCACTTATAACAGAGCTCTGTCTCCAGTGGTTAGGAAGGTTTTTACGGGCTCCGCCCTTTAGAAAATTTAGAGGCTCTTGAAACCATAGCAACATATATATAGTTCTATTTATTCGTTATTTCGCTATATGTTTTCAAAGACTATTTAGATCAAATAGTTTAATGTATTGTGGTGTGTTTCAATAATTTTTTCAAGTTATTTACAATTCCGTATATAATAAAACATTGTACAATGCTCAACCGTTACCCGAAATTTACGTGCTCGCACGGATAACAAATAACAGTCTTGCAATGTAAAGTACTATTACATTGCAAGACCGTTACTCAGAACTTTACAGGCGTGCACGGCATCTAACGAGCGAGGGAAGCGAGCTTGTTATCCGTGCGAACCCGTAAATTTCGGCTAACGGTTGAGCACTGTACAATGTTTTGAATTGTAAATAATATGAAAAAAATATGTATATTGGAACCTACAACACCATGCATTGAACTATTTGATCGAAATAGACTTTGGAAACATGTATGGCGAAGCGAAATAATGAATAAATAAATCTGTATTCATGTGTTGCTATGATTTTAACAGCCCGTAAAATCATTCTTTACCACTAGAGACAGAGCTCTGTAATAAGACGTTTACGATTCAGTATAACGTAAAAGTCTTATACGTCCAACAATTTTTTGAGTGAAGTAAAGGATGAAAACTAATTAAAATCTGTCTCATTTTTTTTTTTTTTTTTTTTTGTTTAGAATAAATCATTCTGTTTATATTTAATGTCCCAATTGAGCAATAATTCCTACTAATCCCGCTAATATATATTACATTAGATACATTGCTTTCGCGATGACATTCAAATAGATGTCACGTTCCTCCTTGAATGTCACTTTAATTGAACTTATCCATCAAAAATTTTTCTTTTCATTTTTATAATTTTGGGGCACAACTTTCGAAAAAATGGTTGATACTCGATTGCTTTTGCATTCTCGGATGAACTTATTCTCAAATGCAAAAGTGAAATTTCGCAATCTAAAATAAAAATTAGTCCTACTTTTTATAAAACTGTTTTTACAGATTATAGAAATTCAATTGCATTCACATGATATAAACAAAGGGACTAAAATATTTTTATTGTTCCATAATAATTTTCTGCTGAATGCTGATTAGGGCTGTTGCAAAAAATATTATATGCCCTCTAAAACTAAATTATAAAAAAACATTGTTCTTTACATATTACGAAATATCCATTAGATATTTTTTTGAAATTTGTCTAATATTTTAAAAAAATTACCTGAAGTGAAACAGAATGTGACGTCAAAGTTTATACAGCTTAACATGTGACAAAATATTTCCTACTTTTATTTATAAAATTAATGCAGGTGATGGACAAACTGTTTTCTTATTGGCTATACGTATGATCGCTATGAATGACGTGGTGTATGTACTTTGACGTCAGAGGAGTAGGGGATTGTTATTATTTTTTTTATTACTATGATATGTGACACCTAGCCATTCAATGTTATAATAAAAAAATCTGATGTGACCAGTATGACCTCCCGTCAATTCCATGTTTAAAATAGAAATGAGCTTTAAGTAAAGTATCACTTCCGATTGATCGTTTGTAAAGAAAATCTAATTTCTCGTTCCAATAAATAGAAAAGTCTGTAATACGAAATTTTGGATTATATTTTATTAAGTTTTTCCTCGAAAATTTGTTAAGAGCTCCAAATTAAGTACCACTTCCGGTTTATCATATAAGTATAGTCAAAATCGAGTTTTAAATACCAAATTTGATAAGTTTTGGATCATGTTCTAATATAATTTTTCAAGATAATCTGTTTATAGCTTTCTGTAAAGTACTATTTCCGGTTTATCAATTTTAGAAAAAAATGTAATATGTCGTTCTCATTAATATAAAAGTATTAAATTAAATATCAAATTTGAAAAGTGTTGGATTGTATGAATATATTTTTCACGAAAATATGTTCAGAACGTCAAATAAAGTATTATTTCCGGTTCATCAATTTTAGCCAAAATCTAATATATTGCTCATTTTCATATAAAAGTCTTAAATACCAAATTTGACAAGTTTTGGAATATATCATAATATATATTTCATGAAAATCTGTTCAGAGCTTCAAGTAAAGTATCACTTCTGGTTTATCAATTTTAGAAAAGATGTAATATGCCCTTCTTATTAACATAAAAGTACTAAATACCAAATTTGAAAATTTTTGGTAGATATAAAATATTTTTCACAAAAATCTGTTCAGAGCCTCAAGTATTTCCGGTTTATCAATTTTATAAAAAATCTAATATCTCATTCTCATTAATCTAAAGATCTCAAATACCAAATTTGACAAGTTTTGGAATACACGCACACGTATGCACGCACACACGCACACCCATACACACACGCACGTACGCACGCACGAACACACACACACGCACGCACACACTCACGCACTCACACACACACACACACACACACACACACACACACACACATACATACACACACACATATGCACATACGCACACACACGCGCGCACACGCGCACACTCCATCGTAAAAATAGTAAAAACATGTTGTGGGAACCTTAATTCGTGCTTATTTACTAAAAACTCACCATCGAATTTTTGGACCAATAACCTTATCTCTCTTACGGTATACCGGGAGGTAAAAATATATCATATTCTATTTAAAAAAGAAAATAAAGCTACTCGTATATCTACAGGTAGGTAAGTCTAATAAAACTGGATGTGCTATTGATTTGAAAATATTTTATTTAAAATTAAACTCATAATGGACTTTTTGAGGGTACACAGAATACATATTCATTTCGAATGCTGATTCTCAATCAAAAAGAATTTTTACAAAATTCGGAAAATTTGGGCCATGGTTTTTGAAGTAAGTATACATTTTTAGTGCCACTGGCCGACACAAGATGTTTAATTAAAATATTTACGAATTAATTTCCTTGCTATTCAGTTACTTAATTATTTTTATTTAAAAAAATGGGTCGGCCAATAACATTAAAATGTACACTTCAAGAACCATGTTATTAATTTTTTGAATTTTGGAAAAATTCTTTTTCGTTGATAATAGAATCAGTACATTGAAATGTATACAGATACCCATTTTGGCACGAAAATGCACTCATTTATAGAACTAAATAGAAGATATTTAATGGGCTATATGACCACTTTTTTCATTTTATGATTTTTTACAAAAAAAATACTCATATTTTTTAAAATCGCTTAATTGTTGTTAATTCTGGAGAAAAATAATAATGGAGTTGAATGTGATTTAGGTAACTACAGTTGTTTTCAAAAACACAAGTAAGTTTATGGCATACAATCAATCAATGAATTAATAAAGTGTAATATAAATTGTCAATTAATACCCCCTGTTTAAAATTATTTTTGATTTTTTTTATGAATTACAAATGAACATAATTCATAAAATATTTTATTTTGAAGAACTGCATGAATGATGGAGCTGTTTTATATTTTCGTTTCCTAAATCGAATTGCTCGCTTCTTATTCGAATCCTTTATTTATTGTTAATACAAATTAGCGAAGAAAAATAAAAATACATTATAATATCCTACTCCTATAACTATAAGCTATAAGGATAAGGAACTTTTTTCAAACACCTAATAAACCTGCGGACCCCTGGAGGTCCGCGAGCCACAGTTTGGAAAACACTGCTGTACGTAATTCAGAAAGTTCCTGCAATTACTGCTAGATGTCTCGACATGTGTGCATGAGCCTATGCTGCCATCTACATTTTCTGTTTCTACTCTTGGTATTTTTGTCGGCTAATACACGTTTACAACGAAGTAAAAACGCAGGCAGCATTGATTTTGAGTTGAAACAAAAGTGTATCAAGGCTGATACGCATTTATCGCATGAGTGAGCGCTTCTATTTCCCGAGTGCGTGTACGCGAAATCCCAACATCTTCCACACGGCCCAAATTAATCTGTAGCCGCGCGGAAAGCGGAAAATTCGCGGCCGGGATCGCCTAAATCCCTGGCTTGGTTCTACCGTTGTTCCAGGGGTTAAAACCTCGGTTAAAACCGCTGTATTTGCAGAAACGCGCGGTTTATGGCCGTCCCACGACGGATATGGAATGATGTAGTATTGTCGATATAGTAGCGATCTGCGGTTATGATTTGTTGTCCCTGAACCGGCAGAAATAAATTGTACGATGCTTTGTGTGATTATTGTTGCGTTAGTTGATAGGAAATGTTGCTAACTGGCTTGACTAAAAGCTTTTGGGAGAAGAATGTGGTCGCATTTCCGGAATGGGTTTAGGATGTCAGGGACGGACCCTTTGTTCGTTTGTTCTGTATTTCTTATAATACATTGATATTCTAACAATTAAATATACTTGTTATATACATGCTTCAGTAAATTTGCTGTACACATAATACCAGTATAATTTATAATTATATTTAGTAAATTTGCAGATGTTAAATAATGTGCGACATATTTTGAAGAGTTAAGGTCCATTCACAAATGAAAATTAGGTTTAGATTTATGGTTTAAACTTTAGATTTAAAGACTTTGGCCGCGTATTATGTAATGACTAATGATACCATTTTCACTTCAGAATTTAGGATCTCTAATTCCAAATCATAAAGCTAAACATTGCAAGGTCCAAACTTATGATTTAGTTTGAAGTCACAAACTTCACCAATGAGAACGTGTCTGAAATGATATATAGATATATACATCCATCTTTATTTAGTATCCACTTGGTGGATTCGGTTTTTTAAACAAATGCGAGAAGAACATGGATACTGTTATAACTTAATTGCTCAAATATAACAATAGCCAATAATACCAAGCAAATGACAGTTTCACGGCGCAAACGTTTCTTGTTGAATACCGATATCTTGTTTCTGAAGCATGTACACAGATATCTGTACATATCAAAACTAATTTTCTGGTAATTTATACTTACATTTATGAATGACTTACTTAAACCTAAACAAAAACCATAAACCTAATTTTCATTTGTGAATGCACCTTAAAGGTTGTACATAAAGTATTAATTAATCTAATATTAACATAGGTATTCAAATAAAGAGTGGTTTTACCTAAAATTTATTATGTAATTGAAACAAATAGATAAACCGATAAAAGTATAAAAGTGATAACGACACAAAGTTTCAGGAATTTTAGTTTATATAGGTACAGCACTTACCAATTGTTTCTCAGTCAACAATAAGTGACCACTACAGGCTACAGAAAAATACAAAATCAATTATCTTATAATATTTTCGATTAGGAATGAGGGAGAGAGATCATGTGCAAACTCAAATTGACAAATCTTTTATTTATTATACATCATATTAATCTAGCTTAACCTAACCTAAACTATTATAATCATAATTTAATCAATTATCAATAATTCATATATAAATAATAAATTCTATGTAGTTAGTTTTCTTTGTTCAGTTGTTCAACAGCTAAGTTGACAATTATACCCAATCTCAAATATGCAGTATTTATTCTCACTAAATCAGCGTTACGGTTTCCCGCATAGACACAGGTACTATAACTTTAATCATTCGTTACACATGTAAATAAATTCGTTTAAACTTGTTTTACAAACATCGTACAAAAATTCGGAAATAACATATACCTATACAGATACACGTCACATCAATCTGTTCGTACTTAAAATCACCAACAGAATCAATATGAATCTATAAGGTATCAGGGTAAGCCCTGATAAAGGTACAAGTGTCTGTTTAGGTACTGAAACGCCGGTATTTTGAGTAATTATTACAATCTCATAAGTTAATTCTTTATATCTATATATATTGAGAGGTGACATATCCAGGTTATTTCTTTTGATAAACCTACTCGAACATGCCAATCAACAGATCAACCATAGTACTGGTACGACACTACCCTATACGTGTGTATTTGAATTTGGTGACCATCAACAGGGTCGCTTTACGTGCTAGCATAGGCGTACTAAGATGTTTGCCTAGGTATCTAAGAGGAAAGACTATTTATTTTGATATCAATGTTAGTATAGTACTATGAAATTTTTTGAAATAGCATTCTTTTAAAACCTTTTCCAGTTCAAATTAAAATGTAAACATGCAGAAAATACATGAATACTAATTTAAATATCCATTTGATAAAAATAAAAATATAATAATTGTTCTAAATTAATAAAACCTCTTAAAAATTACATATAAATTTTAATGTAACCATAATATACTAGGGCGGTCGATAGAAATGGAAAATAAAATAAATATAATATTTTTTTGGATCTGTCGGTAATCTAAAAAAGCTTTTGTTTGTTTTATCTTTATTATTATTATTATTATTATTATTATTATTATTATTATTATTTGGACAATATACTATACCACAATATATTATACCACCCGGCATTATGTCTAGTAGTCTAGTCTGGTAGTCGTAATATCCTTGCGCTGAACCGCCCTGCACACGAACGCCGTCGCCGTCACTCCGTTACTGGCAAAGTGGCAAAGCCTGGCGTACCGGAATACGACCAATCTCCTGACGTTACCCCTCCCTGGTCCATGTTGACGCACATAAAGCCATGAGTACACGGACAGCAATACATACAACAGTGTCGCTTCTGTTGACGTTAGTCATTCTGTGACCATACTGTCTTATTGAAAATATTGTACTAAATATGCATATGACCGAAACATTTTTAAATAAATGATGCAAACAGCAAACCTACTCGAAAGCATTAATATTATGGATATAAGTTTGAAGACTTTTATTGTACGGCATACA
This sequence comes from Harpalus rubripes, assembly GCA_963082715.1. Taxonomy (NCBI): domain Eukaryota; kingdom Metazoa; phylum Arthropoda; class Insecta; order Coleoptera; family Carabidae; genus Harpalus; species Harpalus rubripes. The sequence goes on from OY720451.1 coordinate 28,802,622, forward strand.
GCTATCTGCAGTATACAGTGGTTATAATTTATTCTATGAGACTTTTTGGCGATGTTAATTAAGTTTGAAATTAGAAAAAACAAATAAACAACAATTTGAGCAAGGCTTGGGCTTGGTTGTGTATTATAGTGAGTGTTGTTGGGCTAAATATTTGCAGAGCGTAAACATCACATTGGCTTACCCGGGTAATTACAGGCAGCTCGGCCGCGGCCCTGTCGCTTGTAGTCGGTCCGTGCGGTGCTCTGGCTATTGTTGCGGCTAATGGAACACACGCAGCTACCCTTAACTCAATTGCGTCGCCGGGGTCGCGAGTAAATAGCGCACTGACAAAAATCATCGCCCTATGTAATCACGTGATTTATGAGGACATTTCGCGGTTAATTCGTGGGGCGCGTCTCTCAGCCTAGCCTGCCGGCCTGGCGACGAGCCAATGTTCATTATCCCGCCATCAAGAGTTACGATCGTAAAAACTTGGAAAACACGGACGACGAGCGCGCATTAAAAATTACATAACTCAAAATTTCTGTTCCGGTGGGTGACGGCGTCACGATGCCCTAACTGTGGCGTCCGGTTTAAACCCGGGCCATCTCCACGCAGCGGGCTACTACAACTACACATGTGTACACCACACACTTACAGGACAACCGCGCCGCGTCACACAGAGGAAGCCAATAACCCGTGACTGCTCGACCAGAGACCTCTCGCTGAGAGCTTTTTTGATTTTAAGGGGTTCTTCGACACCACTAGTCATTTGTATGGGTTTATTTTTTAAAGGACTCTAAAGTTTTACTTCCTGCCCATATTTCAAAAACTTACCCCGTTCAACAATATATTCTTGTAATACAGAATCAGAAAGTCCGTTTTATGTGTAGCGTATTATACTCGATACTCGTATGTTACTGTAAGCAGTAATATGATCTTGCAGGAAATGTATGAGTAAACTAAAATGTTCTGATATGTGCGAAGCCCATTCAAAAATATACATTGTACAGAATGTCTCATTTTCGATGTTTTTTTAAGGTATCTCGGGTAATAATAATGATAGAGCAAAACCGTTTGCACATTCCAGGGTCAACTTTCCCAGAAATGTTTAATAGTCACCATAGGAAATTTTGATCTTCTTTTGTTTTTGAGTTACAGGCAAAAACTCGTTTTTCGCTCATTTTGAAAATATCTCATATCTTATTTATTATAAAAGTTAGAGAAAAAGTGTTTTTACAAAAAATTACAGTTTTTTAAATAGAATAAAATGGCGTAATTAGAGTTTTTGAAAACTTAATGATTCTCGAGATATAAGACAAACTTTTGATTTTTTAAATGGGAACCTATGTTGAAAATAGGCTCGTCTTTTTGCTTATTTTATAAGCTTTTCAATGATATATAACAAGTCTACATTCTTTTGTTTTAAACTTGAATAAGGAATAATTATTAATTTATTGGGTTGACAAATTTAAAATTATTAAGAAACAAATGAAAAAATCTATTAAAGATCACCATTTGCATATTTCTAATAGTATTTATTTCAGTTTTACTCATTTTTTCAATTTATTTACTTACAAAAGCATATTAAACCATCTTTTTCGGATTGTGTCAAGGCCAACTGTAACGTCGATAACTAGTAATTTAACTATCCCGAAATTAATTGGTTAAGAATAATATTGAGAACATAATTAATACATATTGAATCAGAATAAACAAACGATGATTTATAACAAATTTTTTCATTTCTTTCTTAATAATTTCCAATATTTTCACCTCAATAAATTAATAATTCGTCTTTTATTAATGTTTAAAACAAAAGAACGTAGACTTGTTATATATCATTGAAAAGCTTATAAAATCGAAAAGACGAGATTATTTTCAACATCATTTAAAAAATCATAAGTTTGTGTTATATCTCGAGAATTATCAAGTTATAAAAAAATCTAATTACGCCATTTTATTCTATTTAAAAAACGATAAAATTTTGTAAAAACATTTTTACTCTAACTATCACAATAAATAAGATATGATATATTTTCAAAATGAGCGAAAAACGAGTTTTTGCCTGTATCTCAGAAACAAAAGAAGATCGAAAATTGGTGACTATTAAACTTTTCTCGAAAAGTTGACCCTGTAATGTGCAAACGGTTTTGCTCTATTATTAGTATTACCCGAGATACCTTAAAAAAACAACATCGAAAATGAGACACCCTGTACAGAGTGATTCATGAGTATATTCTTTTTTAAATATTATTGAAAAAAAAATCACTCGTTTATTTTAAATTAAAATGTCTATGAATCTGCAGTATAGGTTTTTCTACAGTGTGTTCCATTTTTACGCAATGGTATGTAACTTTATATTTTCAAATGGAACGCCCTATATATTTATCCAAATTTGAAAAGTACATGAATATTATTACCCAATTGTATAAAAACAATTTTTAAAAAATATAATGAAAAGTTTGAATTTTTGGTAATTAAGCATACCATTGTAATTTTTCTTCCATATTCTTATAATAGAATTAAAACCATTATTAGAGTTAAAAAAAACTGTTAATTCGATAACAATAATGTGTTTAATAGTAGCGAGTTAAAATATCAAATCAGTTTCCTCGTCATTTTACTTTCTTGCAGTTACAACCTTGAATCTTGTTATTCTAGACCCGCGAAATGCTAATATTAAAATATTATATTAATTAGTGCAATCATTATTAAAGGACAATAATGAAAGTATCGTTTATTCTAATCAACAAACAATAGTAATAATAATAATAATAATAATAATAATAATAATAATAATAATAATTAATAATCATAATAATAATTAATAATAATAATAATAATAATAATAATAATAATAATAATAATAATAATAAAAGGCCTCAATAGAGCATTGTATTTCATGTAATTACGAGTATTTAAAACTGGAAGGTATATTATATTATTCTTTCTTAAATAACTGTTTTTCTATATTTTAGGAAAATTTTGGGTATATTTTATATTGTTGAACCTTGTTTTACATATTGTGTATATTATGTTTTGACAATATAGTAATATAATAAAAGTACGTACTAATATGTATTTATTTATTTATTTATTTATTTAACATACACTGCTCAACAGATAACTCCAATTACTGAGCAGGATAAAAATCATCACATAAAAATAATTATAATATAAAGAACATAATAAAATACAACATAACGTAGAATAAAATTACAAAATGTAGATCAACATACAAAAAAGTGAAATAGTATTACAGAAAGTAACTAAAAAAAATTGATGATAGGCTACTAAACAATGAAAGAATGAAACTTTTTAGGGGAATACTGAAAGACATCTACATCACTAAATTTAAGTTGATAGATTAAGCACATCTGGTGAATAGGTGATTTATAAAAAACGTTAGTACGGGCAGAAGGTAAATAAAATGTTTGAGAATTTCTCGTGAACACAGAAGGAGTATGAAAATTAATAAGTGAAACACATCGAGGGTCATCAACTGTCCCGTGAATTAATTTAGATAAATAGTGAACACATAAAACTTGCCTACGATGTAGTAAGCTACGAACGTTGAACGTATTAAGCAAGTGCTCGTAAGACACTGATCTATCAGGGTAAACATTATTTCGTTTAAAATATAAAAATCTAAGAAACTTTCTTTGCACTTTTTCCAAAAGATCCTGATGTACTTCATAAAATGGGTTCCATATTACGCAAGCATATTCAATTTTGGAACGCACGAAAGAGTTATAAAGTGTTACTAGACAAGAAAGATTTGCAAATTGTCTTGAATTTCTAATTATAAAACCAAGTAATTTTACCGCACTTTTAAAAAGTTGTTGAATATGAGTACTAAAAGTAAATTTTTTGTCAAATGTTACACCAAGATCCACAATTTGATCAATACTTGATAAAGTGTTATTGTTTATTTTGTAATTAAATTGTATAGGTAATAACTTCCTAGAGTAAGAAACTACCTTGCACTTACTAATATTTAAATGTAAATTGTTCTGTAAACACCATTCATACAAATTGTAAAGATCTTGCTGTAGAAAAGTGCAGTCAGAGTACGAGTTGACAGAGTAAAATATTTTCAGATCATCAGCGAAGAGCAAACTCTCGCAATTTAAGACATTAGTTATATCGTTCACAAATAATAAAAATAATAAGGGACCCAGATTAGATCCTTGGGGTACACCGGAAGTGGCTATGAAAGTGGGCGATTTGTTGTCAAGAAATTGGACAAAGAGTTGTCTATTAAGGAGGTATGATGATAGAAGAGAAATGAGAGGTTGAGAAAGAGAGAAGGTATGAAGTTTGCGAATTAAGACACTGTGGTCAATCCTGTCGAAAGCCTTAGCAAAATCAGTGTAGATACAATCGACCTGTCCCCTACTATCCAGAACTCGTGAAACAAAGTGCGAAAAATACATTAGATTACTTACAGTTGATCTGTTACGCATGAAGCCATGCTGTGCTGGCGTAATAGAATTTCTAACTTTATTATAAATAGAGTGGTAAATAATCTTTTCAAAAATTTTGCTAAAATTAGAAAGAAGGGAGATAGGTCGATAGTTCATAATATCCGTTGGATTACCACATTTAAAAATCGGAACAATTTTAGTTATCTTCCAACTGTCGGGAAAAACACTAGTCTTTAAACAAAGATTAAATATTTGAAATAAGGCTTTCGATAGAGGATATGCGCAGTCTTTAATGATTAGGGCTGGAACAAGATCAGGGCCACATGTAAGGTTGGACTTGAGTTGCTTAATAGAGTGTTCAATATCATCTAAGGATATATGATTAAGATTAACAAAATTATTAGATACAGAATGAAGTTGGTCTGAAGGAGAATTAGTTGCAGTTGAAGAAGTGGAGAAAACAGATTTGAAAAATGTAGCAAACGAATCGGCCATTTCACCAGATGAAGTTAATTCAGTGCCGTTAAAATACATAGTTTTAGGAAAAGTAGATGTTTTTCGTTTAGAATTAATAAAATTCCAAAATTTACTAGGGTCTTCTTTTATTGTAGATTCACAATTCTTAATATAGTTATTGTAAGCTAGTTTAATATCAGACTTTAATTTATTTCTTAAATTGATGTATTTGTTACAGTAATGTTGGTTATTAGGGACATTATTATGTAGCTTTCTGTAATGCTCTTTCATACGAATGGTGTGGATAATATCGCGTGTAAACCAAAGTGGATACTTATTCCTACAAGTAACCTTGCGTGGAACACATTCATCAAACATAGCATAAAGAGATTTATAAAAATAATTACATGCATCATTAACATTATTATATTGCTTCAGTGTGTCCCAATCAAAGTCACCTATAAGACTATATAATTTATTAAAATCAGTCTTTCTGAAATTATAAGTGAAACACCTTTTTTTACTTAAAAAATTTCTAGAGCTGTTGGTAAGAGTTGTTATGTCGAATTCCGTAACTAAAACGGGGTGGTGATCATACTCTATATTAAATAAAAATTCTTCGCTATGTCTAACAGTACAAGTGATATTCGAGACAACAACATCTAGGATTCTGTTATTTTTGTTGAGTACTGAATTAAATTGATTTGCATTGAAAAAATCAACAAAGCTATTAAATGAAACAACTTTTTGGGAAGGTGTCTCGGAGACCAAATCAGGCAAATTAAAATCACCAAAAATAACAAAATTGTCAGCTTGTAGAAAATTAAGGCAGTCAAAAAATTCAAAGATTGCATTGTAAGATGAAATATCTGAAGCAGGTGGAATGTACGTAACAAATACATAAAAAGCGGTATTATTTAACATAATCTTTGCACAAATAATATCTACATTGACAGGAAGAATGTTTGTAAAGTCACTAAGATCAACAGAACATGAAGAAAATTTATTATTAATCATTAGTAAAACTCCGCCACCGCGGTTAAGATTGCATAATTTGAATTTTCTGTCGCTGCGATGAGTTGAAAAACACTCGGTATGTAATTCTGAGTTCAATACACTTTCAGTGAGCCATGTTTCTGTGAAGACTAAGATATCATAATCAATTACATGAGTAAGGGCTTGAAGAATATGTAACTTAGAATTCATACCTTGAACATTTTGGTAATAACAATTTAATTTTTTTATCAAGCTGCAAGACTTAGTGACAGACTGTGATTGCTATTCAGAACCAAGGATGCTTTTCTTAAATCGTTTTAAAGTATCTTTAAAAACATGACACTCACGGTCCCAAGCGCAGTGATCAGTGACGACAGAGGTTTTGTGAGACTCATTAAACTTAATACAGTTTACACATTTGAACTCAACAGCTTTACAATCCTTGTATGAGTGATTACCTGAACATTTGGGACAATGTGTTACTGTTTTGGTACAATTTTTAGCTAGATGTAGAAGACACTGTAAAATTTAAATAGTCTTTGTATAATGATTTGCAGATTTCACTTTATGAACTTTAACAAAATGCTAAAATACATAATGAAATGTGTTCTCCTCCCGTTATAAACTAGAGAAAAATTCTGTAGTTATTAAAAAAGCAACAAACATAGTCATAATGAATAATGTATGTAGCGTAGCTTGCAGAAAAATGAAGGCGTAGTAAATAGGGTGTAATTCATTAAAGTTCCATTTGGACGAGTGTATACCTTCTTGCCGCGTTTGCTTTACAAAGGGAGCGCTAACAGCATAATTTTATTATGTCCCCGTGTTTTAATGCAAGGTTGAAAAATACTTTTAAACGGATTCCAGACACAATAATCCAATGAACGCAGCTCTTTTTACAGTGTCGGGCTAAATGCGATTGAATTAAAGATTAAGTTGAAAATAGGCTTTTAATCAATGTCCCAGCTTCATTACTCGCTTTAGATCTGTGATAGCGAGCGCACAGGCCTTGTGCTCAATGCTCAGCACTAGACGCCATCCGACACCCGACGCTTCCTCTTAATCCTTGCTGACGGAATCACTGAAAGAATCCGCATTTCCTTTTTACACCCCTTCTTTTACTTTACTTTTTATACTTTATTACCTTCAAACAATCTATTCCAAAATTAAAAACTTCGTCCTCAATTTTCAATTACTGTGTTCGTTAATTATTGTACACTTATTGTTATACATATGTATGTATATATTTAATATAAAAAGAATAATGTGAAAACATTACATTTTTGGAAATTAGATAAACAATAATAATAGTAAAAAATTATCGGCTTTGTAACACTTTCCTGTTATAGCCCCTGTTCAAATACTTTATAAGCAATAATTACTTATAAATAACATAAATACAAAAAATAGGTAGGTGTAATTTTTCATATTGTATTTCGTCTAGCATCAAGTAAAACGAGAAATAATTATTTTGGCACATACACATATTTTATTATATATATTATTAAAAAATAATCATTGATTGCTACCTACCTTTTAAAAATACCTATCATTCAATTTCAGTAAATTATTACTGTCACAAAATAGTCACATCAGCCACAGTAATTTATATAAAAATCATGATTTTCAAAATTGTACTCACTGTATTTTTTACCTTCTGTCACCTTTAGGTAAGGAAGGTATTGTCTTTGGTCAAACAATTCGGTGGTGATTTGTGATGAATAAGCACGTTTTAGAGTCCCTGGAATAAGATTTTACTATTTTCACGATGATGTTTGTATCTATGCATGTAGGTGTGTATGTGTTTGTGTCTGACGATTTTTTTCGGATCCGATGACTCAAATACTACAATTCTTTATATCCATGTGAAGAGATGATTAGATTTTGGTTATAATTGGTCAACCGGAAATACCCTCATTTTAAAACTTTTTAAACAGATTTTCTTGAAAAAACACCGTTAAATATTATTTTTCCATATTTAATGTTATAATAAATATTAAAGAATATTTTATTC
>OY720451.1:28815496-29312996 GCA_963082715.1 Harpalus rubripes
TCAGCCCAGTAGCGAAAATTTGGTTTATTCACAATCCCGCTTAGGTGAAAATGTGCCTCGTCGCTGCTGAGGAATGCTGCCTCCGGAGGGATCGCTGCAAGAATTTCCTCACACGGATTTTGGCAGTTGACGTAGTCTGCTGAGTTCAATTCCTGAACCATCATTATTTTGAAGGGATGGAAATTCAAATCTAAATGCAGAATCCTCCTCAAACTGCGGTCTGAAGCCCCCAATGCAATAGCGTGCCTTCGAGCAGAACGCCTTGGCGATTGTTCGACTGCTGCTCTCACTAGCTCCACATTTTCTGGTGTTCTGATGGATCTTCGTCGGCCATGTGTACCTATTCTTAGTGTGCTACCAGTTTCCTCCAATTGCCGAATCCAGGACCGAATTGTGTTCGCAGTAGGACCAGCATTATTTCGCGAAATGTTGAACCGTCGCCGAAAAGCTCTTTGCGTCGCAATCACAGATCGGTTGTTTTCATAAAACGCACGCACGGCAAATGGCACAATGTACTCCGGTCCAAACCATGTTGGGTACTAAAATGGGGATGCCGACAGAACAAAAGGAGACCTAGTGCAGTTGTCTACTTCCGCCATCTGCTCCTCCAAACTGCTCAATTGGTTCTGCCGCACCCTGTATAAGAAGCAATTAAAATATTGTTGCCTAAGAGAGAAAACTCGCCAGCTAGTTGGCTTGCCGCTGCAGACTCCAATAATTATTACATGCGAGGCTACTTGCTGCCAGTTCTGGCTAGCACCAAGTAAACTAGTCTCAAGTGTAATTGACGCTTATATTCCATATAAACTCAATAAAATATTATTTGTTTTTTATCTGTGTTATTTTCTTCATTCATTTACATGTAAATGGATACGAGATTTCAAAAAGGCTATAACAGAAGACTTGAAACTTGAGAGTAGAAAAAAATTGGGATAGAGTATATGCGTGAATAAGAGAGGTAAAGAATGATAGCAATGCTGTGACGTAGATGTTAAGGGTATTAAAATATCGAATATTTTAATAATAACTTTTTTTTAAATTTTGATAATCTGTTACTCTGTAAGGTCAGGCTTTAATATAAATGACAAATTTTATAATTTGTTACTTATATAGGATTCCATTCTTATAAAACACAAAGCTGTTCTAAAAAGCATCAACTTCTAAAGTAGTTTTATTTTCTAAAAACTGCTTTTACTGGAAATTTATGTCAAATCCATGAACCAGTTTATATGAAAACAAACAACCAAAATTCCGTTTTAAATACATTCTAAAAAAACCGTCATCATTAAATTTTTACAACCACTAACAACACTCCAAACACCTTTATTCGTTGATAAGATCGTGACATCAGCTATATTTACATCTTCCCCGAAAGATTTCCTATCCTATCTCGATCGGCAGTAAATAACAGTTGCAGGCGTTAGCGAGCACTTCCGCTGCACCACTCTGCAGCAGAGGTGAGAACAGCAACAGAGAACTATAATACACTGGCCACGGCTAAATGCAGCCTATTACACACCAATTTCACCCAGTAAATCACTCGTGATAATTGCACCGAATGAGGCAGAAAGTGATTGATCGCCGAGAAAAGGTAGGAAGCGATAGGTACTGGGAATTGTTTGATTTGTAAGGTAATTACAGGGAGGGTAGTTAGAGATGAGTAAAGGAAGTGGATAAATAGGTACGTTGATTATAAATAACTAGGTTTTTCCGTTATACAGTGATAAATGTAAATATATACACAATTCAAAATTTACATATCGTAAATACTCATAAAAGTATTAGTTACAGTATTTATTACTTAAATATTAATATTGCCATATATCTAATTGGGTATGTTACGTGACCAAATTATTATTTTTACATAATATGATACGAGACAAAAAATAAAATACCCGTATTTTTTTACATCGATTAATTATTCGTACTTTACGAGAAAATAATTATTATAAATATGGGGAAGGGATTTGTGACGTGACAATGGTAGAAGCGTGGAAAAAGACGATTAGACTGGGAGGGAAAGAGATAGTTATAGCCAGATGTGACCATGCCACACCCTGCCACACCTACCACAACATAAACGCGACGCTGCTAGGCTGATTTATAACTATCTCTTTCCTTCCCGCAGTATTTCTATCTTCGTCCACGGTTCTAACATACTTACGGCATATATCCCATCTCCAAAACATTAAATTGTTAATAACAAGAAAATTACAAATTAATATTTACTTTTTATTGTTATAATAAGACATGACATATATATTTTGAAATTCGAATATGGTCACATACCCTATTTCCCTCTTTTAGTACTATAAGATTTAAATAATGTGGTGTTCAGGAAAAAGGTATAGAGCATTCCACTTCATTTTTCTGACTTTTTATTACCTCCCGCTACCCTTGGTACGGGAGGTATAGGGATCGTGCTAAAAATCGCATAATAGGATAACCGGAAATGGCACTTTACTAGAAGCTCAAAGTAGTTATTCTTCGAAAAGTAGTTTTAAATGTTATTTTTTCGAGATTAATGTTATTATAAAAATTAAAGATTATTAAATTTTCTGTAGACTTGCATTAATACATTTTCTATATATTTTTTGGATAAATTTATAAAATTATCTATAATTTAAATCCCAGAGGACACGCTTTAAACAAACAAAACGCAGTTATTCAAATGTATATAACTAACAGATAAATGTCACTACACTATCAAAGAACTAATCATTTGGAAATAATATTAGTAATGTTTTAAAAAGAAAAAAGTAAATAGAACAATCGAAAAGAAATTCAATACAGTTTCCAGCATAAGTAAATATGTACCTACGTATGTAGATAATAAAAATTAACGATTCACAAAAATGTTTAAGCTTATCCTCATTTTTGGATTAATGAATTCTATTCTATCTTGGTATTTAAAATTTAATATTAATTTTATTATAGCTCCGGTGGCTCAATGGTTAGAGCAACGTCTCATGTCATGAGTGCCCTCGGGGCTCTGGGTTCGAATTCCACTAAGGCATGGATGTGTGTGAATATGAACCCACTCTGTAATTGGGATTTAATCCTGTTGGTACTTACTTGGATTAGATTAGACTATATTTTAAGAAATAAACTGTCAAAATTAGAGTAAAATTTGCTAATCCAAAAATAAGGATTAAATTAATCTTTTTTGTGACTCGGGCTGTAAATGGCGGGAGGTATTGTGTTGGCCACACAAGATTTTCTTTCCAAATCTTGGTACCAACATATTTACAACACAAACAGGGCATAAATTCTATTAAATAACAACATTGTAGCACAATTAAGTATAGAATATCTGCATGATTGAAGCAAAAAATATTTCGCTGCGTTTCAATTGAGCGGGGAATTATATTCTTATACTCAAAATGAGTGCGTGAAATAGATAATTCTCATTCTAATTCCATAAATAATTAAAATATTTCTATTTTATTTATATCTTGTTATGAAGGGAATTGTGGACGATTGCAGAAAATAATCTTTATAGTACATACGGAAAAACGAAAAAGGTATTCCGAAACTCTATGCAAATTTTGAATCTGGGCTCATTGTCACAACGCCCAGATGGGTAGGTAGGTAGATATGAGAAAGGGACGGCGCAATACGGATAAAAAGATTCACGATAAAAGTAGAAATGTCTAAAATTATCAATAACAAACTTTTAATATCGTACGTAGTACAAGGCAAAGTATGGCGCTGTTCCCGTCATTATTTAAATAATGAAATACATTAATAAAGAGAAAGCAAGAAGGCACGACGCGATAACTAGAAACGAAAAGTAGATCGCGCTTCGTCGCAAAAACATAAATATTCCGAACATAATACAAAAATAAGCATCGCAAAGGGGTTAGAAATTCAATAAAATACATATACGGTAAGTATTTATTATTTTTAATTATATATTATTTATATATTTATTATATAAATAATATAATAACATCGTAACATAAACAAATAAATAAATATATCATCACGGCATATTACCCATTGTTGGGTTTGCCAATCTACTTTGTACACAGATTTCGGTAATGATGATAGCATATTTGTACCGTGCAGGCGTTTACCAAACGTCACCTCACGGGCACTAATTGCTGGCGTAGAGAGTGCACCAAAGGGGGCAATTTTGTGCCATTTAAAATTCGATATATTTGGCGTCGGTCGGGATCGAGTCCGGTTCCACAGATTCGCGATTAGACACTCAGGCACGCGGCGACGAGACTCCATAACCAATAGGATTCAAATTCTTCATGCAGGAAGTAGAGAAACTGTACAATAAAATACATTAGTAAATGTGAACGTTTATTCGGACGTATACTTCTGCAGAACGCCAAAGGGGTGAGTACACTGCTGTAATTGTAGTTGTGGTGCTCTCATTTATTTCCAGGACCCGCCAGATGAGCGCAAGAAACGAGTCGATGATGGGCGACGACAAAGGCTCCAAAACTGCAACATTATACGCACTATTAAGAGACTCCTAATATTAGCGATTCTTAAAATAGGTATTAAGATCAAGTAGTGATAACTAGTATTTAAGAGTGAAATAATGGTACACAATTGAATTTTATCGCACCCTTATTGATATTTTTAACTATAAAAAACAAGTATTCTATTTGGGTAAATGAAAGATATTTATCACTGTCATAAAAACTATACGGTATTTAATTTAACTCAATTCTATATATGTGTATGCATGTATAAATATAAAACCTAAACAACTTCATATTTGAACAATATCAATAGTACATAAATAAATTGAGTAAATACTTGTCTTGCTTTTTTACCTCTCGCTAAGAAAGGTATTGAATTCATGCTAAAAATCGCATATTCAGATTTTAGTGAATAAGCACGTTTTAAGGTCCCTAGAATCCCATTCTAACATTTTTACGATGACGTCCGTGTGTGTGTGTGTGTGTGTGTGTGCGTGCGGGCGTGCCTGCGTGCGTGCGTGCGTGTGTGTGTGTGCGTGCGTGCGTGTGCGTGCGTGCGTGTGCATGTGTGCGTGTGTGTGTGAGTGTGTGTGGATGTGTGGATGTTGGATCCGCGATTTCTCAAATACTATAAGACTAAAAACATTTTTAACTACGGATTCCTGAATCTAATAATAATGGGAAGAGTTGATTAGGTTTTGGTAACAATTGGACAAACGAAAGTAGTAGTTACAAGAAAAAAATCATCTAAATTGAAGACCTCTAGTGTGGTTGTAAGTTGATCTGCAGGAACCGCTGTTAGGATGTCGTCGACGTATTTATATAAGAAGGGAACTTTGAATGGCAGTTGTGGGATGACCGTGTCGAGGAATTTATAACAGATCCTTTCCCACAACGATTTCCCTAAAAAAATAAGCAATAAAATACTATATAATACTGGAGATAACCTCAACAGAACGACAAACCAGACAAACAATATCAGTAATAAAAATAACAACCTACCAAAAAAATATGTTTCAATTCCCAACGCTGATATTTTAGCGCGAAATTTAAAAAGGATGCTTGAAACAAATTTACCTATAAATATTGCGCTAAAACCGGTCAAACCATTAGGACTACTTTTTAGTAAAATTAAAGACAGAATTGACATTATGGAACAAACAAACGTTGTATACAAAATAAAATGCAACAACTGTACAAATGCTTACACAGGTCAGACAAAAAGACACTTAAAAACGAGGATAACAGAACATAAGAGGAACTCTATAAAACAAAATAAAAATGGGAATTGTGCCCTTACACAACACTGCATCGAAACTCAACATACTTTTGACTTCGATGGAATCCGAGTCATAGATAGAGAACCGAATTTAAATAAACGGCTAATTCTAGAAATGCTACATATTAAAAATGACCCCAACAATATAAATTTTAGAACTGACATTGAGAATCTAAGCTCAACATATACTAGAATATGTAAATTATTTCGGCAGCCACTATAGGAGAAAAATATTTTTTTTTTCTTTTGTTTGATTTCGTCTTGTTGTTTTTTAAGGATCTGTCCTGTTCCTTAAACATGTAAGATCTAGTTCTTGTCACAATACAATTTTTTCACACATCGCCATTTTTTAAATTTCAAAGAAAAAAGCTGTACTAGTCTTCTGGATGACGATTGTTAAAATTTTTTTCATACAATTTTTATTTTCCGACGATAACACTATGTTTGAACATATATATTTATTTATATTTATTATTTTGTAACGCCTTAGTCTGTAAGTACAAACAATCTGCATTGTTAACTACATAACATGTGTTCTTATTTTGTATTTTTATATTTGTTTTTCACCAGTTTGCCCTGATGAAGCTGTAAGTGGCAGCGAAACGTTGGCCTCAGACTAAACAATAAACAAATTTAGACTGCATTCCTGCTATTTTTCCTCCCGTTAAATTCTTTATTCGATAAATATTCATTGTTATATCTTCTGTAAATTTAGAGATAAAGAAATGCATACAAAAATTTGATGTAAAAAAATTCAGATCAAACTACTTCAAGGTAAGAAATGCAAATGTTTGTAATTGACACAAAAATGTCACGTGTGTATGCCACTGCCAAAAATATTTGTACATCGTTATGAAGATTATGAAAATAAAATAAAAATCAGCAACGCAAAAGAATATACGTAAAAAAATATAAAAGGAATTTGCAAAAAAATGACGAATATAAAGAAAAAGAAGGCCAGGTAAAATATCTGGTCAGAGGTTATGTGCTAGCCACATCAGATTTTTTAATAAAAATTACAATATTTTATTTTTATCTTTTCTTTCTAATTCATTGTACAGGGTGTCCCATTTTCGATGTTTTTTTAAGGTATCTCGGTAATGATAGAGCAAAACTGTTTGCACATTCCAGGGTCAACTTTTCGAGAAAAGTTTAATAGTCACCACAGAAATTTTCGATCTTCTTTTGTTTCTGAGCTACAGGCAAAAACTCGTTTTTTGCTCATTTTGAAAATATCTCATATCTTATTTATTATAATAGTCTTTTTGCTTATTTTATAAGCTTTTCAATGATATATAACAAGTCTACATTCTTTTGTTTTAAACTTGAATAAGAAATAATTATTAATTTATTGGGTTGAAAAAATTTAAAATGATTAAGAAACAAATGAAAAAAATCTATTACAGGTCATCATTTGCATATTTGTTTCAATTTTACTCATTTTTTCAATTTATTTACTTCAAAAGCATAATAAACCATCTTTTCCGGATTTTGTCAAAGCCAACTGTAACGTCGATAACTAGTAATTTAACTATCCCAAAAATAATTGGTTAAGAATAATTTTGAGAACATAATAAATAGATATTGAATCAAAATAAACAAATGATGATTTGCAATAAATTTTTTCATTTGTTTCTTAATAATTTCCAATATTTTCACCTCAATAAATTAATAATTCGTCTTTTATTAATGTTTAAAACAAAAGAATGTAGACTTGTTGTACATCATTGAAAAGCTTATGAAATAAGCAAAAAGACGAGACTATTTTCAACATAGGTTCCCATTTAAAAAATCATAAGTTTGTGTTATATCTCGAGAATTATTAAGTTTTCAAAAAATCCAATTACGCCATTTTATTCTATTTAAAAAACGGTAAAATTTTGTTAAAAGCATTTTTTCTCTAACTATCATAATAAATAAGATATGATACATTTTCAAAATGAGCAAAAAACGAGTTTTTGCCTGTAGCTCAGAAACAAAAGATCGAAAATTCCTGTGGTGACTATTAAACTTTTCTCGAAAAGTTGACCCTGTAATGTGCAAACGATTTTGCTCTATCATTTATATTACCCGAAATACCTTAAAAAAACATCGAAAATGAGACACCTGTACATCAAAATAAAAGTACAATTTTAAATGTACATTTAATAATTTATGTATAGATACTATCTGATATGCTGTTCTACATATTTTATTTTATATTAAATAGATAAATAAATTTGTTTCCCATTTCACTAGAAAATAGATAAAACGTTATTTTAAATTTTATTAATTTGGCGAGTTTGATAATATAGCGTACAGCTTTGTATTTCGTGTAATAATAGGAATAATGTAGTTTACACAAAAATTATCGGTTTTATATATGGAATAATATTCGAAAAACAACATCACCAGTTGGATTTTATTTACCTTCAAAGTTTAAACAATGACTGAAAACTTTTTGCAACAACGTAATTCGCATATATGTATATTGTACATTCAAACTGCTCATAATTGTGTAATTTTTGAACAAGTTACAAATAAAACTCGTATAGCCAATGCGTGATTACCCGCAAAAATAATATTTTTTTAATACATGCTACATTATTCACAATGTACATAACTTTTTTTACCTTACATTTTCATTCGTTCATGATACAAAAAATACATTTTTACCTGTAATTTTCAAACATTAAAATTTTTGACAATACCTTATAAAGAGAAAATTAAATATTAGCATTTTTTACTAACAATACGAGTAAATAAAACCATGCAAATAAAATATCATTAGCCAACTGGTAATGAAATGTTCTACATTATTGTATTTTTCTTTTTGCTTGCTCAATATCCTACATATCTGATATCCTGCACGTTTTATTGAGGTGTAAGATGCGATTGAAAAATATACGTCGCTCCGCTTGTTTTTCTTGCATTTTCTTATGTACTGGTCATTGGTCATTATGTGCAATCTTTTTAAATTATTGTTTACTTGTTATCTCTAATATTCTTTTTATTTTAAACCCGAAATTATGGACGGAGAAGCGCTTCCAAAAGATAGTTGTTCTTACAGAACTATATTTATCTTTTTACCTCTCGCTACCCTTGGTAAGGGAGGTATAGGGATCGTGCTAAAAATCGCATATCGAGATTTTGGTAAATGACCACGTTTTAAGGTCCCTAGAATCCAATTTTAACATTTTCACGATGATGTCTGTGTGTATGTGTGTGTGTGGATCCTCCACTCTAACTCAAATACTATAATTCAGAAAAATTTTAAACCTTGTATTTCGAACTTTTTCTATAATAGAAAGAGCCCATTAGATTTTGGTGTTAATCGGATAACCGGAAATGGCACTTTACTAGAAGCTCAAAATAGTTTTTCTTTGAAAAATACCTTTAAATGTTATTTTTTCGACATTAATGTTATTATAAAAATTAAAGATTATTAAATTTTCTATAGATTTGCATTAATAGTTGTTCTACATATTATTTTTTTCAAATGTATGTAGCTGACAGATAAATGTCATTGTTAAAGAACTAATCATTTCAAATTAATAATAGTAACGTTTTAAAAAGAAAAATGTAAAAAGAACAATAAGAAAGGAAATCCATACAGTTTCCAGCATATGTAAATATGTAGGTATGTATTTAGATTAATAAAAATTAACGATTCGCCAAAAAGTTTAATCTAATTCTCATTTTTGGATTAATTAATTCTATTTTATCCAAGTATTTAAAATTTAATTTTCATTTTATTATCAAAAATGTAGTTACTTGGATTAGATTAGACTATATTTTAAGAAATAAACTGCCAAAATTAGAGTAAAATTCGCTAATCCAAAAATAAGTAAATGCTGCACCTGCACCACAGGGGTCAATTTTGTGCCATTTAAAATTGGAAATTATTACCCACTCTTGCCCTGAGTGGATAATAATTATGGTAAACGATACAAATACAAAACCTATAAAACTGGGCGACAACGTTAATTTATGGACGATACGAAAAATCTTACTACTATGCCCAGATTTTAAACCCGTGAAAGTAATGGCGAGAGCGGCGTAACTCAGTGGTAGATTAGGGGTGAGTTTTACGTAAAGAAGAGGGAAAGGGCGCCAGTCGAAATAAAATTCAGCCCCTCTCAACCGAACGTGTTTCGACACACAGCACGGAACTGGGAAAAGGCGGCAATAAGGAAGTATAGTGATGTTAACGGTAATGATAATAGGGGAATGTACTTCGAACATAAACTCTGTACGTAAAATAAAACGAATATTTAATAGCCGTACTTCTACAATCGTAAACAAAACCTCAAGTCCGGTTCGCGGGAACATTCAAATAATTTAGTAACAACACTGATCGTGCGTGCTTGCGAGCATTGACAAAAAGTAACTAGTATTTCAAAATGGCGCGGGCGTTGATGTATACGTCGCTGGCCAGGGATATTCACGTCAATCGCAGTAAGTAAACAACTTGTACGGTATTCTAACCTAAACGAAGTCGTTCGCAGATTCGTACTCCAGTTTACAAATGAATTAAGTATACAAGTCGACCGCGAATCGGCTTGGTAAACAATTTTGTACGTTGAACAGTTATACAAAGCGTAAGTACAACTAATATAGATAATCGATTTTGACATTACATAATAAACATGAATGCAGGTTATGAAATATGACAGTGTGTTTGAAATAAATGAGTTGAACAACAGGGAAGCCGTTGTCCCAATAAATAACATGGAATAATAAAGTGAAAGACTCTTATCTGGTCGCTGGGTTGACACGGCTGGCTGTGGGGGTGGAGACGACAGGTGACACCAAGAGCTCCAATCGCAGACAGGATGTGTGCAGATAGCCGACCCAGGTTGCACCAGGTGGTTTTCCCACAAGTACAGGAAACGGCGATGGCGAGTAGTGGTGGTAACTTCCAGATAATCAGTCGTAGGCGTCAAGCGGCACCGGTATTTCGTCAACGAAAGCTGAACAATCAACCCTGAGGTTCGATACGTGATGTAAACTCGTGATCGATAAGTAAAGTCACAATCGATGGGTTGACGTCACGATAAACGTCGCGAGAATAAACTCGATAATTGTACACGTAAACGTGACAAGACGATAACGTAAAAGAACGTGACTTGAGAATAGAACCAAAAATAAAAAGCCTAAAAAGAACGATTACTGTTAGAACTCGAGGCGATGAAAATATAAGAGAACGGTAAGTGAATCACATGTGCAAACTCACCTTAGCTAGTGGGCGGCTTTAAAAGTAAATTCTGTTGCAGGACTGTGTGTATTAAATCCCGATTACACGGAGGAACCACTCTGTTCCAGAAAATTAGTTGCCGTACAAAAATTCCCTCACACGAGGATAATATTTCGATAAACGATAAAACGGTAACTTCAACGACACCAAAATTGTACGTGCAACTCCACAGGCTGCTAACGAAGAAGACTTTTAAAAATGAAGATTTTTCAATCCTTTACCAATAAAACACATTAAATCTTTGCACAAGCGTCGGTGGAGGTCGTTCACCTGGCCTTGAGTATGAACTAGCTGAGTGGGTCAAGATGACGAAGACGACCGCAACGCGGGGACGTCATCAAGGTTGACTAAGAAGTAGGCGTAAGAGAAATCGACATGTAACAACCCCACCCTTACCTCCATAGGAAATTTTCCCTGAAAATTTCCGAAGACTGTGCCTCGACCACTAACTAACAGACCGACAAAACATATCAACAAAAATAATCCTAAATCGAAACCTAAATCTATAATCAATGTCCATAGCTGAAGTAGCCGGCAACGAAAGCGGTAAGTAAACAACAATGACGATAACTAGGTCGGTTCATGATCGTGGGGATGTGCTTTCAGGTCTTTGCTGCTCCAGGTTCCGCGCAAGACGTTATCCTGAAGATCCTTGAGCTGGTACGTGTCGGTGGAGAGTCTTTTGTGTATCATAAATGGTCCGATGTACTTGTCTGCCAGTTTCGCCGTGTAGTATTGCGCGGCGTTGGACAAGACGTAGTTCTTCCTCGACACCAGCTGATTGGGGTAGAAAGACACTTCACGATGACGTAAGTCATATCTCGCTTTAGCCCTTACGTAAGATTTCTGTAAGCAAGTTCTCACATCGTTATATAATTTGCTGAAATTAAATGCCCTACTTTTTAGTTCGTCATGGTCCCTCTTAAATTTCATGTCTTCGTCGAACTTCACTTCCACGTCGTCATTACCCATGAGCACAGCTTCACGCCCGAAATTTATAAAGTATGGGGTGTGTCCTGTTACTTCATGTTTAGCTGTACGAAGAGCACACGCAACTTTGGGTAAGTATTTGTCCCATTCTCGATGATTGTCTGACACATATGAAATCAACATCGTTTTCAGGACTCGGTTGATGCGCTCGGTCGGATTAGCTTGTGGATTGTAAAGCGATGTATAAGACGACTTAATGTTATACGAGTCGAGAAGTCTCGTATATTCACGTGACCGAAACTAAACTCCATTATCCGAAATTATGGTACGTGGTGCACCAAACATCAATATGACGTCATTCTCCAAATGACGCACGACGCTCTGGGCCGTAGCCTTCCTAAGGGGGAAACACAAGCTGAATTTGCTAAAACAGTCAGCGACTACAAATACATAATTATATTTGTGCGATGATCTCGGTAATGGGCCAATAATATCGGCGCAAATGACCTCCCAAGGCCTGTAAATCAGTGAGTGGCCACCCATTCGTCCAGGGGGCGCTCTCTGCACTGGTTTGGCTTTAATACACGTCACACAGCAACGCACGTATTTCGTGATATCAGCACGCATTTTTGGCCAATAGTAAGACTGAGCAACACGATGAAAGGTCTTAAATCCACCAAGATGACCACTAGTGGGAACATCGTGACATTGCGACATGATCATTTTTCGTTTGTCCTTCGGCACAACCAACTTCCACTGATGTACTCCTCCAGATAATTCTGACCAATCCTGTTTTACGAACTTATACAACTTGCCATCTGTGACACGGAAATCAGGTAAACGTTCGGGATTTCGTAAAACAGTGTCGTAAATTTTTCTATACCATGCATCATTGGTTTCAGATCCCTCGATAACATCAATATGCGGTACGGAACGAGAAAGGGCATCTGGAACCACATGTTCTTTACCAGGTCGGTGGATTATCGTGAAGTTGTACTGCTGCAAGCGGACGGACCAACGAGCAAGACGACCGGTCGGATTCTGTAAATTGGAAAGCCATTTCAAAGAAGCGTGATCGGTAATTACGGTAAAATGACTTCCTTCGATATAAGGGCGTAATTTCTCAATCGCAAACAAAACAGTGAGACATTCTTTTTCGGTAGTCGAGAAATTTCGTTCTTGACGTGTCAATGACCTAATTAAATAAGCGATAACTTTATCACCATCATCGTGCTCTTGCGTGAGCACAGCACCGATTCCAAAATCCGAAGCATCAGTCTGCACCACAAATTCTTTTTCAAAATTTGGACATGATAATACAGGAGCGGAAATAAGACAGTTTTTGAGCTGGTTCCATGACTCTTCACAGCGAGAATCCCAAGCAAATTTAATGTTCTTGCGCAAGAGGTTGGTGATTGGCGCAATAATCGTCGAGAAGTTTGGGATGAAGCGGCGGTACCAAGACGCCATTCCCACGGCACGACGTACTTCTGACGTATTTCTCGGCGCTGGGAACTCTACTATAGCGCGAACTTTCTCGGGATCGACACGAAGACCAAACTTGTCTATTACGTAACCAAAATACTTGAGCTCGTCACGGCAAAAGTTACATTTCTCTTTGCTTAAGGTAAATCCTGCATCCATCAGTCGCTTTAAGACAATCTCTAATATTTCCAAATGTTTTTCATAGGTGTCTGATACGATGATAATGTCGTCTAGGTACACGAACACATACGGCTGTAGATCGTGACCTAGAACGCCGTCAATAAAACGCTGCCAAGTGGCCGGAGCGTTATGTAGGCCAAACGGTAGTCTCTTAAACTGGAATAAACCACGATTGGGCACTGTAAAAGCAGTATAGGGACGAGAACCTGTTTCCAGCGGTATTTGCCAATAGGCTGACTTACTGTCGAGAGAGGATAAAAACTTAGCGTCCCTTAACTTGTCTAAAGTCTCGCTAATATACGGTAAAGGGTAAGCATCTCGAGTGGTGACTCCATTTAATTTGCGGTAATCTACACAAAATCTATAACTGCCATCCTTTTTAGGTACTAGGAGGATAGGTGAAGAACAAGGGCTGTTTGAGCGTTCTATGATGTCGTGCTTCAACATCTCCTCTAACTCTTTGTCGACGACCTTCTGCATAGCCGGTGATATGGGGTAGTATCTCTGCTTGATAGGTGGACTATCCGTACGTATAACATGCGATACTAAGCTCGTGCAACCAATCTGATCCGGTTGTGTGTTACAAAACATCTTGTCAATCAGCGAGCTCAGTTGTTGTTCCTGTGTGGAGTATAATGCAGAGCGTGACGTAATTACTTCATCGAAAACGGCAGGTGGGTCAGCAGAGAACGTCCAGTCTCCTCTACGTAAATCTGGCACGATACCCATGGTTCTCCAAAAATTTGTGCGAAGAATCAACTCATGCGGAAGCTCCGGGACGACGAGAACATCTACAACTTTAACTGTCTCTCTCAAACGAAATGGAACGGTAATACTGCCTAAACAACGACAACGTTGCCCATTCGCTACGGTACAATACGAAATACTTTTCTTAATCGGTAAATTAATATGACGTAAACGATCCCAACCTACTTTACCAATAATTGTGCATGAAGCACCTGAATCTAACAGACCGAGAAACGGTTCATCATAAATATGGACATTTAAATAAGGACGTTCGTCATCCTTCGCGTGAGCGATAATAAAATCAAGGACGTGATTAACTGGAGTCGATTTGAAATCAGGATGCCGCAAGAAACGACTCACTTCCGCGGCTTGTTCGCGTTTCCCGAACACGTAGGACAGGTATTCACCGTGAAATTTACTTTTCCGCATCGGTAACAGTACATTTTACGCTGTCTTAAATCACAGCCTACAGCGCGGTGTCCTGGCTGATCGCAGTTCCAACACTTACGTGAGTGTGGATTAGGCGTGGCTTTCTGTGTGTCCTGATTTCGAGGATTTTCGGGACGAGAATCGATAGGAGCAGCTTGATGTTCGCTGTCCGCATATACGTACGCTAGATCTGGCTTGTAAGATTGTCCACGGCGAGGTGGAGGTACGTATGCTTCAACTGACACTTTTCTTGCTTCTAATTTGCGACATAACTGTAGCAGGTGCGGTACGGATTCGACGTCAATAAGGCCAAGCTGAGTTTGGTAGAAGGGTGCGATATTCCGCAGCAGTATTCGTAGCTTCTGCTTTTCGGAGAGTTTCGCTCGTAGACGTGAGAACAGTGTCGTCATTGCTGCAATGTAAATCCCTATGGGTTCACGAGGCCCTTAGGTACGTCTCTTAATCTCATCTACTAGCTTCTCCTCATAGTCAATAGGCTGGAATTCTTCCCGTAAGCCTTCTATCAACTCATTCCATGAGGTAAAGGTCTGCTTATTAGCCCTATACCACGCTGTTCCTTCCAGCAGGTCGACAGCGGTATGCAGCAGCTCGTCACGTGATACATTTCTTGCAACTCGTAATTCGTCGACTCTTTCAACGAAAGCGTTCACCGACATTTGTCTTGTGTCGCCCGAGAATTTAAAACCCCATTTGGATACGGGTACCGATTTTATCGTCATTCGAGCTGGAGGGGGATCTGAATCTGTATCCGAGCTCGAAGATGCGGAATCTTTATGTTCTCGAATCGTGTTAAGAAAATTAGTCTCGTCAATAGCGGTAGAATTTCTCTTAAATGTTTTAGCACTCGATTTCAACTCGGATTCGAGAATTGCTAATCTTACTAACAGCCGAGACCGCTTTGCGCGATCTTCATCAGATAAAGGTTCGCTATTATTAACACGACCGACGGCATGCGCAATTTTCGTAATAATCTTTCGATATTCCGGTGATGACTTTAATCCTGCAAATTCTCGTATCATGTTACTAATCTCATTCATTTTCTCTTCCAGAGCGATCACATCTTGTTCAAACTTAAAAGGGTACTTAGGTCGTGTAAACGAAGCATTGTGCTCTATTTTGAGAACACTACGTAAAGATTTCCTCATTTGGTCGCAAGAACTCTCTGCTTCGGCAATGCCTCTAATCTTAACTTCGTATGTCAGTTCATCCTTCGACAACCTGTTAATCTCATATTTTCCGTCCATGATCGTAACTTGAAATATAATTCCCGAAAAACAATAAATAACTAACTAACTAATCCTAAAACCAAAACTATACCTAAAAGTATTCTAAACCTTCCTAAAATTATCCGAAACTAAACTAAAACTAACTAAATCGAAATAAACTATCCAAAAATCGAAACTGTTTTTATTCTCCGATACGATAACGAAATGACACTAAATGTTTGTTGGCAGAACACCCTATTAACAAAAAAATTCCTAAGCGAAAGTCCACGTTCGATATAACAAGGCCCTTGAGTTGGGCAAAAACAAAGAAAATGGCTTTCTAGTTGGGCAGAAACAAAGAAAATGGCCGGTACGTTGGGCAGAAACAAAGAAAATGGCCGGTACGTTGGGCGCCACTTTTTATTACCCACTCTTGCCCTGAGTGGATAATAATTATGGTAAACGATACAAAAACTATAAAACTGGGCGACAACGTTAATTTATGGACGATACGAAAAATCTTACTACTATGCCCAGATTTTAAACCCGTGAAAGTAATGGCGAGAGCAACGTAACTCAGTGGTAGATTAGGGGTGAGTTTTACGTAAAGAAGAGGGAAAGGGCGCCAGTCGAAATAAAATTCAGCCCCTCTCAACCGAACGTGTTTCGACACACTGCACGGAACTGGGAAAAGGCGGCAATAAGGAAGTATAGTGATGTTAACGGTAATGATAATAGGGGAATGTACTTCGAACATAAACTCTGTACGTAAAATAAAACGAATATTTAATAGCCGTACTTCTACAATCGTAAACAAAACCTCAAGTCCGGTTCGCGGGAACATTCAAATAATTTAGTAACAACACTGATCGTGCGTGCCTGCGAGCATTGACAAAAAGTAACTAGTATTTCAAAATGGCGCGGGCGTTGATGTATACGTCGCTGGCCAGGGATATTCACGTCAATCGCAGTAAGTAAACAACTTGTACGGTATTCTAACCTAAACGAAGTCGTTCGCAGATTCGTACTCCAGTTTACAAATGAATTAAATATACAAGTCGACCGCGACGTTGAACAGTTATACAAAGCGTAAGTACAACTAATATAGATAATCGATTTTGACATTACATAATAAACATGAATGCAGGTTATGAAATATGACAGTGTGTTTGAAATAAATGAGTTGAACAACAGGGAAGCCGTTGTCCCAATAAATAACATGGAATAATAAAGTGAAAGACTCTTATCTGGTCGCTGGGTTGACACGGCTGGCTGTGGGGGTGGAGACGACAGGTGACACCAAGAGCTCCAATCGCAGACGAGATGTGTGCAGATAGCCGACCCAGGTTGCACCAGGTGGTTTTCCCACAAGTACAGGAAACGGCGATGGCGAGTAGTGGTGGTAACTTCCAGATAATCAGTCGTAGGCGTCAAGCGGCACCGGTATTTCATCAACGAAAGCTGAACAATCAACCCTGAGATTCGATACGTGATGTAAACTCGTGATCGATAAGTAAAGTCACAATCGATGGGGTGACGTCACGATAAACGTCGCGAGAATAAAGTCGATAATTGTACACGTAAACGTGACAAGACGATAACGTAAAAGAACGTGACTTGAGAATAGAACCAAAAATAAAAAGCCTAAAAAGAACGATTACTGTTAGAACTCGAGGCGATGAAAATATAAGAGAACGGTAAGTGAATCACATGTGCAAACTCACCTTAGCTAGTGGGCGGCTTTAAAAGTAAATTCTGTTGCAGGACTGTGTGTATTAAATCCCGATTATACGGAGGAACCACTCTGTTCCAGAAAATTAGTTGCCGTACAAAAATTCCCTCACACGAGGATAATATTTCGATAAACGATAAAACGGTAACTTCAACGACACCAAAATTGTACGTGCAACTCCACAGGCTGCTAACGAAGAAGACTTTTAAAAATGAAGATTTTTCAATCCTTTACCAATAAAACACGTTAAATCTTTGCAAAAGCGTCGGTGGAGGTCGTTCACCTTGCCTTGAGTATGAACTAGCTGAGTGGGTCAAGATGACAAAGACGACCGCAACGCGGGGACGTCATCAAGGTTGACTAAGAAGTAGGCGTAAGAGAAATCGATATGTAACAAAATATTTGTTGTTGGTCGGGATTGAACCCGGTTCCCCGGATTCACGACCTGACACTCAGGCACGCGACTACGAGACCTCATGGGGTCTGAAAAATAAAGATTAGCTTAATCTTTTTGTGACTCGGGCGGTACATGGCGGGAGGTATTGTGTTGGCCAGGCCAGATTTTTTGTTATGTTTTGCAATTAAATAATAACTGGTTAATAATAATAATAATAATAATAATAATAATAATAATAAAATGTGAGTTACGAATATATTGGACTAATATAGTAAGAGATATTACTCTTATATATAGTAGCTTTAGTAGCTGCAAATTCTTTTATAGAATGAACTAATCCCCATAACATTAATTTCTATAATTTTCTCGATTATTCTTCTCTTAATATTTTATCTCTCGTTTTTTCCTTCTATATTTTAATCTTTCTTTATTTTAGACCTCTTCAACTTCCTTTGGCAATTTGATCTAGATCTTCTCCTTCTTTTCTCTCCTGGTATCCACTGGAATATGGATTTTATTGTATTCTATTCATCTGCCTTCCATATAAATACAAGCCATTTGCAACTGTTTTCTTTACATTTCTTATTCCAGTTCTTGCTCAATTTCACGATTCATTCTTGGTTTGTATTCGTTTTCTACATTATATAGGTATACTGGTTCTAATATTTCTCCCTTTTCTTTCTGCAATTCTGTTATTCTTGTCATCTTACATTTTGTTTTGTTATTAGAGTATAATAATATTAGATTTATTAAGGTTTTGCATTTCAGTATAGTAAATTTTTGTTAGTTTAAAAGGCCCTATTTACTGTTATCTTTTCTTTAATATCTATTTCTTTTTCTCCGTTAACTACTGAACAATTTAATGCCAAGATGTTTATCTGACAACTTCCTCAAATAAGTGTTCCTCTTATTTCGATCTTTGTGTTCTCTGGTTTCTGCCTGAGTCTCATTAATTTGGTTTTGTCCTCGGTTATATTTAGCCGCAGCTTGTCCTCTTCTAATGCAGTTTCCTTTAGCATTTCCGTCATTAATCGTCTATTTTTTGTTACATATTATATTTTTGTATCTTGTATGTTATGTAGTGAATACGATGTTGCAAAATATATTAAAATAAATATCCAAATATTAAAATGTATAGTTACGAAATTGACAAAATTTTGTGAATGAAGGTTCTGAAATTTTTATGAAAATAATCATGCTCCATAGAGCTAAAATAGATATTTATGATACATGTTTGTGAAATAGGACTATTATGCATGAGCTGGAAACGAGTGTTTTAATCGTAGCGAGTGCATAAAAGCTCTTCACACATGAATATCATACAATATATTTTATAAAATCTGCAAGAATATGAACGACGACTTTCATATTTAACTTTGAGGCATGTACAATAAACGCCAGCGCGCACTTGCGCGACCGAAGTGAAGCGCGGCCACGAGAAGATTTTTCATTCAATGTATTATTAGGTGTATAGGCGCACTTTAAAGCAGCGAAGAGGAGAGCTACGAGGCGACTATACACATAATAATAATAATAATAATAATAATAATAATAATAATAATAATAATAATAATAATAATAATAATAATAATAATAATATTAATAATAATATTTTATTCATTCGAAGATCAAATACATGACAGGATAAGCCAGAAAAAAATTACATACAAAATTAAATAAGCTGAAGACAAATTTCACAAATTTAATAGGCCTGTACACTAATAACATTTTTCTATCAAATACAGTTTCAATTTTTAATTAAATTCCTAAGAATACTATGAATGAAAAGAAAACTTCTCTTCGCCGCGCTTCGTGGCCGTTCTTTGCGTCGCTCTAGTGCGCCTCGGCCTTAATGCTGTATTCCGCTTTGCCATACTAAATAAATAAATTATTTACAACTTCACATATTTGACATGTATCACGTTTAAGGTTATGTTAATCGCTACTTGCTCAAATCAGTTTTGTCTAGAAGAACGGGAATAATTAAAATTCCGTTGAATATATATTTTTTTTTTCATCAATATGATTGATTTTACATTAGCACTCATTGTGTCAAAGATGATTTTTGTCTAGGTTAACAGAAATCGTATAATGCACGATTTGAATTGTTTTATTGTTTCACAAATGATTTCAATAATGATATACTTCACACAACAATTTATATATTAATGTGTTCACTACAGAGTGTGAGTAGATAAACAATGTTATACAATATTATCTTTTTTATACGATAATTGTATGTCCAAAATGTATGTAAAGAATAGAACAGAACAGCCAGTAGACTTGCACAAGTATTTCCGTGATTATAAATATTCTTGAAATAGTGACTAATTTTAATTGAAAACATAAATCATTTATTATTCCAGCAACAATTTGTAGAATCTATGATTCAGAGAAAGGGTGAGAATATGCGAAATCGTTTGTGTAAAAAACAAAACATTTCTAGTATATTTAATTGGGTGTAGCATTCTTACGTGTGACAATACTGCATTCTTTTTCGCGAGTCTGATTTAAGGCTTCTGGAGGTTGTTGATTAACATTCTTCTCCGCGGGCCGTAGGCCTTCGATACCGGCGAGCGCTGCTTCGCTAGCGGGCAGCGCTACTTGCGGAGCTCCGCAACTCCGCATTGCCAGACTTGGACGCGCTTTCGCGTTTTTGTGTTTAGAAAAAGGCTACAAATTGTGTTTTCGGCCTGCGAGACCGCGCCTTTGTGCTCCTGTGAATATATTGCTTTATCGGTCCCCGGTTTCGTTTGTTTTGCGACGTGTTTTGTTTTTGGAATTATTTATGGTGAGAGATTTCGGGAATGGATTTTGGTGAGTTAAGTTTTTGGTTATGTGCTACGACAACTATGTGAAACCGCAAGTTTGTTTGATACATTTCTGTAAATCACCAACGCAACACACAAAGGGACAAATATTTCGCACTACGAAAGATGAATGGTCACAAATAAGCCTAGTTCTGTAGTTGTCTCTCATAACGCTCAAAGTAATATAATTTAATATTTTCATAAAACATGTTTGTCACATAAATGATTTATTTTTTGTTGCAATGGAAATTATATGATCATCAGCTATTAAAATTGTATCTTTAATGTATAAAATAAATCATGAGTACTGCTATTTGAAAACCAGGCGTTAATACTTTTAAATGAATCCTTAATTATTATTCTAATATGATTTTTGGGTCATTGAATAAATATGAATTCATTACAAATATAATAAATTATTTAAAACTCATTTTCAAATATTATAATCCTTACAAAAGGCCCGCACGGTACAAATATATCATCATCATTATCGAAATCTGTGTAAAAAGCAGATTGGCACACTCAACAATGGGTAATATGCCGAGATGATGTATTTATTTATCAAATTTAGACATATGGATTATTTATATTTTGTACCTATTACTTTTTAAAATTTCTGTACAGTATATTCATACGTAATGTAACATGTGATATGATTATCATCGATGATATTATCGAGTGAAATGTGCTGCTTCAGTTTCACGAGCAATATCTTCGATTATTAATCATATCACGAGCTTATATTTAATGAGAGAATATAATGAATTTTTGTGACACATTGTGTGTGCTGCTAACCCAACTTTTCATATTGTATTAAAACATGGTTAATTTGACAATTGCCTTATTTTCATCGTTATTGATATCAATCCAACGATTATCGCACATTTTTATACTCAAAATTAACTGTCAATGTCAAATAAAGAAAACAAATCCAGTAATAACGAATATAAATAAGATAATAATTTCTTTGTTTTTTATCATCGCTGTGATAGACATGTAACTAGGGAGACTCTGAACGTTGATTGGCGAAAAAAATGTCACGTGACTAATGAATTATATTCTCTATCAAATAATGGCACATTTTGCAAGTTGATGGCAAATTAAGTAAAATAAAATACCTCACGTTAAATTGTCACTTTATTATCGCTCTGAAATACAACTATAATGATATTGTTGCTAACTTTATGCGGACAAAAATTTTGACGGCTCAAAAACGAAACTACATTTTACAACATATAAAACAATTTATTTGGTTTCTTAATATTTTTACCCAAATTTCTTCCGAACCGGACTCGTCTAGGATGTGTAGACTACTGGCTTGTATTGAGAGATTTCTGCAATTATACAGGCTGTTCATTTTAAATGGTACACTATTGCTATCTTGAGAACAATAAGAGCTACGAGGTCGGTTAAATTAGCAAAAAAATTCTATTTTACTACACTATTTTAATGGGTATAAAAATTTTTTTTGCATCCGGTGGTTTTCAAACTGTTGGGACCAACTTTGTTATTTTAAATGGGATCATATATTTTTTTATTTATTAGATAGAAGATTTTATTTTCAATTCAGTGATATATATTCATACACTCACATAATGATTTTTTGGGAAATATGCATATACAATTTTATATTATTAAGATTAAAATATTACTATAATAAGAGTTCCACGAAAAGAAAAAATGAATACATTTTCTTAGATTCAAAGTTTCAATTGTTTTTTTTAGGATTTGACAACGTTTCGGCCTTGATTAAGGTCATTTCCAAGTCAGAACAATTATAATTTACATATAGTAAAGTTGTGTCAAAAATAATAATTAATTTGATATTGGTTTGTAACGGTCATCGGTGGTCGTGTGGTCAAGAGTGCTCGCCTGACATACAAGGTTGCTCGTGTGGGACCGCGTTCGATTCCCACACGAGTCAGTTTTTAATCAAAAAACCAACACACCCCGATGAGTCCGAGTGGCAGCAGAGGTCACTATAAGCTACTCTGCATGTAACGAGGGTGTCAACAGAGGGCACAAAAATATCTCTGTATAATTGTATATCTATGTAAAAAAATTGTATATGTAAAATTGTGATAATTTGTATAGGTCAAATGACCTTATAACAAATAAATACATTATTATTATTATTATATTGGTTTGTATTTAATTTTGTTAAAAACCATATTTGAATCAAAAACATATCAACCTGCGCAGGCTGCGGAGTCAAGTTGACTCAAGGTATTGGTTTATATTTAATTTTGACTCAAATATGGTTTTTAACAAAATTAAATATAAATACCTACCAAATTAATTATTATTTTTGACACAACTTTACTCTATGTAAATTACAATTGTTCTGAAAATGGCCTAAATCAAGACCGAAACGTTGTCAAATCCTAAACCTTAATAATAAAGGATTAAATTTAAAAAAAAAAATTGAAGCTTTGAACCTAAAAAAATGGCCTACAAAAAACATTTTATTTTTCTTACATATAATTAGAAAGCCATGAAAGAAATACGTGAACATGTTGCCATTTATAATCATTTGACAGAAGAATATATTCACTTTCAGCCAGGGCTCTCTAATTCTATGTAAAAAAAACCTGATGTGGCCAGCACATAACCTCTCCAGATATTTTACCTGGTTGTACGCATAAAACGAAACATATTTTTAAATACAAATAAATATATTCATGTCTCAGTACAAAATAATTCTCACATATATTTGCAAAATCTATGGGATATTTTAATATAAATTATCTACAATACATTTTCTTTATATTCAATATCCTGAAATTTTATTTTTCTACTTTCCTTTTCTTTGTCTTTATATTCGTAATTTTTTCGCAAATTCCTCTTATATTCTTTTACGTTGTTGACTTTTTTACCTTCCGTCACCTTTAGGTAAGGAAGGTATTGTCTTTGGTCTAAAAATTCGGTGGTGAGTTTTTAATGAATACGCACGTTTTAAGGTCCCTAGAATACGATTTTACTATTTTTACGATGATGTCTGTATGTGTGTGTGTGTGTGTGTGTGGATGTGTGTGTGTGTGGATGTGTGTGTGTGTGGCTGTGTGTGTGTAACAAAATTTTCGTCTGCGATAAATCTAATGCTACAACTCGAAAAATTATAATTCTTTCGTATTCCTCTTCGTTACATCCATATTAGATTTTGGTTATAATTGGTCAACCGGAAGTACCCTAATTTGAAGATTTTAACAGTTTTTCTTGAAAAAACGATGTTAAATATAATTTTTTCATATTTAATGTTATTATAAATATTAAAGAATATTTTATTTTCTATACGATTTGATCGCATTTTATACCTAATATTAAATAGATATAGAGTTAAAAAATTATAAAGAAATTAAATTTCATAAAGTAGCCATAGCTGTGGAAACAACTACTATATTAAGAAAATTTTGATTGAAAGATGTCAGTGTCAAGTGAAATTGACATAGTGTGTTTGTCTTATAATTTTACTGGAAATAGGTATAGGATCTTTTGCTTTCTGTATGGAATTTTTATAAAATACATACAACTGCTTTAAGGTAATGTACAAGAAATAATAATAATAATAATAATAATAATAATAATAATAATAATAATAATAAATCTTTTATTTCTGCAGATACATTACACTGTGTATAGAAAACGTCACAAAATAATAATTTTCTGTATGAAATTTGCATAAAATACATGCAACTGCCGGAAGGTAATGTACAAGAAATAGAATATTAAATTTAGTAAGGAACTTTCCGTATGAAATTTGTACAAAATACATAGAACTGACGGAAGGTAATGTGCTGGCCACATCATATTTTTTTATTTTCATAATCTTCATAATAATGTACAAATATTTTTGACAGCGGCATACAAATATTTTTGACAGTGACATTTATGTGTCAATTACAAACATTTGAATTTCTTGCCTTGAAGTAGTTTGATTTGAGAATTTTTATATCAAATTATTTTATATGCATTTCTTTATCTCTTAATCTAGAGAAGATATAATAATGAATTTATATTTATCGAATAACGAATTTAACATTCTTTAATGTAAGTATTTACATAAATTTTCGATAAATAATATTTTGATGATTTTTTTCTTGTAACTACTACTTCCGGTTGTCCAATTGTTACACAAACTTAATCAACTCTTCCTATTATTGTTAAATTGATGAGTCCGTAGTTAAAAATGTCTTAAGTCTTATAGTATTTGAGATATCGTGAATCCAACACCCACACACACACATATCCACACACACACATATCCACACACACACACACACACACACACACACACACACATCCACACACACACACACACACATACACTCACACACACACACACACACACACACACACACACACACACACACACATACGGACATCATCGTAAAAATGTTATAATCGGATTCTAGGGACCTTAAAACGTGCTTATTCACTAAAATCTGGATATGCGATTTTTAGCATGAATACAATACCTTTCTTAGCGGGAGGTAAAAAATGAACATGTATTAATTTTTTTCCATCCGTGGCACTCTCATTATAGTCATATTTTAATCATATTATTATAAAACTTTATACGCATATTTCTTTAAAAAGTCGTTATTTGAGAGTATAAAAATATATCACTGAAATTCTCTATCTAATAAGTAAATAAAAAATATATGATCCCATTTAAAATTACAAAGTTGGTCCCCACAATTTCAAAACTACTGGCTGAAAAAAAAATAATCGTCCACTTCTTTTTCCAGCTCCAGCAATGCTCCATCCTCATCCTTGTCTATTTCTAAAATACTTGGCAAGTTCTTCGCCAGTCAGCTGTTTTCGGGTTTTTGACCGTAAAATTATGATATTTTCACTTACAATATAATAACTATAGCTCAAATTTTATTTTGATCAAAAAAATACCGCAACTTTACGAAAATAGGAATTTCCATTTTACTTACATAAGTGCTTCCGCCGTAGCACTCCGTGCACCGCTCGAATATTCTGCCATATCTTCGAGGAGAGTGGTGCAAACTGAAAATGAAAATTCCATGGGAAGTGTACAGTAGTCACAATACTCATACGTTACATAGAAAAGCATTCAATTACAAAAAATCTGATGTGGACACCACACGACTTCCTTGTACACAAGACCAATATGAAGTATAGACCCAAGTATAAAATTGCACGTATTTGACGTAATTTGACATAAGCATCTATTTCTAATTTTTTTGTCATTTTTTGTCCTAATCCATAGCAAGCTTCATTACAAAAACCAAAAATTATATAAGTTTTAAATATACATATCTCGCTTATACAAAGGTCTAATTTAATAATACTTGATGTTCTAGGCACAGAATTTAATTCTCTAAAAATTTTATTTGAAGCATTTATTTCTAAAATCAAAATGAAACCATTTTATTGAAGAAAAACTGTTAACAACTTCAGGTTAGCCTGTTTTTACCAAAATCCACTATGTTATTCCAATTGACATAAAAGTCTCTTATATTTCAAGATAGTTTTTCATTAAAATCTATTATATTTCTAGAAATTACGTAATGACCAAAAAGGGAGGTGCACAACTAGATGTTATACCAGTCCTAAATACAAAATTTAAACTTTCTACGGCTTACCGTTTTTGAGTTATGCGAGATACATACGTACGTACGTACGTACAGACGTCACGACGAAATTAGCCAAAATGGATTCAGGGATGGTCAAAATGGATATATTTTTCGCGATTACAATACTTCCTTTATTTCATACAAAGAAGTAAAAAACGAAAAAAGTTACAGAGCTTTTAATGATTCTTCATGTTCACTCCAGGTCTTCTTCTTTCATCCAGTATTTGTTATTATTTTCTTCGTTTCCACATCTAAGTCTTAATTATTAATTTTGTCTCTTCCGTCTTTATTTATTAAATAACATGGTGTGTCTATAATTGTATTAATTTCGTTGTAGGTGATGACCGACGCCAAATATTTTTAATTTTAAATGGCACAAAATTGACCCCTGTGGTGCACTCTCCACGCCAGCAATGAGTGCCCGTGAGGCGACGCCTGGTAAATGCCCGCACGGTACAAATATGTTATCATCATTACCGATATTTGAATACAAAGCAGATTGGCACACCCAGCAATGGGTAATATGCCGTGATGATATATTTATTTATTTGTTGTAGGTGGATTGGGTCTTTCTTTCTTGTTCCTGCATCTGATTATTTTGGTTTCTTTTAATAATATTTTCCAGCTATTCTGTCTTCATTTTTGCTATCTTCGTACTTTGACTCTCTTAATCTATTGCGATGTATTTCTGTGTAATCCTAGGCCATTTTATGTATTTTAGCTGTAATTGCTTCAATTTTCCATTTCCTTCCTTTCTTCAGTCTCAGTCCGATATAAATATATTTGTGGCTAATAAATCAAAAGGCGAACATCTGTTGATGTAAAAATCTGGTGTGGTTAACAGAATACCTCCCGCCATCTACCGCCCGAGTCACAAAAAAGATTAAGCTAATCCTTATTTTTGGATTAGCGAATTTTACTCTAATATAGTCTAATCTAATCCAAGTAACTACATTTTTTGATAATAAAATAAAAATTAAATTTTAAACACCGGGACCTTAAAACGTGGTCATTTACCAAAATCTCGATATGCGATTTTTAGCACGATCCCTATACCTCCCTTACCAAGGATGGCGGGAAGTAAGAAGCTAATATATCCTACGCGATGTAATTTTTTTTATGGTTATGAAGACTTCGTGAAATAACGACTTTTTTTTAAAAAAATTAAATTATTGATGTCTGAATAAAAAACGTACAACCAGTTTAAATTTAGTGAAAATTATAAAAAAAAATCAACAAAAGCCAGTTGAAAAAAATATTGATAAGAACATAAGTCGGAAACTTTTAACTGCCACTATAATATTATTGTACTTAAAATTCGTTTTTATCGAAACATAAAAAATTCAGCAGCAATTTAATATGTGGGAATGGAACGGAAAAAGTGTTAAATTATAATAGTCCAAATTAGGAACAAATTATTTAAATTCAGAGGGGATTAATCCACGAAGAATAAATTCACCAACCTCTCAAGTGCGACCGTATCGAATTCGAATAGTCATTCCAGTTGTTAAAAATATCAGCACAAATATACCCCAAGAGTAATCATGAACAATAAAACACTTCAGCGAGATTGACAATTACACTACCTGACCCTTGTTGTCACTCCACGCCCAAAACGGACATGTTGAAATAATTTATAAATTCATTTATATGCTTTTCACTTCCCAAATCGAAAAAATAAACCCTCGAGAGGAATTAGTTCCGAACACAGTGAGTGAAAAGGTGACAAAGTCAAACACACAATGCGCAATATTCCCAACAATTACATAGAGAGAAATGGAAGTCGGAAACATGTGAGCAGTTACAGTGGCCCAGTCTCCATAGAATGGGGTTATTCGAGCAGAAAAGTGTCAACCGATGTAGCCAGTGTCTTTGCAGCAGCAATGAGCTCTTCTGACGTTTGAATTAGGTGTCGAGGAAGGAGGTTTTGATTCTTTCTATTCAAACTTGTAAAACTGGAAACTATTATTTACTGAAAATAACTTTTGAGGATTTACAAAGACTTTTATTTGTAAATTTGTACATTTGCAGGTAGATGCTTATGTTAACTTTTTTGTGATTATTTTCGGATACAATATCAAATTACCTTACATAAATATCTTTAATTTAAACATAATAATAGTTATCACATTTCAATTGTCGTATACCAAATTGCATCACTGACCCTTTAAATATAAACTTTGTTTTATTCAGCCAGCCAAATAAATTGATAATAATTCCAATTGAATATATTTTTAATTGCAATGTAACTATAGGTTGGAAACGATGCGAACACCATTTTAACTTCCAGTTAACTCTAACCAAAGGTGGTAATAACAATTTTGCTACATAAACATTGGTTATCACTTATTACTAACTGTCGCTTTACCTAGAGGTGGTAAATATAACCAAATTTAAGTTTTTAAGTGTTAGTGGTGCAATTGGATATTAAACAAATTTATGAGAGATTTTTCTGGTCTTATCTATAATAAATCAGATGATATGAATTCAAAAATATCATATAAGACCCATAATCAAATAGTGCGATTTTATTATAAAAGCACTGTTTCTAATGGGCAGAGTTGGGCAAGTTACTTTTAAGATGTAACTAGTTACAGTTATCTCAAAAAAAGTAACTAAGTTAATTAAGTTCCAGTTACTTTGGTGAAAGAAAAGAGAAGGGAGTTTGCAAAAATGAGGCGAATTCTACCACCAACATATATGAGATGTTCACAGCACAGCTATTGTAAATAATTATTTATTTCTAAAAATTATAAATATAAACAAAGCAAAACGTTTTTACTGCACCACGTATGTCATATGACGGGAACTTTGTTTTCCTACGTACACGAACAATTTGTGTCCGCTGATGCTGCTATCTACATTCAAGTTTTTTCGCGGATAAATACAGCTTAGAAAATGTAGGGGTACCCCTTTGCGATTGTTTCACCTTTAGACTTTTCCCATGAAAAAAAATTAATTCGTGCATAGATGCTACTTTCAGGTAGCATCTATGCACCCCTAAAAAAAATTTAATCGTGAATAGATGCTACGATCAGGTAGCATCTATGCACCTTTAAAACTTTTTTTAATCGTGCATAGATTATACTTTCAGGGAGCATCATTCGCCCCTAAAAATATTTATTAATCATGCATAGTTGCTACTTTCAGGTAGCATCTATGCACCCAAAAAAAAAAAAATTGTAGCATCCATGCACCCAAAAAAAAAAAAATAATCGTGCATAGATGCTATTTTCAGGTAGCATTTATGAACCCCTAAAACAAATTTTAATCGCGCATAGATGCTACTTTCAGGTAGCACCTACGCACCCCAAAAAAAATTTAATCTTGCATAGATGCTACTTGCAGGTTGCATTTATGCACCCCAAAGAAAATTTTTAATCGTGCATAGATGCTACTTTCAAGTAGCATCTAGCATCCCAAAGAAAATTTTTAATCGTGCATAGATGCTACTTTCAGTTAGCATCTATGCACCCCAAAGAAAATTTTTAATCGTGCATAGATGCTACTTTCAGGTAGCATCTATGCATCCCAAAGAAAATTTTTAATTGTGCATAGATGCTACTTTGAAGTAGCATCTATGCACCCCAAAGAAATTTTTTAATTGTGCATAGATGCTACTTTGAAGTAGCATCTATGCACCCCAAAGAAATTTTTAATCGTGCATAGATGCTACTTTCAGGTAGCATCTATGCACCCCAACGAAAATTTTTAATCGTAGGTAGAATCTAATGGTGATATCGCTAGGGGTGTATAAATGACCGTTTTTGAAATATGGCCCAAAAATGGAAATCTGAAAGGCCGTATTTGAGCGGCTAATCAAAATAATATAATTGGTAATCGCCATGAATTTAATCAAACGTAAATATAATTTGAAGGTTGACATTTTGTGGTTTTGACTATCGTGTTGATAAACAAAACTGTTAATGATATAATATTAGTTTTTGTTATATGCCATTTTGTAGGTCTATAAAACTTTTTCCGTTGACCATAAAATATCAGGTTATGTAGCTAAGCTACTAATTTTCGGAAGAAAAATATATTTTTTTTGACGGTTATTACTTTTTATTCGCAAACTTTTAGATTAATAATTATTAATTTCGAAGTCTCTGTAATTGTTGTAATTTAAAAAATACCGATATGTTTGTTTTATTTATTTTATTTTTATAAAATTGTTTTATTTCGTTGTCATCTGTCAGATTCTTCATTGTGCAGTACAAGCTTGAGTTGATATTTAAGTTTTATTTTGTATTAGAACTAGTAAAATCGACATAAAATTAATATGAGTATGTACCTCAAAAAAAACACCTGTAATATGCCCATTTTTGTTCTCAAACGTACTATAAACCGCAGATTTTGTACAACGGTATTTGAATGATGTCCTGCAACGTTATGCAGCGAAGTGCTTGGTGGAAATACTGTTCCATTTACTTCATGTACAATCAAAAAATGTGTAAAGCTCGTTTAACAAAGTTATAATTTTATGATCTGGTCAAACAGATTTATATATTTGTAACGGAATAATATAGATTATTCTATTTACCAAAACATTTAATTCCAATGAAACCAATTTGTTACCATATTTATTATCGAATATATATGATCGTGTCAAAAGGCTTAGGATTTTAAAAGTTTGCGAACAGCTGATACGTCATACATATCTGTATGTTTATATCATACATTGTAATATATTATTCATATTATAATTATTATTTTTATCTACTAATTTTGTAATTTCCGTTGCTAATTTTCTCACAACAATCACAGAATCTTCTAGTAACAGTAAAACCAAAGCCTACTTTACGTTTAACAGAACAATTCCTGATTTGGAAGAAGATACATTTAATTTGATTGTCAATTAACGTCGGTACTATTTGTTGCAGGTTTAAGATAGGCGGTACTTTGTAATTTGCCCTAATAAAATTTTTGTTACATTTTATCTGAGTTAAAAAGAATGTCAATTTAGATAAGAGAGAAATTCTTCATCAGTTCATCTGCCGTATCAATTAGAATCTATACTTCCAAATGTCCCGAAGAAAAAATGTTAAGCTAGCTAATTATCCCTACTTACATCGGCAAAGTCTGAACCATTTTCTCGTCTGTCGATCCAAGTATTCCGTCTTATCAGCAATTTTGAGATAACCCGGGTTCACAATCTCCTTAATTACTCAATTAATTAGTTACATCGATCCGGCCGCATGTATTTTATCTGAAAATGTCACGGGATGCGTCGCTTTTTTGCTTGTTTTCCAGTAAAAGCTGTTTTTGTTCCAGCACAAGACGTGCAGGTGCATCTTACACTCTTGCTTAATTGGTTACCTACCTTACGTTGAGGCTGTTTTACCGTTTTGCCAAGTTTTCGCATACGGGTTATACGCGAATATAACAAAGCGAATGGAATTCATAATAATATTAATTAGCCTGAACACTGGTTTTGTAAGGTGTATTAAAAAACTGAACATATTGGAGAAACTCATGCAATATGTATGCCTGTACAAAATTATTAATTCCTGTGGCGCTACAAACTTAAACTGCAGTATAAATTTTTATACTAGCAATTTTCTAAATAGCAGTTCTCACCATAACCATGGTTAAATAATGCGTAAGTGAAATATCTTTCGTTCATCATTCCTAAACATTTAAGTAAACTAATGCAGTTAGAGAAAAAAAAGAACGTGGCTAGAGCCCGACCGCAGGGCCGTTGTTGAACACCTTACTTAGCTTAATATATTTCTCTACAAACAACAACAAAAACCCGTACCTAACGCACTCAGCCTTAGATTTCCAAGCATGAATTTTGCGTGTTATAATGTATTTAAAGAAATTGCGTAAACCACGCCTATTTGGGACTTAAATTTTTTGAACACGGACCCGAGGTCGGGATTTTAGGCACTTAAAAGAATACCGAACTACAGTGGTCCAAGTTTGCTGATATTTTGAGCAATAATTTTACCAAAAATTCTGATATGTTTTCAAATAAAATGAAGAATTTTTGCGCCACCGGCTACATCATATTCGATTGAACTACTTTATTGTCATAAAAATAGAATTAGACAACAAAAGATAATATTTCCTGATATTTTTCTTCCCGGGTGATTTTTTTAAACCAATAACGAAGTACGAGTAGGTAGGTACTTATTATATTAATTATTTCTTAAAATGGAGTTAGATAACAATATATATTTCCAGCCATTTTTCTTCCCTGGTGATTTTTTTAAACCATTCACCAGGTACGAGTAAGTAGGTACTTATTATATTAGTTATTTCCGTAATTCCTACATTACTCGAAAATTATGGATTAGGATATTTGTTTGTTTTTGTTCCACACAAAATTTTTATATAGGTATCTATCCCATATGATTGTAGATTTGGTAACTTAATTAGTTTTTTTTGAATGTTGCCAAAAATGCTCTAGTTTCTAAGTAAGAAAGTATGAGAAGCAAATAAAATTGTTGTTAACGTTAAAATTATTTCTAGAAAAATAATTGGGCTTTTTGTGTATTTTTATTTGCGCTAAATTGTAAAATGTTGAGTTTTGGACTTGAATATTTCTCTAAATATACCTTAACCTAACTTTAGGGTGACCATATTTTTCAAGGCTTAAACCAGGACACTTCTAAAAACATTATATAATATTATCAGTTACCAAAAGCGGTAATACAAAAAGTTTTATTGTATTGTAAAATTTTGTATAAGTTTCAGCAGATATGTCTTAATTATTAATAATTTAGCGGTAATGGTAGCGTTCAGTCTAGTTTTTTCCAAAGATTACAGTATTTTGACTTGTGTGAAAATAACCTCTCTATTGATGCAGTCGTCCTCGGCAAACAGCAACGTGAATAATTAAATGGAATTGTTTTAGAGGAGTTTAATTGTTTTAAAAATGTAGCAATACTTTCTTCAAGTTATTTTCAGCTCATTTTACCATTTTTAAAATTTCCTGTATAATTTTACAAATATGATTTTAATATTGCATATTCACATTTTACAATCATCAAACATTAGAAAATATATGTCTATGGTGAAACATCATGCAATCTATGAAATCCGGGACTATCCCGGCCAAACCAGGACGGATGGTCACCCTATCTAACTTAAGCTTGTAAAATACTTGTAAACTTTTGAACTGATATCTTTAATATTAAATTATGCATTTGAAGGAATATTACTAAACTAAAGAATTATCTTTGACAAAATCCTTAATAAATACTCCATATTAAAGTTATATTTCAAAATAAATAACTAACCTAATGTTACCTGAGTGTGCCAGCACCTTGTTCATTTCCAAT
Source organism: Harpalus rubripes (assembly GCA_963082715.1). Classification (NCBI taxonomy): domain Eukaryota; kingdom Metazoa; phylum Arthropoda; class Insecta; order Coleoptera; family Carabidae; genus Harpalus; species Harpalus rubripes. Next base: position 28,849,285 of record OY720451.1, read on the forward strand.
TTACTTAAATTTGATTCAGTAATTTTATTGCGTCATTGTTTGAAAAATTTGCTCCGAACTCCTGAATATTCCCAAACCCGAAAAACAGCTACAACGCACTATGGATTTATTTAAATTAAAAGAGAGACTTATTGAAACTGAGCTATCATTTATAAAATAAATTTGACTATTAAAACTTAGGTATGTATATACAAATATTTATTATGTAAGTTTTAAGTTTGCGATCTTTTTTACCTTCCGTCACCTTTAGGTAAGGAAGGTATTGTCTTTGGTCAAAAAATTCGGTGGTGAGTTTTTGATGAATAAGCACGTTTTAGGGTCCCTAGAATACGATTTTACTATTTCTGCGATGATGTCTGTATGTGTGTGTGTGTGTATGTATGTGTGTGTGTGTGTGTGTGTGTGTGTGTGTGTGTGTGTGTCTGTGTGTGACAAAATTTTCTAATGCGATAACTCTAATACTACTATTTCAAAAATTATAATTCTTTCGTATTCCTCTTCGTTATATCCATGTGAAGAGCTGATTAGATTTTGGTTATAATTGGTCAACCGGAAGTACCCTCATTTGAAGATTTTAACAGTTTTTCTTGAAAAAACGATTTTAAATATCATTTGTTCACATTTAATGTTATTATGAATATTACAGAATTATTTATTCTCTATACGATTTGAATGCATTTTCTACTTCATATTAAATGGACATAGAGTTAAAAAATTATAAAGAAATTAAATATCATATATATTAGTCAACTTTGCTATAACTTTGGAAACAGCTGCTACATTAAGAAAATTCTGATTGAAAGGTGTCAGTGTCAAGTGCAGTTGACAGTAGGTTTATGTTATAGTTTTGCTGGAAATATAGGATCTTTTGTTACAAACTTTCTGCATGGAATTTGTATAAAATACATACAACTGCCTTAAGGTAATTTATTTATTTATTAATTTATTCAAAGTAACCCGTCCATCCCACAGGATCAAGATCCCAATTACGGGGTGGATGCAAAATATATACAAATCCATTTACAATAATTAATGTTTCAACACAAGAAAGAATGTAAATTAAACATAAAGAAAAATAACAATGAAATAATACTACACAAATATATTTATCAATGCTTGCTTGAAGCGTCCTAGAGTTAAATGAAAAATATCTATTTCAACAGATAAACTATTAAAAATATAACATAAATGCCTGATGGGCGATCTAGCTTCATAATTAGTACGTACAAATATACATCTAAATGTATTCTTGTTTCTAGATGGTAATCGTGGAACGGAGAATGGAATACTACCTAAAGAAATGGAATCGTCTATAAAATTATTCACTATCTTATATAAATAGATAGAAGATTGCATTATTCTCCTATTTTCTAATGAAATCAGATTGAAAGTCTGTAGCAAGTAATTGTATGTTGTCTCATGTGTAGGGTAAACACCGTAAATTTTAAAATAACTATACTTTAAAAATTTGTATTGTATCTTTTCGATAATATTGCTATGAACCTCATATATAGGATTCCATATCTGTAAGCAGTATTCAAGTTTTGAGCGTACAAAGGAGAAGTACAAAGTTTTTAAGGTTTTTAACTTACAAAAAGAAAGACAATTTCGAGTTATGAAACCTAGCGTTTTGTAAGCAGACTTTACAATGTAATTTATATGTGGAATGAAAGAGAGCTTAACATCAAAAATGATTCCTAGATCTTTAAACTCAGTGACTCGATCTAGCTGATGGTGATCCATTTTATAAGTGTAGGATGTAAAAGAGTTTTTCACAGAATATGTCATAATTTTGCATTTTTGAAAATTGAAATATAGTTTACAAGATTTGGACCATAATAGAATGCTGTTTAAATCATCTTGCAGCCTAAAACTATCCTCATGTGAATTTATTATTTTAGATATCTTCATATCGTCGGCATAAAGAAATAAATCAGAGTGTTTAACACTGGTAGTGTACAAGAAATATAATCTTTTGCAAGGAACTTTATGTATGACATTTATACAAAATACATAGAACTGACGGAAGGTAATGTGCTGGCCACATCAGATTTTTTGATTATAAACTGAATAAACTCTTTATAATAACTATTCACATCATAAATCACACATCTATCGAAATTATATACGCATTTATAAAAAAAATATGACATACGTATTATTTATTTATTTAAAGAATACAGCTAACAAGCTTATGAAAAATGTAATAATATATTGATGAATATTTTGCTTGTATGATACGTCATGAACACGATTTGTTTACACAATTTAATTTTTTCAGATAGAAATTTAAATTGCAACTATAGCATTAACATGTTTTCATTTTTTGTATATACCTGATTAACTCAATTGTTGACAAGCAATCAGCCCACAATATATTCTTGTTTAGTATTCCTATTCTTGTCCACATTCCTTGTGGAGCATGATGAAATATTCTCTGCTTCCGTCAATAAACAAATCCAATAAATAAGCCGTAAATTACAGCATGATATCCCGTAATGTCACTTATAAATCATCGCGTGGATTAAAACATAATCCGACAATTTTCAAATCAATACTCACATTCACATAACATACTCACACATGCTGGTTCACATGAATACATTTCACATTCACGTGAGAACTTAATCAAGCATCGTAAGGTGTTGGAGCTCGCACGTTGCTGGTTGTAAGCTGATGAAAAATGATTTTTGTACATGCGTGTGTAAACACATCAGTCAATTGCGCCATTGGGAGTCGCCGGACTGCTGCCTGACTCGGTAACTCCAGGACAGATGAGAAGAATGAACGTAGGAGATTCGAGGCCAGTCATCATGACTACTGGATCTCTACCTACGGGATGGATTCAGACAAGATTTTAAAACTATCATTTCTACTTTACTTCAAATAATTCATTTATAAGCATTGCAATTTGCACATTTCATTTACAAATTTTCAACCACGTAACCATTTTTCATAATTTTATAGATGTTATGCGCAAATATATGACAACAGAGAGCAAAGTAAGGATCTACGAAACTTGCGTGAGGCTGTTTTGGACGTACGTAGCGGAAACCTGTGCAGAAATATGTAAAAAATACAACTTTAAGAACCACAGAAATGAAAACATTAAGAGCAATAAAAAGAGTAATCCCGCTAAATAATATACGTAGTAAGACCAAACTCCAAGTAGATGTTGTAGTTAGATGGGTTAGATCTAGAAGACGCCAACGAGTAGAAGACCGTCAGATAGACCCCCTAAAAGATGGATGGAGAGCTGGACGTCGTAATCACAAGAAACCCCCAAATAGGAAAATCTAACGATGCTAAAGCAGTTAAAATAGGACGAAATCCCAGAGAAAAAAGAAGAACCTGAGTTATTGTCAGGTGCAAAATGAAACCGTTTATATTTGCCATTTTTGTTCCATCGTTGCAATTTAAAAGCATTTAATTTTTAACTAAAAATGAAATGCGAAACTACAAAGTTTGTAAAACACAGGTTGCTTAGTTTAGTTAAAATAATAAGTAATCAAAATATTATTACATGAAATAAAACTACACCTGCATTATTACGAATTTGTAATGAGACATGCATAGTATTTGTGAATTTGATCCTACAAAACCTGTTGCGGTAATGATGATGACAATATACAAAAGTATATTTATAACTCAGAACATAGAGAGAAATATAATTCATAAATTATAAAATGAATTATTTTAAAGAAGTACACAAGAAAATATCATTCCTCTATTACGCATAGATATATTATTATTATTATGAGGATCCGATTTATTATTTCTTCAACAATTTATAATATATTGATAAATCGATGCTAAGTGTAGCAATTTGGTTTTAGATAGATTTCGATCGAAATGGAACTCTTGTATTTTGTTAGGAACATCACCAGTAAATTTGAATTTTGTAGGCGTATTAGCTTTAGTGTATAAAAGAATTATTATTTTGTTTGTTATATTTCTACAAAAGAAAATTATTAGTTTTAGAAGCAAAGGTTCGTATTTTGAAGCCAACAAAAGAAGTCTATCTGAAAATCTCAATATTTTTGTATAATATATATATATATATATATATATATATATATATATATATATATATATATATATATATATATATATTACTCTAGTCATATTAATGATGCGATCGCGTTAAGTGACTAGTCGTGGTTTTGAAGGTGCAGGTGCATATTCGAACGAAAACCAAAAAAATATTTCTTTTTTTTTCAAGTTTCCCGAAAATGGCCGCTATTGTCCTGTTTATCATCTGAGCGACGAGCAACAACTAGGCGATGGTCAACTAGGTGATAGTCAACTGGGTGATAGGCAATTGGATACTGAACATCTGAGCGGTAAAATAATAGATGCGTAGAATTACACAATTTTACGTTAGATTAAGTTAAGTTATATTTAGAAAAATCAGAGAGTAATTTTTAATTACTTTTCCTATCACAAAAAAATCACCAAATTATGCCTGATAAGCGTGCAAATACCTAATGTTTCTGTCGTCCACTTAACTATCGCCGGTTTGACCATCGCCCGAAATAATTATTGCTATTATGTATGCATGAGTAAAATTAAAAACCAAACTAACCGAACAGTATAAAGTATAAATATCTAATTCATTCATGGATTAGTTCTTTTTCTTCTCCTCAATTGTGATAATTATTGTAGATGGTCTAAATTTTAAATATCCCAATGCGGTCCTGGCGTGGTCCATCCGTTAGTTTCTCACACCTCCGATTGTGATCGCGGGTGGACAAGTTAAGACAGGTCCGACACGTTTAGCCGCTGATTATCTCCCTGAATACCGGTAATTGTGTGGTAACGAACCGTCTGTTAGCTCATTTATCATAACGACGTCTTGATATAAGTACCTGCGCCAGATCTAGAAGGCCCTGCAGGCCATGGCACTCTTCGATTCTTTCCATCCGAGATACGATCACAGATACTTTGATTGATTTCGATGCTTGCTTTCAACGCGAGTGGCTGAGTAAATTAGATAGAATGCGTGTTGATATTTTAATAGATTGATTTGTAAATCAGAAGGAATTTAAGTCTCCTCATTATGTTAGTGGAATAAAATTAGTAGACCATTCAAATTCTATCTCGAATCAAGGAAACTGTATTTATAACAGGGTAATATTTTCTACGGTACTGCTTGTCGATAGAATTAGATAAAATTTAAATTAATTCATCCTCTTTTTGTTCGATTTGTTTCTTTAACAGTGTTGCAAAAGCCGTTATACATACATAATATAACAAGTTAAGATACCTTGTGCTACCTATAGTAATACACATACACTCGTGTTAATCTGAAAGCAGTCAAGGATCCCACGTCAATATCAGATCAAGAATACAATGGCTTCGGCTGACATGACTTGTTCTTTTACTGATTTATTCAGATTAGTGACGCTCGAGAAATATGGTTAATGTCCTCTTTTACGATATTTTTTGCAAATAAAATTCCAATTTAAAACTATAATACCTATTACGTGCTGTAAATGTATATTACTTTTTACATTTATTAAAAATACTTACAATGAATAGAATTTTCAAAACAAATAGTGTTGAAAATAATTTTATTGCAATGATTGAAAAATAAAACATACAAATTCCATGCGGTTTAGAATCTGAAATATAAGCAATTCCATTGTGTTCTATTTTGTTTCTGCAACTTGACCCGATAACGGTGAAATAACTTGTTAAAAACTCAAAGTTAGAAATTGTATAAATCAACAGTAAAATAATTGTTTTTGTTTGGTTTTCGTTGAGAAATGTTTGTAATATAGAAATACATACTCGTACATACATAGGTACATACCTACAGTTGAAATTTATTACGGTCATATCTTGATAACTATCGGTAATTGCTAACATAAAACATTTATTTGAACAATTTATATAGATTACTTATTCAGATTCAATTTGGGTAGATAGTAGAATGCACACAAAACTAATTGATACAATAGGTTTGTTCATTTCGCTACCTTGCGTCTACGGTTTACTGCCGTGTCCATATACTTTGTATAGAGGCGGCAGTAAACCGTAGACGCAAAGTACCGAAACGAACAGACTTAATATATGTATAGTCGCAGGATTTTTAAACCAAGTATGATTTGGTAATTATGATTATACAGGGATTTATAACCGAATGTCGAAATGCAAATAAAAACGCTGTTTCAAACAAAAATAAATTGCTTCATAAATTCGTATTTTGTAGCATTATTGAGAGATGAGACATATACTTATTAAAATCTGATAGCTGGTTGAAAGAGTAGATTTTATATAAACTAATTCTTAACGGGACATGCATTGGGTATAATATTAACCTTTTAAGTACCACACACCAACACCACATAAGTTATTGTAGCAGTTGAGTTTAGTGAATAATTTAGTGCGTTGAGTTTCTTGACAAGAGCATTAAAAGTGTAAAGTTTAGTAAGAAGTTGGTTGGAGCAAGCAGATAATTTGTATCGTGTATTGATTGGGAAGTAAGTTGTAGAGTTTGCGGCAAGGCGAAGCATTCAGGTCGGAGCCTGGTCTGGGAAAGTCTTACAGCTTACAGCGTGTAGCATACAGCATCATTCCGATCACTCCAGCGTTCAGCAACAACAAACTTCAGTGTAAAGAAGACGAATGCCGAGTCGACGGCAAGTTTCGCACATCGATTTCCGTTACGGTTCGCGATCCGATAACAGTTTCATTTACAGATTTCAGCGTGTCGCTCGGGCACAAAGCGAACTTATTTCCCCGTTCAAAGAGCGCCATTTTACAACCTGACTCCCGGAGCCGGAGAGTGAATCGGGAATCGAGAATGGAATAGCGAACAGGAAACGAAAGGAACGGTATCTGATGCGGTATGGTATAGTTCGGTACAATGCCACCGCGGTTGGATTTGTTGGCGCCCGTGTCGGACAAATGACTGCAGAGAAAGTTGATCAAAGTGAACTGTGCCTGGGGCTTTAGACCGCGGACTTACAGTTCACCCGCCAGTGACGTACAATACTTTTTTTCTATTTCACAAGGGAATTGTAGCTGCTTCTTTAGAAAGGCATAAGAACTATTTCCTTAAATATGTTACAAAAACAATTCATATGCATAAAATTAAACATTTATAAATTATATAAATTGTACTCTACTAAAATTAGATACATGGACAAATTAATTTTATAGTGGTAGCGTAAAAACCTCAGGTTCAAATCTGATCAAAGTCAATAGTTACTTTTAGCGCACAAGTAATTATTTCAAAAGCAAAAAATCCACGTCTAGCAAACATTAAAGACATGATGGGATATTTCATTAAATTTAAAGATTGGCTCCTAATGTACCCAGTTCAAATCTGCGGTGAGGGCGATTTTATCCTTTAATTTTTATTTTACATATTTGTACGTATATGTATATTGACAGGAATAATGGTTTGAAGGTAGGAAACTATTAGTGCCAACGAAAGAATTTAGGTTCCTTTCCGCATACATTAGGTACAACGATTTAATACAGTTTAAATAATTAACGCTTATTTTGCTAAAAAGCAGTAATTTTCTTACATTTACTCATCTCGACAAATGGGGATTTTATTTGAATTGACAACAAAATATATGTATACGAAATAACAAGTTTAGTGATGATAAGAGCATATTACGACTTGAATTCGTTCTAAAGACTAATCGTATATAATATATGATTTAATATTTTCGTAATACCATCTATTCGTTAAAAAATTAAATGTCTTAAGCAAACTGAACTTTCAATAAGCTTCAAAATTCTGTTGAATGACGGATGTCACTCCTCATAATTAAAGTAAACAAATAATCAATCCTTTCCTGTATGAATAAATCGTCCATGTATATAAAAGTATAGCTTTATTCTACAAATTCTATCTTTAGGTACCTTCTACTAATTCCCATAGAAATGACTGAAATTAGATTTATTAGCGGTAGCGATCTTGAACTGGTTTGAGCATCACACGCATGTGCAGTTTTATTAAATTCGCGGCACGACACAGACTGAAAATTGTGTTTGTGGAACATCGTGGCCTGATACCTGATTGGTCACGGACTAATCATTCCAGTCCGCGGATTGAAGCAACTACTATAAATCAGGGACTAATTCGACTATTCAGTACATATTGATTTATGAATAATTAATACGGAATAAGTTTGGGATCCGTCAGAGATTGTTACCGCGAACAAACCTGTTAAACTTTCCACAAAATCATAAATAGGCATTAAATTTTTACGTATCTACTGTGGAAATATAAAAAGATACAAAATGACCCCTAACGCAGTGAACGAATTAAGGCACATTTTTAACATAACTTATAAGAATTGTATTTGTTCATGTTATGTTGAGCAAAGCATTGGACGTGCCCCTAAAATTATTTCGCTATCGACCGGTTGATCACGTTCGAAATTGCATAAGTCGATCATTCGCAAAAAGTATATTTGGAACAAAATATCAAAAAAGATTTAGATCAACTTCTGCTAATTGTTACAGGCATTTAGTAATAAATGAAGAAATTATATGATTTATTTTATTAATGTACAAAATATCGGTACATTTTAAATTTTTATGATCCTAGTTATAAGTATTGCATAATTCTGCGTTTTATTTTATAAAATTTATATCAAGAAACAAAATTTGTTCTAAGAATTTCAAAATTATAAATATAAAATATGCTGTATCAAACAGTAAAGAGTAAAACGAGGATGAGCAGACATCGATGGATTTATATAACCGCGTATTCTATCTGTTGGCAGTGTTTTACTATCAAGTGTTGTTGCCTTGTGCTTGTGACTAATAAGTCAAGCGGCAGTACGACATATCGGTTCAAGAATTTTTCAGCCGTATCTTCCATCTGTATGTATAGTGCCGACGGAAGAATATATTATAATTGTGTAATAAAATAATTAACGTCAGATGTGTTAATCACTTGTATGATTATATTAAAATTTTCTATTTCATGTTTCTTCTATTTTATCAATTTGAAATTATGTAAGATTCTTTCTGTACCTCCGCCAATGTATCCCGCCGTATCCGATTCCAACTTTGTTACCTTTGTGATTGCGGAGCCCTCCACCCTCCCGTTCAGGGCTTTGGGCACGAAGTACAATAGCCACGCGCGTTCGTTCTATTGCGAACAGACAGACATACGTGTTCCCATGTAGTTCACTCGTTCTCTCTGCCTCCGTTGTCCCCGTCGTTTTCGTCTCGTTCTGTTTTCCAATTTGAATTTGTTTCAACATTTTGTTAGTGAATTTTACGTAAACAATGCTGTTCCCGCTGCATTCATGAAAGTTTGCATGCATTCGGCGCTGACATGCCCGCTGCCCGGTAACTATTGTTCGCAGACTGGCGCATTTATAATAATTAGTGATGTAACCGCAAGCGCGCGGTAAATTTCATCGCTGAATGCTCGCTATTTTTAACGGAATTGCTGATTTTGTTTGCTCAGTATACAGCAATTACAGAATGAAATGTGATTTTAATTTTTTGATATTTGTTCCGCGAGTTATTTTTTCATTTTATTATTTTATACTGTAATGAAATAATTCAAAAACAAACGCGATATTTGATACATGTGTGTAAATAAAATTATTATGGAATAATATAATAAAATAATATAAAAACAAGCCTATTTTAAATAAAATAAATGCATATTACTACTTTTTGGTGAGTTTAATTTATTTTAATAAAAACATATGCATTTTTGTTATACATACATATTTTATTTTATTCATTTAACTGCAATTATTTATAAATACAAATAATCGGTTTTTATATAATAACAGAACAAAGTGCTGTATTATTTCACGAATACATAGTTTTATGTACAAACCATAGGCGAATGTGATAATCGTAAATGAAACTTTTTTTTTATTTGAATTGAATCCATTATTTCTTCCACGTCCGTGAGTATAATAGTTTCAAAAAATTGTTTGACATTTGTATTGATATAACTTAGGTATTACTTTACCATTATACCATTTTTTTTCATGTTTCTACATGGTTTTTCTCTATTTCGGTGCCTTTATGAGTCTATAAAAGCACTTAAAACACATAGTTAAGCAGGTCTATGAAGGCACTGTTTTCGGCGCTTTTCGTTTTCTAGAGGTGGTATGATTGCTTTCAAAACTTTCTGATCAATGACTCATAACCTCAAATAGCTATCAGTCAACAATGAATTCTCATCTGTGAAGTTAAAATTGTTAGCGGGAAGCGCTACCAACATAAATGACAAATAACATCGTCATATTTTTGATAAGTGATATTTTTGAATAATCTAGTCACATTATAAAATTGTTTCAATAGAGAAGATAGTATAAAAACATATATCATAAGACCTATTATCCCACTCGTCCTTTGTATAACTTGCCGCAAAGCGGCTCGTTTTCGAAGCATGGACTCGTACGTTAACATATTGCCTTATGAAACTTATAAAATGACTTTTGTTAGAATTTTAGTAATATTTGATAATAACAAAAGTGTCTATACAAATAAAAATTATAAGATATGAGTATTATCCACAAAATGCACTTTTAAGTTAAGATCTAATACCACAGTATAAATCAAGAATTAATGTCAATATAAATTGTTAAATTTAGAACATCGTTTGGTTTATATTTATTAGCTATAATGTAAAAATCAATATTGGATAATATATATATATATATATATATATATATATATATATATATATATATATATATATATATATATATATATAGGATGTTTCCTTTAAAACAACCAGCGCTTTTTTGAGCGAACTAATGACTTTAGGAAAAAATGTTATTTACAAGAAATGATGAATAAAAGGCTAATTTATTTATAACAAACCTAAAATTCGACCAGTGATTCTCAGACGGCAGAACAAGATTATATTTTTTAAGTGGTATCCTATATAATTTTTTAGCCCATTACATAGAGATTTTTTTCTGATTTCAACGATATATATATGGTATAGGGTTGCATAACAATTATTTGAAAAAAAATCGTTTTAAAAATAATGTTATAATATTACAATAGGCTATGCAATACACAATACGTCTGTTGCCTAGTTACGCTAGTAGTAAACCCATTTTTTATTACATTATTTCTAGTTTTTAATATAATTTTTCTCGAAATAATTCTTATACAACCCTATGCTATATTTATATCGTTGAAATCAGAAAATAATATTCTATTTAAAGGGTAAAAAAATTATATAGGGTGCCATTTAAAAAAATATAATTTTGTTTTACCGTTTGAGAAGCACTGGTTAAATATTCGGTTTGTTACTATTGATACATTCTCCCCTTATTCTTGATCATTTTTGGTATAAAACATTTTTCTCTAAAGTTGTTAATTCGCCCAAAAAGCACTGGTTGTTTCAAAGGAAACAGCATATATATATATATATATATATATATATATATATATATATATATATATATATATATATATATATATATATATATAGATATAATTATGTCAAAGAATGATGCTAACCTATATAGCGCATATACAGAATTTATACTTTGTAGTAATTTGGATCCGTTGGTAATTTTTCGATTTTATTAGAATTCGTGTTTGTATTTTATATTTATATTTTATATTTAGAACCTAAAAGATCCTAATCGATGCAAACTGATGGTCGACGACAAAATAATCGAACAAGTGATGAAATACCTATCTCAAATTACAAACACCGAACAATAGAAACCTAACCGAGAAGGCAAGAGAAAATTCTATGAGATTACTATTTTAGGGACTGAGCATCTAATTTTTTGACCTAAGACAATCTCCCCTTATCTACGTGACGGTAGGTAATAAGGACAATATTGTATAGGTATTGAATGTTTGTAGTAAGTAGTAAGATATTTTTTTTTTAAATTACTATTTAGCATACTAAATACCCAACTTATTACAAATTATAACCTAACTGAGCATTAACCCCCCCCCAACTTTCTCACATAATTCCCCCGTACTGTAATTCACACTTGTTTGATACAAACCCTACATGACCTAGACAAATTCTCAACAGCAACTTAAGTTGTAGTACAAGACATTGCGGTTGTACACGCGGTATATGTGACGTACTTACACACAGCACAGTGTTCGCCGTATGTGTGAGGTGCAATGGTCGTCACGCGAGAACACAACAGCGTGATGGGATGTCACGGGCCGGAACACGAGCCCATACACGTGTAAACAAGCGCCGCCCCCGCACCGGAAGTGGACACGGCCATTAGGGGAGGTGCTTGTACGGCTTCCAGGGAAGGGAGTTTTTAATATCAACGGAATGAGGAAGGTTAAGTAGCCATAACTGACAGGTGACGTTTCTAATTAGGTGAAGGTAAGAAATTTATTAATGAAATACAGAAGTGAATCTGTGTGTCAAGCGGAAAGGGTCTCTGGAAACTAGATGTTCAGCTCTCTATTCATGTTTAGGGAATTTATCTAGCGGAATCCTTCTGTACAGTGTATACGTTTTCGCCCTCTCTTCACAATTCTGTCAGTTCATCGTACCTAGATGATTTCGCAATTGGTGACATCTGGTTGTAACCCAACTGTCTTCAGTCTTCTGCTCGAAACAGAACCAGATTAGCATGCATAGCTAAGGCACAATAGGCACTCAGACCTACGAAGATATTGGGGGCCTTGGATTATGAAAGGCGCGAAGTGGTTTCTTCTTCAACCTCAAGGAAAAGTTATAGGAACAATGTTGTTGTATATCATAAAGCTTTACGAACAATTATGACAGCAAAACATTTTTTCAAGCCTTGACCACGTGTATCTAGGTCCTGAATTCAATTTACACAATTCTTTATATTTTTATTTCGGGCTTATATTTTTATTTTGCTATCTTTTGACGTATATTTGTCTTCAATATGAAGTCTCTTAGAATTCTAGATGTTTTTGTTGCTTTGATAGAATTTCCTCTTACCTACTCTGTTAGGTATCGGTTGCTCGACATTTTTAATTCAAGATAGTTTAACTTGGTTAATTATGACTTTGTCGTCAACCATCATTTTACGTCTAACAAATTGTTTTAATATTACTAAAACGCTACAATAATAGCTGACACTGAAGATGTATAAAATAGGTCAGTAGTTTAAATCCTATTTTTAATAAATGCTAAACACCACTGGATTCGCATCACTACAATTTTAGTTTTTTTTATTGGCTATAGATTAAAACCATTTTTAACAGCTTGACAGCATTATAAATAAGTACATATGAGTACATATTATAAATAAATATAAAATAAATAAATATATCATCACGGCATATTACTCATTGCTGGATGTGCACACAGATTTCGGTATTGATGACATATTTGTACCGTGCGCGCGTGTACCAGGCGTCACCTCACGGTCACTGATTGTTGGCGTGGAGAGTGCACCACAGGAGTCAATTATCATTACATAATATAGTGCTTGTCAGGTACTCTTTATTTTACTGAAGAGTTATATATTTAATGCTTGAATAAAATAAAATTACCTATATTATTAAGTGTTGAATTATTGAAAATAAAAAATATATTTCATGAATAATTTAGTGAAAGTAGAGAAGGTTCAAATTATTATCAAGCAGAGATTGTATTTGAGAAACAGAAAATATATAACTCAAAACAAGTTAACATTGAGTTTTTCACGATGAAAATTTTTAATACCAATGTATTTTTAGTTCGCACATTACCTACCACCAGTTCCAGAACCGACGCCAAAATTAATTGTAGGTAGTTATATTATATGCAGTAATCATTAATTTTAGTCGATCAAAAAATATGAGTAAATGACATATAAACAGATATCTTCAAGAAATGAATAATTTTTTACGTGTAGCAATTACAATATTAAATTTAAGGGAAACTTATAAACATATGCTCTGTTCTATTTAAGCCATTCAGTAGATGGCACTGGCAACAGCGCAAATCTGAAGTAGCCGAAATTTCATTGGGTAAACTTGTTTCTTGTCTCTAATTTTAGCCAATCAGAGAGGTCAAAACTATTCCCTATGCTCCGCAATACTGAATGGCTTAAATGGAACAAGGTATAAAATATTAATTATGATTTATTAGTGAAGCTTACATATACTAAAAACTACTGTATCATAGCTCAGATACATTTAGTGGTGGTTGGCAGTTTTTACCTTCCGTCACCTTTAGGTAAGGAAGGTATTGTCTTTGGTCAAAAAATTCGGTGGTGAGTTTTTAATAAATAAGCACGTCTTAAGGTCCCTAGAATACGATTTTACTATTTTTACGATGATGTGTGTGTGTGTGTGGGTGGGTGTGTGTGGGTGTCAGTGTGTGTGTAACAAAATTTTCGTCTACGATAACTCTAATACTAGAAGTTCGAAAAATTCTAATTCTTTCGTATTCCTCTTCGTTGCACCCATGTGAAGAGCTGATTAGATTTTGGTTATAATTGGTCAACCGGAAGTACCCTCATTTGAAGATTTTAACAATTTTTCTTGAAAAAAACGATGTTAAATATCATTTTTTCACATTTAATGTTACTATGAATATTGAAGAACATTGTAATCTCTATACGATTTGACTGCATTTTATACTTCATATTAAAGGGATATAGAGTTAAAAATTATAAAGAAATTAAATTTCATAAATTAGCTAGCTATGCTAGAAACAGCTACTAAGAAAATTCTGATTGAAAGATGTCAGTGTCAATTGACATATTCGTAGTATATTTGTTATAATTTTACTCGAAATACAGGATCTTTTTGCTCGAAACTTTCTGTATGGAATTTATATAAAATACATAAAACTGTCGAAAGGTAATGTACATACAAGAAATTTTGAATCTTTTGCAAGGAACTTTATGTATGGATTTTATAGAAAATACATAGGCATTTACGAAAATTCTACCGGTAGATACCGCATCTACTGACTGTGTTGGAAAACACGAGTGGTAAAAAGTTACCGTGTTCGAAAATTGTACAATATCTACCAGATCCATCTGCCGGATTCATGAAGAATCTAATCTCAAAAAAGGTAGTGATGCAAAGCAAAGCGCGCGCGTTAAAACTTTGTTAACTATATCAAATTTCTAACCTGTTTCAAATTGTCAATTTTTTTATAGGTTATGGATCTACCCTGTTTACCACTTGCGTTCTGAAAATATCGATTCCGATAGATATAACCTGATAAACAGCTATTTACCGGTAACAGTTCACCGGTAGAATTTTCGTAAATGCCTCATATAACTGACGGAAGGTAATGTGCTGGTCACATCAGATTTTTTTTATTACAAATTATAATAAGAAAACGCTCCTTTTTGAAAGTGGCAAACAAAAAAAAAGAAGATAATTTACCATCATGCTAAATTATATTTCTAAATGAACAATATGAAACTATAGGTAGGACAATGCTTTTGAGTGTACATTTAGAAGTGTTGTGTAATAAATACACATTAGTATTGATTATAGCGGTATTGTGTGAGATCTTCCAAAAGTATTGATAATTCTTTCTATTCAATTTGGACCATCATTCATGTATGATTTTTGATTACTATTGTAGTCAAGACTTCACGATAGCTTATCTTAACAAAATAACCACGGCCAAAATAATTCGAACCAACTGTGCCGTACGTTTATAAAATTTTTAGATTTGTTGAGGAGGTTCGAGCGAATCTCCTCTTGATAAATTAATTTCCAACTTTATGGTTCAAAATTTTATAATTATAATGAAGGATTGTAGGGATGATTAGAATAATTGCAGATGCAGTCGTGGTAAACAGTGTTTATTAAATAGTAATTTAATAAACTTCCCTACGTTTCCAAATGAATCATCATCAGGGATAGTTAAAGTACAGTTGGAAAATAAGATCATTACATTACAAAATCAGAATTATAAGAATGAAAATGTCGTCAAAAAATATCAAAGGTATTAAAATGCGTGCATATATCAGAAACAACTAAATATTAATAAATAACATTAGTTATCTTTAGTTGTTTCTGATATATGCACGCATTTTATTACCTTTGATATTTTTTGATATTTTCATGCTTACTATTTTGATTTTCTAATGTAATGATCTTATTTTCCAATTGTACTTTAACTATCCCTGATGATTATTCACTTGGAATCGAAACGTAGGAAAGTTAATTAAATTACAATTTAATAAACACTGTTTACCGCGACTGCATCTCCAATTATTCTCATCATCCGTACAATCATACTAACAGTCAAGTAATACCAACAAATTTTATAATGAAGGATGACAACCAACTATACTAAAAATTAAAAAAAAAACATCCAGCGTCTAATTCCTTAGAAAATCGCTCATAAAATTGACGTTTTCAACGTTCTAATATATAAACTCTTATATTAAAAACATTTCCGTAGCTACTTTTTTGTTTGTTTTACATTGATATTTCCAACTTTGAAGATCAAAAAACTCGTATAATATAACTGAAGACTCGTATATTATTAAGAGATTAATAATGCCTTCTTACCGTTCAAATTAACTTGAAAATTAATGTTTTCGTTCAATAGTAGCGGAACAGATGAAGAATTTGTCAACGTTACACTAATTATTTTTATTTTAAAATTCTTTTTTTCATGTTATAAAAAACTTTGATTACTGAAATTGGTAGATAAATTTAATATAATAATTTTACAATAAGTGAATAAATATAAATAAACGAAACCGAGCTAAAAGAACAAGAAAATTATAAGCTAAATATACTTTTATTAATTACAATTATTTTAGATATTAAAAGCACAAAATATATAAATGTTATTTCGACTCATTAGTTTCGCTCGACCCTCCTTAAAAACTACCGTTCTTTTTCTTTAACCAATATTATATTATAAAATGGAATTGGAGATCGGTCGAATGATTTTAAAATTGAAATTAGATGCACATTATCTATGAAATGCGATTAAAATCTTTTTCGGAGCCAGATAGTAGATCAAATAGCATCCAAGATTGTATTTCATCTTGTAGGTATCAAATTTAAAATATCATTTTATGATTTACCTACTGAAATTTTATATTAGATATTGTTTTTTCGAAACGCATAAGTTCATATCTATTTTTACACAAATACTATTTAATTACTGTTTGTTATTACAGGGCAGCTTTTGCCAAATTCAAGAAACGGTAAATTATTTTCGGCTAATAAATTTAGCAATTACTATAGCAGTAATACTCGTACATTTCTTGCAAGGTAGCAATTACAGGCCTATATCGACAATAGCAAAAACCAAACACTGTGAAATTACATAATAACTATTCGTACAGCCGTCGTCGTCAAAGTGTTGAATTTTCCGGTTAATTTAAGAACACCTCGACGCCCAGGTAGTCTAATAATTATAAATACATTAAAAATGGAACTGTAGTGTAGAGCAATCATCAACAAACTTATGCAAATTAGAATACGTTGTATTAGACCAAAATAGTGTTCTCTGTTATTAAAACAATCAAAATGTCATTATGAAAAATAAATTTTTGTAGAACAACGTGTAGTCCATTAAGACAGTTCTTATTAGCTATGTCATATACATAAGTAAATCGTTAAATAACTGCTAGGAGAGAGCACATTTACACTAAGTTGTCGGTTTTAAGTGGCACCTGCGTTTGGCGCTTGTCATTTTGGAAATTCAGGAAGATTAAACTGTCGTTTTGTTGTACATTCTGACGGCTATTTGCATTTACTGACACTATAAATGACATTAGGTTTCATTAAATGTAAAACTTGTATTACTTTATCGTTGCAGACGTTTTTATGCTTAATTTACTTAATAGACCGGGAAATTATTAACTTGCACGTTAATGTTTCTAATTATATGTGCAGAATGTCTCATTTTTGATGTTTTTAAAGGTATCTCTAGAAATATTAATAATAAAGCAAAACCGTTTGCATCTTCCATGGTCAATTTTTTTAGATATGCACCACATCGTGTTTTTTTTTTTGAGCTAAAAACTAAAATATTATTTTTAACTTAATATTTCAAAACTCACTCATTGTGAGAAAAAATAGTTTAAATAAACTCACACCCTATGGGCAATAGGCGCATTTCCGCACTTGTTGCACAATATACTATTTTATTTCTAATATTATTTTCTTTATCTCTTCAATTTCAAGGGATAGAAAATATTTTAACTAATCAGATAATAATTTATTAAAGTTCGGTTTTTCGTTTTTTCATCTCTGGTTAAAGTGTCAGTTAATTAAATGCCAGACAAAATGAAAATATCGCATCAATATTAGAGAACAAATGTCAATTATATGATTTTCTTGTATCTGTGAGGTAAGTTAACTGACACTATATCCACAGATGAAAAAACCGGGCCTAAGAATAATTATGAATTTTTTTAATAAATTTAGATTGAAAATAAACAAATGGTAATCTGTAATTGACTATCATTTATCTTAATAATTTTATGTTTAAAATAAGAGAAGATAGACATATTGTACATAAATCAAAAACTTAAAAATCAAATAAGGAATAGAGATTATTCTCAGTATAGGTTCCTATTTAAAACATATAGACCGGTGGTATTTGCTCTTAAACAGGGGTGATTAAGCTATGACTAAAATAACAAATTCAGTTATATTTAATCACTTCAATGTATTTTTAAATGGTAGCCATGGTAATTAGTTAGTTATGGTCTTAAGGTGACTAAAATTTTGAGTAAATACTACCGGCCTTTATTATGTAATATCTCGAGAATAATAAAGTTTTCAAAAAAATCTAATTAGGCCACTTTATTGTAAGAAAAAAAAGCATATAAAAATGATCTAAACATTTTTTCTTTATCTCTGAAATCAAGCGGCATATAAGGTATTTTAAATACAAGCAAAATCTTGTTTTAGCATGTAGCTCAAAAACAAAAGATAATAGAAAATTTTGTAGTGACTACTTAATTTGTCTCGAAAAATTTACCCTGGAATATGCAAATTGTTTTGTTCTATAATTAATAATATTCAAGATACACTAAAAATCATAGAAAACGAGACACCTGTATATTTGTATATAAGTATTTGTTAATAATCTTATGATTTGTTGTTTTAGTTGTATGTTTAATTAATATTGGAATAAGTGTATTAAGTGCAACATGAATTTGCAGTTTAATTGAGCTACTTATCTGAATTAATTGCAAAGTATTTACAAATAGTTTATCATGAAATGCGACGTATATTTACAATAAATTTAATATATTAACAAACGTTTCCTACTTAACGTAATAACTTTACAAACATACACAGGTATACAGCCATTTGTTCCACTACTATACAAGTCTAATTACGCTTAATACTAATATATTAACTGACACTTTTTAAGACCAACAATTCATTCCCGTGATCTCTTTCCTCGAGTATAAATTACGAGTCATTCCGTTTATTAATAACAGATATAAAAACATTAATCCTAGAGGTATAGCGTTAATTAATACCATATTACAAAGTGTTTAAATAATAAATGCTTCTCTGGGGCACAGAAGTAAATCAGACTCGAGACAGATGACTACCGTGAATACACGTGTTTTTATCCGCTGCGAATGCGCATGTTGCATACAGCTCCAAACACGCGCACTCGCATGGTGCTTCAGCTGCTGGTTGGTATGTGGTTATGATTATTGCTAATGTCAATTTTAAACTTTCAGTAATTGGCTTGTTTAAGGTTACATGATTTTTACTTTAATTCATCGTAAAAATAAATTAATAGGAGGTAAAGTATCCGCTGAGAAAACTAGTTGATTGGCTTAAAATTTTTGAATAATGAGGGTTCGAAATTCATCTCAAAATAAAGAGATAATTCATCTTGTACAACATAAAAATAAAAATGAGAAACTAATACATATTTAAGAGAAAATTGAAAAGTAATAACAGGTTTTAGTAGCTACTAAATAACAGCCACTTTGCAGTTTTTTATTTGCTACAACAATTTTTGTTACAAAAACCATTAATTTATTCGTGCTCAGTATTTCGGTATAGCCGAATTCCTAAGAATTAATTCTGATAAAATCTCGGTAGCTGTGTTAAGAAAAACGTTCACAATTTTATATGGTCATCTTTTTCTCTTAAAAATTACACTTTCATAACACTGGACAGAATTCCTCGTCGCTTTTTCAGCACGAGCAAAAACTCAGGATGGGAGATTTAATCACGAGTCTGTCGCTTCTTAAACGATTGTACAAATCTGTGAGGCAAACATTATTTTTCATAACGGTGTCAATTAAAATTCCGCAATTAATTATGTTGTTCCAATTACATAAACTAAAAGGTGAAATACAGTTTTGTGTTCTGGCAACATATATTCAATTAACAAATGATAAATTGCTTTGGTACCTGTGGCTGCATTAATAAAACACTTTCTTTTAAAGTGCGTAACATATAATTATGTGGCTGGTAAAATATACCCACTATTAAGTTTCATTGCTTCCTCGGCAACAAATTATAGGGATAATAGCTCTGCTTTGCCACCTTCTGCGTCGGCCTTTCAAGACCTGCTGAACCATCATCGGCCGAATGAAAGATTAAACATCGATTAATCACTGTTCTACATGTATTATTTTCCACGGTGTTTTATTTTAAAAAAGAATACTAACTTCACACTAATTTTATTATATTTACACAGTATTAAAACGAATTTTGATTTTACAGATGCATTTTTTTACCTCCCGCTACCCTTGGTAAGGGAGGTATAGGGATCGTGCTAAAAATCGCATATCGAGATTTTACTAAATGACCACGTTTTAAGGTTCCTAGAAACCAATTTTAACATTTTCACGATGATGTCTCTGTGTGTATGTATGTGTGTATGTGTGTGTGGGTCCTTTACTCTAACTCAAATACTATCAGAAAATTTTGAAACCTTGTATTTCAAACTTTTTCTGTAATGGAAGGAGTCCATTATATTTTCGTGTGAATCGGATAACCGGAAATGGCACTTTACTAAAAGCTCAAAATAGTTTTTCTTCGAAAAATACCTATAAATGTTATTTTTTCGACATTAATGTTATTATAAAATTAAGGATTATTAAATTTTCTACAGATTTGCATTAATACTTTTTCTATATCATTTATGGATAAATGTATAAAATTATCTATAAATTTAATCCCGGAGCAAATGCTTTAAACAAGCAAAACTC
Organism: Harpalus rubripes; assembly: GCA_963082715.1. NCBI lineage: Eukaryota > Metazoa > Arthropoda > Insecta > Coleoptera > Carabidae > Harpalus > Harpalus rubripes. Next base: position 28,870,380 of record OY720451.1, read on the forward strand.
CTTGGTTACACAGTTCATATCTTAAATGTATGTAACTGACAGATAAATGTCACTGTCAAAGAACTAATCATTTCAAATTAATAACAGTAACGTTTTAAAAAGATAATAGTAAATAGAACCCTATATAGTTATATGGAATGGATCTTAATACAGTTTCCACAATAACTAAATATGTAAGTATGTAAATTTAAATTAATAAAAATTAAAGAGCGAGAGGTTTGGTGTTGGCCACATCAGATTTTTTATTGTTTATTTCCCAACCAGAGTTTCGCTCGTACTAATACAATTTCTACATTTTTATTAAAAACAAGTCCCAAAACATTCACAGCATTTAAGGGTTATTTTGTCACTCTTTATATAATCCTACATCCGTAAAAATTTAATGTCTATTTACGATTTTGGGGAAATTGCATTTAGGAGTTTATTAATGAGAGAACACTTTATTAAAGTTTATTGTATGCATCAACTTTAACAGTAATACTCATTATTAAATAAAAACCATATAAAAATCAAAAACTTTTTTTGTTCGCCAAACTTTACCAATAGAAATATTATTTACTAATTGGACCACTGCTTATGTTAGCTTTAATAACCGATACTGTCTTGGTTATAGAATTAATTAAATACAATATTTTTTTACTCCCAATATCGTAAGTAGGCTATTTGGACATTGTTTGTAGGGATGTATGTTTATTTTACTGTCAAGATATCGGTTTCTATTAGCGACGGTAAGTAAGGATTGTCCTTACTTCCCTACAGCTGAACTTACCTCCCTCTTTGTGATAGATATTTTAAACTTGTGTCAAATATTTATTCATTCTTATTATTTATAATTTTGAATTTAATTTCTATCAAATTGTCCTCATTTCATAAATATTTCCATTCAAAAGTTACCGTTGACGTGACAAATGTGACAGATGACAGCGTTTTTCTTCTTAAATTTTCTATGGAATACTTAAATTTATTTTTTGTATCAATATTCAATGGTATTCCTTGACAGCCTTGACGTATCTGGCAGTGAAAATGAACAGGTAAAAAATAAATCATCGGGAGTGGAAAAAATCTTATATGCAACACGAGATGTGGTACATTTGACCACTCTCGAACTTATTTGCTAGCCCTCGCTATTTCTCGGGCGCAAAATCGTCCTCGATAGGTAAATGTTACCTACATCTCTTGTATTATAAATAACTATTTCCCACACTCGATATCGTAAGTAGGTATTGGTTTCCATTAGCGACGGGATCCTTACTTCCCTACATCTGCACTTACCTCCTTCTTTGTGAAATATCAACAGTTAGATATTTTAAACTTGTGTCAAGTATTTCCTCATTCTTATAATTTAAGATTTTGAATTTAATTTCTATTAAATTGTCCTTATTTCATAAATATTTCCATTTAAAAGTTACCATTGTCGTGTGAAATGTGACAGATGACAGCTTTTTCCTTCTTAAATTTCCTATGGAATACTAAGATTCTTTTTTTGAATGTATCATTATTCGGCGGTATTCCTTGACATATCTGGCAGTAAAATTAACAGGTTAAACTTAGGTTATCGGGAGTAGAAAAAATCTTATATAGAACACGAGATGCAGGTACATTTGACCACTCTCGAACTTATATGCCAGCCCTCGCTATCGCTCGGATGCAAAATCCTCCTCGATTTGTAAATGGTACCTACATCCCTTGTAGCATAAATAACTATTACATACTCGCAGCTAGACTCTCTAAAATGATGACCAGCTTATATGCTACCTTTGTATTATCTGGGGGTATTCGGAGATGCCCATTTCAACTAAAATATTATCAAAACAATAGTACTTTCGGTTTAACCAGAAGTACCTCTTATCGCTTTAACTCTCTTTAATTTAAATGGAATACTATATTTTTTATTTTACCATTGAAATTATTTAACCGCGAGTAAATTATTGTCACAATGGGCAAATAAATTAAAATTATATATTTATATTCAATACACCCTAACGAAATATAATGTTAAAATTTATTCGGATATAACGACAATTATAGTATGTAAATTATTTTTTATTCATAATATATTTTACAGGCAGTAAAAATACATTTGGAGCTGGGCTCATATGAAACAATAAAAACATTTTGGCCGACCATATGTGCAAGTAATTTTTGTTTTACTCCTCGTTTATTTTAAATAAATTTAAAATATTAAAATAACAAACAATATTTACATACAATATTATCAGACTTGACACGTTTCATAAGATTTCAGTCTCTGAATCAACCTCCGGTCATATTAGAGACTGATCTACGGCCCACTGAACCAGAACCACAGACCCGTTTCGTTCTTATTGAAGCTCATCAGTGGGGTGCACTTACGAGGTATGGAACCTTTGGATATTGAGTGAAAATTAAAATAAATTGTTGCTTTACTAGAAATATTCAGATTTTAAAAAATTCAACATTAGACGAACCTACTTCTGATATGAATCTGTGTTTAAAAAAATCTGATGTGGCCAACACCAAACCTCCCGCTATTTAATTTTTATTAATTTAAATTTACATACTTACATATTTATTGTGGAAACTGTATTAAGATCCATTCCATATAACTAGGGTTCTATTTACTATTTTCTTTTTAAAACGTTGCGTTTGAAATGATTAGTTCTGTGACATTTAGTTGTCAGTTACATACATTGTAATGTGATGAGATATGAACTGTGTAACCAAGGAGTTTTGTTTGTTTAAAGCGTAAATTTCGGGATTGAAATTATAGATATTATAAATTTATCCATAAAATATGTAGAAAAAGTATTTATGCAAATCTTTAGAAAATTTAATAATCTTTAATTTTTATAATAACATAAATCTCGAAAAAATAGCATTTAAAGTATTTTTCGGAGAAAACCTATTTTGAGCTTCAGATAAAGTTCCATTTCCGGTTATCTGATTTACACCAACATCTAATGGCTTCTTTCCATATTAGAATAAGGTAAAAAAATAAGGTTTAAATTTTTTTTGAATGATAGTATTTGAGTTAGAGCGTAAACAGGAACCACACACGCACGCACACAAACACACACACACACACAAACACACACACAAACACACACACACACACACACACACACACACACACACTCGCATACATCATCGTGAAAATGTTAAAATTAGATTGTAGGGACCTTAAAACGTGATCATTTACCAAAATCTCGATATGCGATTTTTAGCACGGTCGGAGGTAAAAAAGTTTCATTGAAATCTATTAGTAATTGACTTTGATTTCATGGGTAAAACAGCATTTCTCGTTTTTCTACAAAATCAAGGTCAAATACTAATAGATTTCAATAACACTTTTTTTGAAATGTAGGTTTGTATTAGAAGTACCTATGTTCGTCTATTGTTGAATTTTTAAAAATAATAATAGTTCTACTACAGGAACAATTTATTTGAATTTTCGCTTCATATCTAGTACCTTCTTAAGCCTCTAGGAAGCACAGATTAGGTTCAGCGGATGAGAGATAAACATCCCAAAATGATATTATGATGCCTGTAAAGGCAACTAACCACATGCACGGCCATATATCAAGAAAGCCGCGAACTTGGCCAGCAATATATAATAATAAATGTACAAAGCACAATTATTGCGATACTTGATTAAAATATTTTAGGTAATATAATATATAAAAAAATATACTTGACATGTTTCACAAGATTTCAGTCTCTGAATCAACCTGTCGGTCATTTATCTGAGACTGGTCTACTCAATCAGAACTACAGACGTGTATTGGAGCTCATCAGTGTGGTACACTTAAGCTTCTAGGAGGACTTGATTTTTAAATATTATATTGAAACAGTTTCGTCAAGTATCGCAATAATTGTACTTTGTACATTTATTATTTATATTTAGTTTTAAATCAATATCTTATATTCCAAGACTACAACATAAATACAGATTAAATCAAGCATACAAAATTACATCATAAATGAACAGTTAAAGTACCAACATCAGTTAATAAAGTACAAAAGTTGTTCACTCCAGTTAATTTAAATGTCATTTACCATTCAGAACAAACTGATAGTCCATTCAAGATCCTCGATAGGACCACCAATTACCATCCTGAGGCGTGGGCCAATAACGGATCTTGTTATTACCGAGTAATGAGCATCTCACAGCTGACCATCTCTGCATAAATCAATTTGCGAATTGAGTTTTTTAAATTGGTAATAACAATAGTATGCGGTATGACAAGTGTAATTGCTATGGGACAGCTGACTCCTGGTGCACCTGCACGTGTGATTCCATCTTTATCTGTTGCCTGAAGAAGTCGATGGTGGTGTCTTCGTCTAAGCCCCGCATGCGATGCGGTGGGTTGCTGTATGTGTACAATATCTGCCGGGAACAACACTGAAGCTGACTGGGGAAGTCGAAACTGTTGAACAACGCTTGATTGCATTCGTGACCGTGTAGTGCAAGTGAACAACGGACTCACACGCATACAGAGGCTTTCTTAATAGCAGAACCGGAGTCAGCACCTTGCCTAAATATAAGCTTTTCAAAGATGACCTGCAAATTTGAATAAGACACGAATAGGATTTTTCCTAGATTGTTCTTATGATACTCATATCCAATTTGTGTTTTAAATCATGAGCATCAATTTATATGTATTCCTTTATAAGTATGGAGTAGGAATTCCACCTGTTTCAGTAAAAATATCTTTTTCAATTTTAATAATGCAGGTTACTTACGATTATGTATCGTCTATGATAGATACCTCCATACTATACATAAATATGTCATATAGTAGGCTGGGTTAGGAATTTGTTTTTCATTTAATAGTTATTAGATTACTGGTATTTAAGTCGCCAGTGCATTTATTAGTGATTTATTGCTACCCTTACTTACTTTTCCATAATGTCATTTAATTTTTAATCACATTTTGATTTAAATTTGTTTCGTAAGCGTTAACTATTTATTTATGTGCGTACGAATTAATTCTCTTTTTCATATTAATATAGTACTTAGTTTTATGAACCTAGAATTTCCGTAGTATCATATTATATTAATTTGAATAATTAAATACAATATTCATGTACTTGAGGGTTAATATTTGAAGAAAATTCTGAAAGTACTCATGTATATATATATATATATATATATATATATATATATATATATATATATATATATATATATATATATATATATATCATACTTTGGGAAAAAGTGAAAGGGCATATAGTAACAGATTACTTATACTACCGTAACTATACCGTAACACTACCGAGTATTCTCTTTAACAGCTATCCCGGTATACCAGTAACTTCCCGACTCGCCTTTACACTATAGCTTCCCAATACTCGTAAACACTACCGAGTATTCACATCCACAGCTATGCCAATATACTAGTACCTACTCGACACCAACTGCATACGCTCACTATGACAATGCTGTGCTTCTCACTCTGTAAGTAACTAACTAACTCTCGAAGATAGCTACGTCCCTTTTATACAGCTGTCATTATCTTCTACAAAAGCCCTAGAATGTTCGACCGCATAATGACAATGAACACAAAAGGTTCAGGCGACCGGAAGTAATTAAACACGTTGCGACTGGTTTGTTTACGTAGCCCGGCTGCTAGCGCGATTGTGTCATCGCTATAAATAGAAACTCGCTCATTGCTGCAGTGACGGCGGCCCGGCTGCGATGGCGTGGCGACAGCCGACAGCGGCGGCGACGGCGTGGCGACAACGGCGGCGACGGTGGGCGTCCCACGTTACAGCATTATATATTCCTGCTTTTATCAACTCTAATAATTTGCTGAAAGAAATATCATCACCTAATTCTGTGTAAACTGATGTATTTGGTCACCTAAAATATTTGAGAAAGTGACATCTACTTTGCCATGCAGCCGTAATATTCTAAATACCTCCTGTGTTTAGTCGAAAATCTATTATTAACCATTTAAGCGTTTTCTTCTAATTTATACGTTTACTAATATGGAAGCACTGTGTCGAACTTATTTTCTGCATGATATTACAAAATAATTAAGTATTGATAAAAAATGAATACCTACCTGAATATACTCTTATTAAAGCTCATTAAAAATCTAAAACGTATGTTTGAAATTATAAAGTTTCAAATACTCTTTCAAGTTTTGAATTCTATCGGATACGGCAGGTAAGAACACATCCTGTCAAATAATGCACTCAGACACGTATCTACTCCTTAAATTAATTAGTAATTTGTTCAATAAATGAAAGAAATAGAAATCTACAATTCTTTAACGAGGGTCAAGTTAGAATTGACATAAGACACATAGTTTATGCGAGTATTTTTCTAGAATTTTAATTTAAATATGTTCAACGTAATTCCATTCAATAACAATCACTATTCTTTACATCATCATCTTAAAAGCCCCAAACAATTTTTTTTTGGTATGATTTCAAACTAATATCTGAGCGGCTTAAAAACTGTCAACTTAATTTCTGGTAACTTAAAAACTTCCAAAATGTCAAACTAATTACAGGGGGACTTATACCCAGTTGCACCGCTAAAACTTAAATTTTAAGCTTGACTTAAACAAAAAAAAATGATAATAGAAATTTTGACAGCAATAATCAATTACTTCTTTGACATTTCCTTTCGTTATAATATTGTATATTTAAGGAACACTTAAAATAAACGCGGTATCTGAACATTAATACTTAATGCAGGAAAAAAAATGAAGAAAAATTGTCGGAAATGCAGTCAAGATAATATGTTTATTTGATTTACCTGACGATTTAACCCTGAGGATGATCATAGTATGATCGAAACGTCGACATAATCAAATAAACATATTATCTTGACTGCATTTTCGAGAATTTTTCTTCATTTTTTTTCCTGCATCATTTTCCCAGTCGATAATCGTTATCCAATTAATACTTAATAACTGCTAAAATAATTTCAAGCTGACTTAAAAACTGAGAAATTATAATTTCCAAAAGGATCTTTGGTTAATTCAATATTTTCATTTAAAATGATATTTTAAAAAATTGAGAATCTCAATTTTAACTAACTTTCGCAACTTAATTTGTTTAAGATAATAATGCAAATTTAGTTTTCCTCTGCCTATCTATTTTTTTAAATATTTTCAAACATTCTAGCGCGACCATTTAAATATTACTGATTTAGAATTATAAAATTATTTCTACATTAGGTATATTAGGTATATTTCCACTAATATAAAAAAAAATAGTTTTGATTTTCCTCATACGAATACATTATAAACTTGAGAAAATGATTCCGTAGCCGTCTCTGTTGCTGTATCAGCTGCAAAGCAGCCTTTATCTACACATTTACAATAAATTTTTACAGAATAACTGTCTTATTTTAGAACATGAGGGTTGTTCGTCGCAGATGTACTATAAGAGAATATCAATTTCAATAGTGCTTGTTCAATTTATTAGACTAAACATAACATTTATAAGGTATAAATTTAACGTTTATGTGCATTTAACATACGTTTTATGTTTGCTCAGTGCATTGTTCATGCTGGTACATAAATTGGTTTCGAAAGAGATAGCAATATATTCCAACCACCATAATATTTACTGAAATTTTATGAGGTAAAGATATTGCAATTTAAAAATCTGTATAAAATTACTTCGTATTTCATACATCTTCAGCATGTGAAGGTTGCAGGTGCTGGCAAATTTTTATTAATTTCGAAACAAATTTTTGCGTCAGGAATTTTCACTAAATTGTTTAATTAAAATTGATTCTGCTTTTAGATCAGTGGTTTTCAAATGGTATAATATGAAAATTTTTGTTACCGAGATATGTAAAAAAATTGGTGTGGCCAACACAATACCTCCCGCCATTTACAGCCCGAATCACAAAAATACTCTTTATTTTTGGATTAGCGAATTTTACTCAAGTTTTGGTAGTTTATTTCTTAAAATATAGTCTAATCTAATCCAAGTAAACTAACTTATTTGATAATAAAATAAAGATTAAATTTTAAATACCGAAATAGAAAAAAATTCACTAATCTAAAAATGAGGATTAGTTTAAACTTTTTTATGAATCGTTAATTTTTATTAATCTAAATACAACCTACATATTTACTTATGCGGGAAACTGTATTGATTTCCTTTCTTATTGTTTTTTTGAGGGTGACATTTATCTGTTAGTTACATACATTTGAATAACTGCGTAACCAAGGAGTTTTGTTTGCTTAAAGCGTAAACACATACACACATACACACATACACACATACACATATACACACATACACATATACACACATACACACATACACATATACATATATACACTCATACACATATACACACCTACACTCATACACATATACACACATACACACATACACACATACACACATACACACCTACAAACATACACACATACACACTTACAAACATACACACATACACATACACACATTAATACATACACATCATCGTGAAAATGTTAAAATTGGATTCTAGTTCTAGTGACCTTAAAATGTGCTCATTTACCAAAATCCCGATATGCGACTTTTAGCACGAACTCTATAAACTATTATTCACGAAAGATGACCATTCAAGGTCATTTGTGAGCCGCCTGTTATAATTTTACTTGCAGATAACTTCATTGCATTTCGTATGCATAGGCGTCCAACACGAAATATTTATGGACACATTTTAACTGAAAAAATAACAGTAATTCATTTGAAAATTATGATTCTTTATAAATAATGCCTTTCTGAAAGATTTATGTTCTTCACTTAGGTTTTTGCAAAATACAAAAACGTAGACTTAATAATAATTTGATTTAAACGTCAACGCCACTGGGTACATATTAGCACAGAGAACAGTGTAGTAGATAATTAGGTATCTGTAATTCTACGACATATGTCATTAGTATTTATAGTGCGTTAGAAAGTAATGCCACTATTTACGTATATCTGTCATACCACATAAATTAAATAAACATACATCAAAGAATCTTTCTCTTTCTAATACAAAATGTTGCTACGCTACTGCTGTAAAGTAATATGTATTCTTTCTTCGAACAAATGACCTTGAATAGTCATCTTTTGTGAATAATAGTATATCTCCCTTACCAAGGATAGCGGGAGGTCAGTTTGCAGGTTGGCACATTTGTTAAAAATTAATTTATCATAACTTAAATAATAAATTAATAATAATAATAATAATAATTAAATAAACTTTTAATTACTGTTTTAAATCAATATTACAACATAATTTTAAATTTAATTTTTAGAAGAATATTAAAAATTGAACAGTTACATAATACTAATCGATAAACTAATTTCATATTGTTTATCACTTTTGGGTAACTTCGCTTTTTATTGTAAATTACTGTTACTACCAGTGGCGGATTTAGAGGGGGGGGCACTCGGGCACGTGCCCCCTCTGTTATTTAAAAAAATTTAATTATTACATATTATCATTCACGTATTACATATCATAGATAAAAAAAGAATAAACATACAAATAAAAATACTGAATTTCTATTTATTTTTCAAATTGTTCATTATTTTGGAGATGCCCCCCTAACTTTTTTATTACAAGTAATAGAACAAATGGTTCATATACAAGTTTTATTATTTTTATTATACTATTTGATGGCAGATGTATATATTTTTATAAAGTCACGTTTAAAAGATACGACTATCAACTTTTATTTTTTAAATAGCAAACAATATTTATTTCACTAAAATATAAACCGCCATTTTTTGTCTTAAGTTGTTCTTATTACTTAATTTGATGTTTTAACTTGTTTTGTATAATATTGTTGGATTTTATTTATTTTCACATGGCTACTTAGAATATTTGAATAAACATTATTTCTCATATTTCTCAAACTCATTTACTTGTTTGGGGTCCTGCACTCTGTTTTATTATTTTAAATTAAAGTTCTTTTAAATTTGAAACAATTCGTAGTATTAAAAAGTCTTTATTGTTTTTGGTTTAACTGAAATTGATTTTTAAAGTCAACGGCGACACCTATTGCTATATCTCTCGCACAAGTTCTATAGTAGGCATCGAGAGAAAGGTAGCACTAATGTGACGTCACAGTGACACTGACAACAAACCTCAAATATCTCGCAAAATAATTATTAAAAATTTGTTTTCTTCATCTTAATCCCTATTTAATTAAGTATAAATGTACATTTTATTATTTTTTGTTATGGTGCAGGACCCCAAATAGAGCATTAAAAAGACAGAAAATAGAGGTTTATATTTTAGTAAAGTAATTATAGGTTGCTATTTAAAAAATAAAAGTTCTGACTTTTTAAACAATATTTACATCTGCCATCAAATAGTATATTTAAAATAATAAAACTTTTATATGAGCAATTTTTCACAATACAACACAAAAGTTAACGAGGTGGGAGGGCTCAGCCTATATATTTAAAATTAGTTTTTCCGAATTTAGAGCCCCCCCTATAATAATTTTCTAAATCCGCCACTGGTTACTACCATAATTATTCTTTTTGACATTCGTATCAAGTTGTTTTAGTTTTTCTTGTATGGTTGGTAAAACTAAGTAACTATTTTACATTACATTAAAACTATGAAATATACTTACATGCATAGAAATAGACCAATTTGCAGTTTTGCTATGTGTTATGATAATGATAATATGTCTGTATTATTAATAAAAATCTGATGTGGCCAACACAACCTCTCGCCAGATATTTTACCTGGTTGTACGCATAAAACGAAAAATATTTTTAATTACAAATACATATAATCATGTCTCACTACAAAATAATTCTCACATATATTTGCAATATCTACGAAATATTTTAATATAAATTATGTACAATACATACATTTTTTTATATTTAATATCCTGAAATTTTCTTTTTCTTTATATTTGTCATTTTTTCGCAAATTCCTTTTATATTCTTTGTTACGTATATTCTTTTGCGTTCTTGATTTTTTTTATTTTCATAATCTTCATAATGATGTACAAATATTTTTGACAGTAGCATTTATGTGTCAATTACAAACATTTGAATTTCTTGCCTTGAAGTAATTTGATCTGAGAATTTTTACATCAAATTATTTTATAAACATTTCTTTATCTCTAAAGCTATAGAAGATAATAATGAATTTATATTTATCGAATAAAGAATTTAACGTTCTTTAATATAAGTATTTACATAAATTTTCGATAAATAATATTTAGTTGATTTTTTTCTTGTAACTACTACTTCCGATTGTCCAATTGTTACCAAAACTTAAGCAACTCTTCCCATTATTGTTAGATTGAGGAATCCGTAGTTAAAAATATCTTAAGTCTTATAGAATTTGAGAAATCGTGGATCCAACATCCACACACACGCACACGCACACACACATACACATACACATACACACACACACACACACACACACACACACACACACACACACACACACACACACATACGGACATCATCGTAAAAATGTTATAATCGTTTTCTAGGGACCTTAAAACGTGCTTATTCACCAAAATCTAGATATTCGATTTTTAGCATGAATTCAATACCTCTCTTAGCGAGAGGTAAAAATTGACGATAATTTAAATTACTTCTTACTTTTATCATAATATTTGTTTTAATTCAAAATGGACAAATACAAGAGCTTTTGTATTAAAGGTATAGTAATTTTTTTGTGTATTTCTTGATTCTAATACCCAACACTAGTCGTAGATTTTCAATTAAATATATAATTATAGTAAGCCACGAAAATTGCTGAGAGTGTCCATCAACAATAAATGGTTGAGAAACACTGCTCCAGATGTTTATCACTGCAGGTAAAATTGTTACCAACAAATTAAAGAAATACCTGAGAACAGAATTATCCTTTTATAAATATCTAATTATCTCCTGCAGAAGTAAAGTGTTTGAAACAGAACTTCCTAATTTAAATTCACCACATTCTTTAGCTGCATAAGTTCTCGGAGGAATGCGCTAACATTTTATTTAATTCCTGATCCATGCTGAGCATGATGCAATACAACATTTCTTCTTTCATGTGTCGCGCCTCTGGATAATGAGATGAACAGATAACATGTCAAGTGCTCGCCGAGATTCGCTTCTAATTGGGATGCCACACCACGGTTGTTATATCGTGCAATTATAGACAAACGAGCAAGTATATCAATGCTTAGACTTCTGATAGAAGTAATCACTAACTGGATTCTTATAGAACTGCGTTTGTCATTTGTACAGAAGATTTGATTTTTTATTTTTATTGCAGGTTCAAGAATCACTACATGACGGAAATAACTATAAAGGTAAATGTCAAAGTTTTATTATTATTATTTATTACCTATTTAGAATTTTCGATAGTAAGAGTAGAGTCGATTGGTATCGGTCCCAGATTGAGAAAATGCAAAATAAAAAACTTCACTAAAAATTGATTTTGCATCAAACAGAACTAGATTACATCCGACATTAAATTCCGGCCCTCCTTCATCCTAGTTAATGGAGTTCTTTCCGTCCTTTAAAAGTTAGGGATGTTATATTAAGCGCCGATGGAAGCAGGGTGATTGGTTTCGGGCGGGTTTCCAGTGTAGCGGTTACGGTTTATATGCAAAATGTTGCTTTTAGACGTTGTCAAGCAGGTTAGGGTAGGTTTAAATGCCAAAAGTCAGATTTTGGTGTTCTATAACATTTTAATTTAAAATTTTACAGATTTTTCAATTTTGGTACCAAAATAAATATATGTTCATTAACATTGTGTAAATTTAATTAATAACTACAAAGATTTTGAAGATAGCTGAATAAATTGTTTTAAAGAAAACTTGTATGTATTGCATGTGACAGTATATTATATAAGAGTTTTTATAAATGTCGATTTAGACTAAAGAGTTTATAATACAAGTCACTTACTATACTTTTTCTACGACTGTAAATTGAAACAGAAAAATAAAGAAATACCCTTTTAGATTATTTTTACAAAATGGCAACTGTCAGCTACAGCTACTTTTAGCCTGTGGTTAATGACCTCAAATTGTGAAAAGTGTTGTTTAATACCAAAATAATTGCGATCAATTGTTGGTTATTTTTCTATATATCTTTTAACACAACCTATGTAGTTATTTGTAATCAGCAAATATAATGACATTACTGTCACTGAAATTAGAAATGAAATTATTTTTTGAACTTAGTTATAATGATTATTTTTAAATTTAATTATACGTTTAATTCAATAAATCATTAGTTCAACCCGTTATGTAAATATCAAAGAACAGATGATTTAATAATACTGGTATGTTATATATTAACACAACAAATATTTGAGAGAAGTGCATACACACATAGTCAATTAAAGTTAACAAGAACTATGCCCACTTTTAACTGTCAGGGTAATTGTAAAATCAATCTGTTCCAAACATTCCTATCTGACATAAAACTACTTTTAACTATATACATAATGTCTCTTGAACAAGTTATCTAGTTCCTCCCACTCTTAAGTACTAATTCATGTAACTAGTAACTGTCAATCATGTTTTACAAGTGTCTTTCCATTTATTAAATAAATATTTAATTTATGTATCTACATATTCTATAATATATTTGGCAAGTGTACAGTTTAATGTAATTTGTTCATACTTGTGACACGTAACATGCATGGGGACGCGTTTGGAAAACAGAAAAACAGGATAGGGAAGTAAAAATATAAACAAACAAAATCATTTATTTACTACTCCCTAACTTGTATCTTGAATGTTGAACCTAATTTGTGCGTTCTGTAAATATAAGAATGGATATTAAAGAAACTGTAAAGGATGCTACGTCTAATTTATTATTATTTATTTATACCTTACTGTTATTATCCTAGGAATGTAAATATTTTTTACACTAAATCAAATACTACAGTGGAGTCAGCCAAAGAAAGTTTAGTGATTTCGCCATTTCGCACATCTAAGTAACATAGACAACCCAGATTCTTAGATAATTGGGCATCGTTTTGCGGAAGGCTTTTAAACGTCAGCGCACTTACCGTACATAATTTTCATCGTACCATTTATTCGTTTAGTAATTATAAATAAAATACATACTTCACTGATGGATCAAAAACTATAACCAAGGTAGGAGGAGCAGTAAAAATAAATAATAAAGTTACAAGTTTCGGCCTTCCCAAAGACATTGCCCCAAATACTGTTGAGGCATATAGTATCCTGAGAGCACTTGAAGAAATAAACAAAGACCCACAAACTCATAGCAAATATATGATCTGCACTGACTCATTAAGAGTAATAAATAACATCAAGACATTATACAGCAAAGAAACAATCATACAAAAAATCCAAGATGAAATCCACCAAACTAAGACAAAGAAAATAACATAAATCATACTAACATGGGCACGATCCTACAAAGGCCTTGGAGGCAACGAAATAGTAGATAAAGCACCCAAAGAAACAAATGAAGAAATAATTGAAATACCCATTCCAGCACTTGATTTCAAAAGAACTGCTAAAAAACAAATAAAAATGCTATGGGACGAACAATGGCACACACAAATAACCACCTAAAAGATATTAAACCAGATACAGAAAAATTGATAAACATTAATGAAAGAAGGAAACAAATAAAAATCACTCGACTACGAATTGGACACACGATCTTAACACATGAACATATATTCCAACGAAAGAACTCACCAGTCTGCACGATATGCAACATTCCAATAAGTGACAAAAACATCCTACTACAATGCCCAAAATATTCCAACCAAAGAAGAAAGATTAATAACCCACCAACCATCAGCGAAGACCTAGGTAATGACATCACTACCCTGAACAATGTGATCAACTACCTACATGAAACAAATCATCTAGAATGTATATAAATAACATAACATAATGTATATTAAATAATAAAACTGTACCGGGTACTAATGACCCAGCTGTCGGTGTACCAGTAAAGAAATAAATAAAAAAAATACATACAAGTAGCGCGAAGTAAGTGTTTTCAAATACATAAATAATTATAATGTAACAAAAATTTGTAAATACAAAGGTATTTGAGGGTTACAACTTAAACCAAGTTTAAAAGCCGACAAAATATTAATATTATTATTATTAATACAAATAACGCGAAAGCATATTTATTGTTAATATTATGTAATATAGTGAAATAAATATGAGTTAATATGTAATATAGCGTTTTTAAAACAAACAAAAAACGTAGGTACATAAATCTACTTTTGTGAGGAAAAGTAATTTATGGTTCCAAGCTTGATGAATCTGAGTCGGAATGTGATGGAATGGCTAGATATATTTCTTTCTAAAAAAAGGTTTTGTGATACCGTGATACGTCTGGGCAGTAAATCAAATTGTTCTCGCGATGGCAGACGACAGTGGACAGTGGACGAGCAAGTACACAATTTTTTGTATGATGAGATTTCACATTAGTGAAATGGTAGTCGTTGCGCTTCGGCGTAAAATTCTACTCATCCGTCAGGCAAAATTAGCGAGTTGGATATGTCCGTGGCGCTATTTGTCACATAATTAAAGTCGTATTCATAAAGAGCGAGGAGAGTAAGGCCCGAGCCATAGCCGATGGAAGTTCGGGTGAAAAGTGAGGTGTAGTAAAATATTACATAAACACAAAACACGCCACTTCATTATACACGAATGCTCGTGACATGTCCGTATTTTTGTAATACGCGGTTGACATTAATCCCGCGAGTGGCTGGCGTTTTGCTGCTGCTGTGGTCAGCTTCGTATGCGGAACCGACGGGACGGCGACTCGCGCTGATTGACGCTAAGCCGCTGCCCGGCAATCGCGCACGAAAAATAAAAAGAGAAAAGCCCCAAAAAATAAATATTCATTATTTAAACAGTAGCTTAAGTCTAATCCGGCCCATATGCCAGGATACATCGCATTTCAATTTAAATAGCAGCTTGCTCTGATGGCAGAACACTGTCGCATTAAAATATAGCAAACAGCTCCGTGTTTTCCTAGCAATTAAACAAAGCATACTGTCATATCTTATCCACACTTAAAACATCTGTTGCTTTCAACAATTACATTTGGTTTCACTGCGTTTTTTCGGCAGTCTGGCCTGCCAGGTAGAGGCGCGATTACGTTCACAAACTTGCCTTGGTTCTACTGGACCATTTACATATCAAATGGATTTGAATTTTTAATATGACAGTGCATTAAGACAACCATGCCTGATAGAACATCGTCCACACAATCGTCTACACGGATCGTATCACTGTAATGCAATAGTCGGCTTCTAATGCGTGACGTTCAACAGGAAACTGATCAGCTAACTTAAACTACTCTTTCCTAACATATTTTCCTTATATCCTAGTCACTAAAAAAACTTTTTAACATACAATAATTTGAATCCAATTCACATCCATATAATCGCAGTTGTTTTATATAAAATAACAACAAAATTGAATATATAATTATAAATATTTTAGGGATAGGGTGGCGCTTGAAATCCATAGCATTGACATTTTAACAAGGGAAAACAATTTTCCTTTGCGCGTTGCTTAACAAATTATTTTAGTAAAATAATCTTTAAATTAAATTTGCAAAGCATAAAATTTTACATATAAATCAGAAAATAAATGCCATTTCGTATGTTTAATAGATGGAAAAATTAGATACCTAACTGTGACAATTTGGAAAATTACTATTAATAGCGCTAGCCATGAATAATACAAATGTATAATGTTTTATCGGTCAAAAAATTGAATTGGTTTCTTATTTTTTTAATAAAACTTTAATAACTTAAAATTCATATGCAGAATAATAACTTATTTTTATACAGGGTGTTTCAAAGAAATTGTAAAAAAAATTAAGGGCATATAGTACTCACCAATGTGAGTAAATTAAGTTTAATCAACATGGGCCCGATCTTCATTAGTTTCCATATAAGGTAGTGAAAAATAAATGTTTACGGAGTTTACCTCTGCTATCTCGAAAATTATAAGAGTTACGACTTTGATTAAATGAGACTTTTTGTTTATCTTTAAGGCCATATTAGATGTGTTGTTTTTTTAAATCAAATAATTGTACTAAGTTAAATGTTTTGGCGACCTTGGCTAATATTTAATTTTCAATTAACTTTATAACTATTAGAAATTAAGAAAAATATTTCATATAAAATTTTATTGTTTTTTTATAGTCTATTTACTGATATAGACAAAATTTTGTTCGGTCACCATCTTCGTCAGTTTTTCTTTGATTTTTCGTTTTTCTCGTTGAAGAGCAGTCCTGTATTAATTAAGTTTTTTCACTTATTTTGGTCAATACTATATGCCCTTAATTTTTTTACACTTTCTTTGAAACACCCTGTATATTTCAAATATTTAATTTTACTGATAAAAAGTCGCAATAATTGATAGAATATTTTACATTTTTTGCTCTTTTTGTTTAATTCCATGGCTTGCACTATTACATTGTAATGTTTTGTAATTTGCATATATAATTGCTGCATTTACAAAACATGAAATGAAGAGTATTTGTAAAAGCTCTACAACTTTTATTTCAAGTATTTTTTTCTAAAATATTTTTGTAAGCAACGAACAATGAAAAACTGTTTTGCCATATTATTACGTATTTTTGAGAAATCATTATCGTTAATAACACATTCGTTTCTGAGCTCGAGAACTGTTTGCGGATTATTAGAATAGACTTTTGTTTTGGAAAATTCCAAAAAAAAAGTCACATGATACAGCTTGGAAATTGAGGGTACAATAAATCATTCTGTTGGAACAACATGTCACTGAGGTCCATACCAACCAACTGATACCAATAACCATGTTGCCATAACGAGCATTACCTTTTCAAAAATTTCTCCCGAATACGTTTTCAGAATAATAACGCATTGTTCTATACTGGAGCGTTCCATTTTTACTAATTGGTTTAATAACAGATTACAATGTTAAAGTTTCAAAGATACAACCAGATAAAAATGGCGCCAAATTTAAATTCGGCGTTCTCATTGCGGCACATTGAGTTGAGCTTGGGCTATCACCCATCCAATTTTTTTTTGTGTGAAGCCTGGTTGAATATACCAATCACAAGATTATGTAGCACTCTTATTATATTGAGATCAATGAATTTTTTAACGAAGAAAGAAATCTGTGAAATATGATCAATTTTAATGTTTAAAAAAATATATATCATCACGGCATATTACCCATTGCTGGATGTGCCAAACTGCCTCGTACACAGATTTCTGTAATGATGATGACATATTTGAACCGAGTGGGGATTTAGCAGGTGTCACCCCATGAGCACTCATTGCTGGCGTGTAGATTGCACTACAAGGATCAATTTTGTGCCATTTAATATTTGAAATATTTGGCGTAAGTCGAGATCGAACCCGGTTCCCCAGATTCGCTATTCACAGAGTAGGTACTCTTCTAATCGGAGTATACGAATACTGAATACTTATTTGACAGTGCGACACATTAATTGGGAGTAAATAGCCAGTCTGTTAAGTTAAAAAGCGATCCAATTTGCGAAATAGAAACTAATTATTATTTATGTTTATCTAATATTTTGGAAATATGTTTTGTCTAAAATGTATGAAATAAAAATGATTAATGTCCCGTCTCAAAAACTATTTAAAAACTCGTTCTCCTTATTATTTTATTGCTTAAAATAAATCATTTCTTAACTGTTGTTTTCTCTGAAACAACTGCATTCGTATATGTAGGAAGAAAATAATTACTGAGGTCGTTTCTTGACGAATGTTCCCAGTTGTCATCATTTGTTTTCCCGGCAAATAAAACTCACTTCGTTCAAAAATAATACCATCAATTACTCGGGTTCACTAAATGAATTCGCTAGGTCGTAAATTTGTATCGCGATCTCGGAGGAAAATAAAAAAGCCGGCCAGCATACGGCAGGTGCCCGTCATAAGAACGCGTGCGCTCCCGAGTAAAACATGCACGCGAAACTCTGAAACCAAGTCAAGATTACCAGATTCTGGCACGGAAAGAAAATACTTATATGGAAAATTATATCTTACTAGATAAAATGGTATTTTATTTTTGTTTGTTAAGTAAAACAGAACGAAATATGTTCTTTTATAAAAAGTGAGGTATTTTACAAAATATACACTGGAATTTGATTCCAAATTATCCAATGTAAATTCGATTTGATTTTTATTCTTCTGTATGTTTTTTATCATCTCATTCATGCTAATTTGTTTTTTGTATGTAAATAGACAAGTATATGGAATCGGATTAAAATAATATACTCAACAACATTTAGTCAAATATATTGCCATAAATTGGGTTTAAATTCTGAAAGGTAACTTGATTTATCTACGGCATTAAAATAATTGATAGGAGAAATATAAAGTATGAAAAATGATTTTCTTGACTTGATTCAAAATCGGGAGTCGCGTATCAGCGTACGTGCGAAATATCGAAATGAAACAATTGGTTCTACAGACATCCATTCGTTCTCAATAAATTAAAAAATACATCTAGAAAATTATTCTATACAGCCAGATTGATTAAAAATTAAGAAAAGAGGCAACCCGACCAACACGACTAGAATAATGATCGTGAATTTTTGTTAAAAACTAAATCATAATAATTTTAAAGTCATCTTACCCGCCGAACATGATTCTCCTGCGAGTTTACTGTTTCTACACAGAAGAAGAACCATAAAAGGACGACCATGGAGAAGATAGAGGCAAAATTGCTGAATGCTATACTACTAAATGCATTGTGTTTTGCAAATTGAAAGAACGTTGGCATAACTGCATTATATCTAAACTGAAATAAATAGAAGAGAAGAGGAAATGTTAATATTAAATTACATTAATGATAGAATGTTTAATTGAAAAAATCTGATGTGGATACCACACGACTTCCTTGTACGTAAGACCAACATGAAATATTCGTATAGACCCAATTATAAAATTGCCCTAATTTAACATAACATTAATATTTTTATACTTTTTGTCCTAATCCATAACAAGCTTTATTACAAAAACCAAAAAGTTTATAATTTTTAAATTTAGGTACTTATCTCGGTTACAAAGGGTTAATTTAATAATATTGGATGTGCTAGACGCAGAATTTAATTCTCTAAAACTATTATTTGATGCATTTATTTCTAAAATCAAAATAAAACCAATTTATTCAAGAAAAACTGTTAATATCTTTAGGTAATATATCACTTCCGATTAGTCTATTTTAACCAAAATCTACTATGTTATTCGCATTGACATAAGAGTCTTATTTACCAAATTTCAGAAGTTTTGGATTATATTTTATAATTGTTTTTCAGTAAAATCTATTATAGGCTTCAAGTACAGTTCCACTTCGGGAAATTATGTAATAACCAAAAAGGGAGGTGCACAACTAGATGTTATAGCAGTCCTAAATACAAAATTTCAACTTTCTACGTCTTACCGTTTTTGAGTTATGCGAGATACGTAACGTACGTACAGACGTCACAACGAAATTAGTCAAAATGGATTCAGGAATGGTCAAAATGGATATTTCCGTTGAAATCAGAAAACCGAAATTTTTCGCGATTACAATAATTCGTTTACTTTGAACAAGGAAGTAAAAAGATATCCTATATTATGTCAATTGTGAAAATAAGAATATTATCAGTTGTGTGGTTAATAAAGTAAATAATTTGAAATCCTGGAAAGAATAAGTATTCCGGATTCCGGCCAAGGGCGGCAGATCACTATTGGAATGTAAACCTCGACACATGAGGGAGTATATTATAGTTGAAGTTAGTAGCTAACATAAAGAACAACGTAATATGATTTTCTAGTAAATTTAGTGTAAAATACATATTTTATGAATTTAACATTGAAATAATGTACCTAAATTGTCATTGGTTACAATTTAATTTTCAAGCGTAGACTTTATTGAAATGGTGATAAGTGTTTAGTGCCAATTAGAGCTCCGTTAATTGAGAAATTATCAATTAAGATAATTCTAAAACAGGTGCATTAATGCTATCACCTTGAAGAATTTAATAATTCAAACATAAAGATAATTATTTTTTTATATTTTAAAGGGAGTTTTATAGGTACACTAAAGTTTATAGCTGCTTTAATATAACAGACGAAAAAATCACAAAATTTAATATAATTTTATGATAGTAGCGTTTAATTTCATTCCAGGAAGATGCTACTTAAAACGATATAATTTTTATAGTCTGGGTTAATTTGGCTTTATTGTGTAATATTTTGTTTATAAGTTCTGTTTCAAGATTTTATTACATGTTTATGAAACCGTTTTTCACAAGGAAATAAATTTTGGTATATTTGTATCTATTATAAACTATTTTATACAGTCATTATTTTAGTATCATAAACGATTCAATATTTAATTAATGAAGAAATAATTTTTGTGAAAAATTTATGGACTTATTATGTCTGCGTGTAGTAAGATGCGCTACTAACTGGGCTATGAAATCGTGTTGAAGTGAATTTTTCGTAATGCTAGTCTTAAACCTAGCCTCTTATTCAGAGCATTGAGTACTCATCTGACAACACGTCACACTTGGTGCTAAGGAATCACACCCTAGCAACTATATTTAAACTGTTTTTATTTGCTGCCGTGTCATTATGATTCAGTACTCTAATGTCTTTCGTTATAAGCCAGGGACCATAATGAATCTATTAAAATACTCAGTACTATAATGAGCTATGGTAACGAGATACTCGTTTACATACAAATCAAAAACAGCATGGGTGATTTTTCGGATTACTTTTTCTGTTCAATTCCAAATACTTTAATTTAATTTTTCATTGATTTACGCCAGAAAATAAAATTTTGTATGTAATACGATCCTTAAACACATAAATAACTATTATAGAGTTATTTTAATAATATTCGTAACCGTGAATAATTCGATTTTTTAATACCGGAGAAAGAATTTTTGTGAAAACAGACCGCGGCGTTGTCAGATGGGTAACTAATGCTCTGAATAAGTGGGTATACACGTTTAAGACTAACATACAGATGAGAAATTGACTGACAGGATTTCATAGTTTAGTTGGTATAGAATCATACTAGATATAGGAAAGCCTTGGATTCTAATCCCGGCGAAATCCGTGAATTTTTCACAAAAAAATTTTGTCCGATAAAGAAATTTTGTATTTGACCAAAAGAGTGCTTATCAAGATTTAAAATACAAGAAGTTTTGTTTTGATAAGCCATTGCGATAGTGTTTGGAATGAGAATAAGTGAAACAAAGTAAAAAACAAATGAGTTTTAATTCGGTGACGGTTGCGTATCGCTTCACGGCGGTCCAGCAGTTCCAAAGCACAGCACACTTCATAAACTGAGCTCGTTACAAAAACTGTCAGATTGCGATGTTAACATATCCGGATATTCGGGGCTCCTGTATAAATCAGCGGGCCACTTGTAACGAAACCTTCATATTTATGAGCGCCAAGCGAGTGAAACGCGTCTGAAAAACTTGTCCCGATCGCATCTTGAAGGGCCGTTGTGCTGTAGGTTGCGCCAGGTCCGCATCCACGAAATTCTTATTCACACCAGGGAGGAACTCACTAGCCTTTATATTTATGCGAAGGTATTCATCACTGTTGTAACGTATGCGTTTCCTTTCCATTTAAATTTCAAAATGCAAGCCAAATTTATTCCATTACAATTTCTTTTCTTCCGCCTTTACTTCAAGTTATTGCTAATTTATAAATGCAGTAACGATTAATTAAATGTCTCTAACATGACGAAAAAATTTCACAATTCTGTTTTATTCCTTTAAGATACATACCTAATTTCTATAAAATAAATACCACTATTATAATGCTGCGGGTTGTCAAGTTGTAGGTATTTCTAAAGAATTAGTACGTAGTAAATTTTATACCACATGAAAAAAAGATGAATTTCTTTTTCATATATTGATAAATTTTCAATAAAATTCTATAGTTTCAATTTGTAAGTACTGAAATGAATATAAATATTAATTAATAAGTTCTGAATCATATTTTGTGATTAAAAAAAAGATAATTGCCTGTAATTGTACGGATCTGGAAAATCGAACACCTATTTTATATGACTAAAAAATATATTTCGTATTCACAAAAAATTTTTGTTTATCATCTGATTGGCTGAAATAAAATGAAGAATACCTACTACTGCTTAAAAGTATTTCCTCATTTTACTGCAGACAAGTAAAAAGTTATTTCTTTTGATGAAATATGGTATAACAACTATAGGAGATGAATTTGCCTTCATGCAAGATAAAGATCTAAAATATTCATCCAATTTGTGCCAAAAATTCTTCCAGCAACAGATTCAACAGAAAAAAAAATACGAAACTAAAATGCAGGTGGGCAATTACTTTTGATCAATAGTGTGTGCGGCTTTTACTGTTTTGAGCGTTTTGTGCATTTTCTTTGTTCATTTTTAAATGAAATACAAGTGTGTACCATATCCCGTAATTGCTAAAATGTAGCTGAGTGCGTTGTGTGACTGGTTATAGTTTTAACTGCCTGGGTTTAAATCCGACTTGCGTCACACTTAAATACAATCTATTAAATAAATTGTTTGTGTTTTTACCGAATTGTGCGTAGTGGCATAGTCAGCAGTGGGTTTATTATCCGTAATGATATATTTATTGTACATTTGAGAAGTGGAAAGTCTAAACATTTCATATATTTCTAGAGAGGAATAAAACTTTATAACGCATAGGTTAACATTTCCAGATTATTTGTAATTCATGTCTTGTAGATTATGAAAACATTTGTTTCCGGAGAAAAAAAAAATCAGAGAAAAACACGTTCTAAATGTTTTTATTTGTTCTGCCATTTGAAATATTTTCCAAGCTACATAGGTACATTATTTACAAATATTTTAATTGTTTCTTTTTATACACATAAATATTATATATATATATATATATATATATATATATATATATATATATATATATATATATATATGTGTGTGTGTGTGTGTGTGTGTGTATGTGTGTGTGTGTGTGTGTGTGTGTTCAAAAAAATTCCTGGCTCGGAGTAGGCTATGAACAAAGACACGTATGCCAATTTAAAAATATTTAATTAAATGTCAATTTGACATAAGATATTGTCAAAAATGTTATCTACAGAAATCGAAGCTTTTCTTCCTGTATCTAATATTAGAAATGGAAACAAATTAGAAAACGGCAAATGTCAATATACTGTGTCCTTCTCTAATGTCTTTTCTCCTTAATATTAAATTTGAAGATCAATTTTGACAACCTAACTTCTAATATTAACAATGAGTTAACAGTTTGTATATTTGAAATAAATTGTGAAAAATTGTCAGCCACCGGGATTCGAACCCGAGACCCCTATCTTGCCGGGACAGTGCTCTTACCAACTAAGCTATTGGCTGCTCTCCTCTCCTCCTTAGTTGGTAAGAGCACTGTCCCGGCAAGATAGGGGTCTCGGGTTCGAATCCCGGTGGCTGACAATTTTTCACAATTTATTTCAAATATACAAACTGTTAACTCATTGTTAATATTAGAATTTGGTCTGGTAGGGCCTTGAGTAAATTATGACATCGTTCACTAGATGTTTAAATGCAGTGGTAGCTTGGCAACCCCACATCTAATCATGTGACGATTAATAATATCCTCAGCAGTTATACGACTTTAAAAGTGAAAGATTGTTCAGCCACCGAGAGGAGAGCAGCCAATAGCTTAGTTGGTAAGAGCACTGTCCCGGCAAGATAGGGGTCTCGGGTTCGAATCCCGGTGGCTGACAATTTTTCACAATTTATTTCAAACCTAACTTCTGAATTGAATAATGATCAGACACACGTTTCTTTGTTCATAGCCTACTGCGAGTTAGAAAGTTTTTTGAACACACACACACACACACACACACACACACACACATATATATATATATATATATATATATATATATATATATATATATATATACTTTTTGTAATAACTGCATCACAGACGACTCGTAGAATGTTTGGAAATATCAAATCCCTAACAAATAGAGCAGCCTCACCTTTTAAGATGAGTCAGACTACTTGCAAAGTATGCTTTTGGCTCTTAGAAAGGGGTATTAGCCCCTACACGTAGACTGCATTTATGGGAAAAATAAATTGTGTGAAAATTTAATCTTGGAACATATGGAATTTACACCCTTTATTTAATAATTTCTCTGGGTCTGTTACAGGAAGTTAATGGCACAGTTTCTACCAATATCTATTCAAAAAATAACATGTTTCGAACTAGACTTCAAAGTTGTTTGTTGCAAGTTGCAGTTCCTATACTTTGTTGCAACATTGTTCGTGCGCCCCTAACGATGCTGCATGTAGTTGCAGCTCGTTGGGTATTGATAAACAAACCATCGGGCCGGAGGCTACCCGGAACTCTCCGGATACGTTCCCGGTTCTGGTCTCCTCTTCGTTCCGCTGCTGCTGCCGAACACACGTCGAACACGGCGCACAATGCCGACACCGAACATCTTATCGGTCCTGAAAGTGGGAACAACAATAGCATTCTGGTTACTTCATTAATATAGCGCTCCGGGCTCCGCCATTGTCCTCCCTAAGCAAATACTTCCCCAAATAATTACCTTGTTTTTTAGTGTTTGAAGTTTCGGGTCTTCAACGCTCAGCCAGACTTATATTCCATGTTGCTAGTTGTTGCTTGTTGTTTTTTTGTAAGCTCCCAAGGAACAAAGATTAATTTTCTTTCAACATAAAAGATGTAAGAAAATACTGACAATGTTTAAATTTTAATAATTAAAAGATTTTTTGCTTTGAAGTCGATGTACAAGTAGAATCATGTACAAAGAAAAATAATTATTTCACTAAAATGTATGAAGGTCTATAGTATATATTACGGAAGTATGTATATATTAGCTTTGTTATACTTTCGGCTGTATTTGTACATGAGAATTTAAAGAGAATATTGAAAAAGTGTATATCACTATATTCAAACTTCAACTATTTAAATTAACCTAAATTTTATGTAGAAATTGTAAACAAATATTGTAACGTATTAGGTAATATATTTGGTTCAGATTCAGAAAAGCTTATTGTAATTCAAATCTTATATTCTAGTTGTAGACATGCTGCAATACAATGTTTTATCAAAAAGTAACGAGAATTTTTGATTTTTGAGCATTATTCGCTTTAGAATGAGCACATTTTTACCTTCCGTCACCTTTAGGTAAGGAAGGTATTGTCTTTGGTCAAAAAATTCGGTGGTGAGTTTTTGATGAATAAGCACGTTTTAGGGTCCCTACAATACGATTTTACTATTTTTACGATGATGTCTGTATGTGTGTGTGTGTGTGTGTGTGTGTGTGTGTGTGTGTGTGTGTGTGTGTGTGTGTGTGTGTGTGTGCGCGCGCGTGTGTTTGTGTGTGTATGTGTGTGTGTATGTGTGTGTGTGTGTGTGTGTGTGTGTGTGTGTTTGTGTGTGTGTGTGTGTGTTTGTGTGTTTGTGTGTGTGTGTGTGTGTGTAACAAAATTTTCGTCTACGATAACTTCCATACTACAATTCCAAAAATTATAATTCTTTCGTATTTCTTTTCGTTACATCCATGTGAAGAGCTGATTAGATTTTGGTTAGAATTGGACAACCGGAAGTACCCTCATTTGAAGATTTTAACAGTTGTTCTTGAAAAAACTATGTTAAATATCATTTTTTCACATTTAATGTTATTATAAATGTTAAAGAATATTTTATTCTCTATACGATTTGACTGCATTTTATACTTAATATTAAATGGACACAGGGTTAAAAAATTATAAAGAAATTAAATTTCATAAAGTAGCCATAGCTATGGAAACAGCTACTATATTAAGAAAATTTTGATTGAAAGATGTCAGTTTCAAGTGAAATTGACATAAGGTACGTTATGGTTCTATCGGTGTCAGAAATGTTCCTACTAGAATAAGAATATTCTTAAAGCAATAGAACGCTCAGTGGCAAATAACTGTCAAGTAAAAATAAATACGATAGAACAGTGGGAGTTGGGAGTGTTTATGTGTTATTGTTAGTTAACAACTAAAGCTAACTTTGTATGTTTATTTTAGATCTTCAAAATGTTGTTATTACAGAGATTATAATTATATAAAAATATATTAAATAATAAAAATGTAAAGGAGGTATTTCTTTGAGCACAGTCTAATCTGAACATTGACAAATGTAACAGAAAGGTACGCGCGACAGTCCGCTAGTACAATTTTTAATTTATCTCCAATCTATATATCTTCCAACCAACGCTTCCAGCTCTGAAGTTGGAATGATTCGTAGGAATATTCAGATTTTTTTGACGCAAAAGAACGATCATTGAGGTTCTACTAGAAAAAGTAGTAAGATTTCTGACACCGATGGAACGTACCTATAGTGTGTTTGTCTTATAATTTTACTGGAAATATAGGATCTTTTGCTATAAATTTTCTGTATGGAATTTGCATAAAATACATGCAACTGCCGGAAGGTAAAGTACAAGAAATATAATCTTTAGCAAGGAACTTTCTGTATGAAATTTGTACAAAATACATAGAACTGACGGAAGGTAATGTGCTGGCCATATCAGATTTTTTTATCTTCATATTCGACGTATAGTTTGTGTTGATAATTACATACTGACAAAGAATTTTGATACGATCCTAATGTTTGCAATTTAAGCTAAAATGATATAAAGTGTAGTAAAGTGGTGCAATGTTTTGGCAAGGAAACTATGTCAAAACCAAAAATTTATGAATTGGTACAATCGTTTTCAATAGAGCCGTGAAGACATGGAAAAAGATAGCAGAGCCGGGCGTCAACCACCGACGTAAATATGATAAAAATTGAAGATATTCTGCTTAATAATCGTCGAATCACACAAGGGAGATTACTGAGGAACTCCAAGACTCTATTGCAATATACCGGCTTGGAGTTCACTATTCATAGTGATTTTTGTTGCATTGCTGTCGTGATACCGTATCTACTGAATTTCCAGACATGCATCTCTGTGCCTTTTTACCTTTTCTCAAAGTTAAAGAGAGCATTGAGAGAACAACTATATATGAGATAAAAAAATCATTGAAGGAGCTGAAGGCTAAAGCACAAAGTGTTTTGTCGATTTGCAAACATAGTTGGCATAAGTACATTACATCTAATATGGAATACGTTGAAGGCCACAGTATTAATTTTGATGAATAAATTATTACTTTTTGAAAATATTAAAATTCTCGTAACTTTTTATCGAACATCGTAAAATAGTATTTCCGGCAGGTTTTCGTAGGATGGCTTCACATGAAAATCGTAATTTATACAAGACAAATGTCTATTTATCTTGTTTGCTCTAAATTGAAACAAAATATCAGTAATATTTCCGCAATGCAAATCCATCGTAATTACTAGCGGTAAGTCTGGGTTTGAAATGTGTCAGTTTCCGCCATTATAAGCTTGAGAACGTGCATCATTACCGCGAAAAGAGGAAGAAGGAAACCGATAATTAGTGGACTTACGTGACGCAGACGCGAGATTGTATCTGTCTGCTGTAGGGACACCGCACACTTTTGCTTTTCACCGGAGACACTCCGTTCAACTACAAGTACACATTTGTAATTAAGACAATTACCCTTACGCTACACGACAAGAAATACTGCAATAATAAGGCCAAAACGCAATTATAATTGAAAATAAATATCATCAATGCAATGCCATGAGCATGAAACGTAAAATATCTGTGATATTTATTTATTTAATAACGTGTTCTTCGTTTATCCATTCAATATAAAAATAAAAGTAAATAGTTGTATTCTGACTAATTGTGTCAGTTTTATTTATAGGTATATGTAGTTAATATAACTAGAATAATGCATAACAGCATCTTCAAAATTGTTAAAATTTAGTTTTTTTAAGTCTTTTACACCGTTACTAGTACTACATATTAATTTCTTTCAATCATAAGTATTTCGGTCTAGCATTACTTTCACCACAAAACGATTGTAAATAGACTTACATAGGTACTTAAACATACTTACATACCTGTAATTTGATATTTATAAATATTACTTTAATTATTATTTATAGAATATTTTGAAAATAGGTAAATAGAATGTTTTAGACAAGCCAATGGCTTTTGAAGAAATAAGTATTGCATATAACTTTAGTATAAAGTATATTAATATAAAATAAAAATAATGATAAATTATATAGTATTTAAAAATGAATTTTTTAATTGAAAAAAACGTATGTTCAAAACGGTTGTCAAATGACTCCACAACGAAGTTATTTTATTTGGTATTGTGCGCATGCCAGGCTTTTACCGCGAATTATTTTTGTTGATGTTCAGAGGTTAAATACACGGGTGTAACAAGAAAACTGTAGCTAAACTTACTCGTTCAATTAAAAATACATACAAATAAACAGCAAACACGTGCTGATTCAGTAACCGCCCAATTAACGTGGATGCAAGTCAATACAGGTTATGTGTGAGTTACGAGTAATTTTTCCCGCGCTACATTTTTGTAGCTAAATTCACTTGATACAACTGTTTCTATCACATAGTTCATCAAGCTTTCTCTCTTGTTCGGGCCGACCAAGATCTTGCTGGGGTTGTGACGTCACGGGATGACGTCATGGCAAATTGCAAAATTCTTTTGCATTTCTTTCCCGTACTATAAATTTTTATGCAAAATAAAAAACTAGGGGTCTAATATTTTTATCTCTATATCCCTCCTTCCTCACCAAAAAACTTCTTAAACATTTGTATCATTTTACTGCACTTTATACAATTTTCAACACACAAATTTAATGCAAGATCTTTTTTCCGTTATGTTTTCATTTAGAAAATCGCCGATCGTGTTAAAATGCTTCACTCACAGACCGCGTTATGAAGAAATAAGCTCAATCGAAAAAGTATAACGCCCGAAATTCAAAATTTCTCATTACTTATATATATATATATATATATATATATATATATATATATATATATATATATATATATATATATATATATATATATATATATATATATATATATATGTTAATTATTTTTCTAGAATAATAATCATTTTACTAAGCTAAAATACAAGAAACTTATCAAATAAAATGTATTTTAAAATGATCGTTTCTCTGGGTACTAAATAAATTTAATCTATTTAGATAAATCTACATAAAAATTTATATTCTACTAAATGGTACAAACGTATTTAAAAAATTACGGAGTTCTCGAAAAATGATCACTATAAAATTAATTCTTGAACACTTCAATTAAGCATTAAATAGATATACTAACTTTCAAAATATCTTTGTTTTCAAAATAATAAAAATAATTTAATCTGTTTACCAGTGGTCGAAATGGACAAAAAAAGGTAGCGAGATGGTTATCCAATATAAATTATTAAACATAGTGTTAATAAATTTAAAATATATTGTTATATTTTATGTTGTATCTATTTTTAAGCTTTATTAATTATTCATTATATAGAATGACTAAAAATACAATATTACCTAACTTATTTCAATCATTTCATTTTACATTAACCGTCCCGAAATTATCTAAAAGCAAAAGACAAGAGTAAAAATTAAAATTTTCAATAATACCTAATTTCCTTTAATATGAAATTTTACCTGGCAATCAAAACAATTTCCACAACTTTTCATTATCAGAATGTTTAGGTTTTAATCGTTTCTCACAATTTACATCATTTGCGTTTCTTCAATATAAACATTTAAGGTAAAGGAGATGGCAAGGTTGTCTTAAACACGCTGTTCTTTTTGAGAATTTATTTCGACCGGTTTCGATTTCTTACAAAATCATCTTCAAGGAAAACCGGAAGACTACAGAGCGAAGGATACAAAAACATATAGGTAAAAATACAATACAAATCACATAAATTATAAAATGAAATACAGAATAATACTCACACTAACAAACTACAGGAAAAAAGCCAGAGACAACGAAAAAATGGTAGATCGAGATCTCATCACGAAATATAAAAAAAAAATTGATAAAAATTATTTTAACTAACAAGTAAACTGGCAACTGAACTTGAAGTCGTTTTTAAAGCCAATTTGCTTCTTAAACTAGACAAAATTAAATTCATATTGCTGATTGATCTTTCACACTCGGCAGTGGATATTATTAATATACTCGTATTTCCTGCAGGTTTTAGTGCCTGGGATATTATTACTATATTTACAGAAATAAAATTGTCTGAAGCCTCGCACAAACGTTTTTTCACAAACGTAAAATGTTATGTTCAAAAATTACGTAATTCCCTATCCCCCAAACAAGGATCTTTTATGAACTCAATAATCTCCATGGAATATTATCACTTAGTTTTTGAAAGAACACGTTTTGATTAATTTTATTTGTATTTCCAGTATGTAATTGTAATTATTTCTCTTTAAATTTACGCGCTTCAATTGCTTATTGAACTATTACAATTACAATTTTACAAACATAATGAAACAAAAGAAATAATTGTAAGAAATAAGAGAATAAAAAGTTCCGGGATACTAATCATTTCTAAACAAAACTGGTGTGGCCAACACAATACCTCCCGCTATTTACAGCCCGAGTCACAAAAAAGATTAAGTTTTTTGGATTAGCGAATTTTACTCTAATTTTGTCAGGTTATTTCTTAAAATATAGTCTAATATAATCCAAGTAACTACCTTTTTTTGAACCTCTCCAGAGGATTAAATCCCAATAGAGGGTTATGATTTTGACGTCACACGCAAGAAGGAATGCGACGACGTAGAAGTTGAGATGGAAGATCGGATTACAAACAAACCACGCCATTTTTAAAGTTCTGTCTTCTGTCACTTGTGTTTTAACATTTGAGTTTTACATGTGATTCAATGTCTTCGGAAGGCTGTGGAAACTTAAAGAATTTCATATTTGTCATGTATTCTTTATAATTATAGCGGGAGTCACTGTTGCAAAGACCATACACTCGCTTGATACTTGGCACCATTTTGCAACTCTCACCATGACAGCGATTTGTTTGTAATCTAGCAACGGAGTGAAATGAGTCACAAATGTAGAACAAGAAAATAACAATAGATGGCAGCCCGAAAATATATCTCTGTATAACCCTCCATTAAAGAGTGGGTTCACATTCACTCACATCCATGCCGTAGTGGGATTCGAACCGAGAGCCCCGAGGGCACTCATGACATGAGGCGTTGCTCTAACCACTGAGCCACCGGAACTATAATAATATGAGGATTAAATTTTAAATACCGGGATAGAATAGAATTCACTAATCCAAAAATAAGGATTAGCTTAAATATTTTTGCGAATCGTTAATTCTTATTAATCTAAATACATACTTACATATTTACTTATGCTGGAAACTGTATTGATTTCCTTTTCTATTGTTCTATTTACGTTTTCCTTTTTAAAACGTTACTAATATTATTTTGAAATGATTAGTTCTTTGATAGTGACATTTATCTGTCAGTTACTTACATTTGAATAACTGCGTTTTGTTTGTTTAAAGCGTAGGTTCTGGGATTTAAAATATCGATAATTTTATAAATTTATCCGTAAAATATATAGAAAAAGTATTAATGCAAATCTATAGAAAATGTAATAACCTTTAATTTTTATAATAACATTAATCTCGAAAAAATAACATTTAAAGGTATTTTTCGAATAAGAAAAACTATTTTGAGCTTCTAGTAAAGTGCCATTTCCGGTTATCCGATTTTCACCAAAATCTAATGGGCTCTTTCCAATACAGAAAAAGATCGAAATATAAGATTTAAAAATTGATTTAAATAATGAGTTAGAGTGGAGGATCCACACACACATACACACAGACATCATCGTGAAAATGTTAAAATTGGATTCTAGGGACCTTAAAACGTGGTCATTTACCAAAATCGCGATATGCGATTTTTAGCAAGATCCCTTTACCTAACTCACCAAGGCTAGCGGGAGGTAAAAAGTAGTCGGTTGGTTTCATTTTTATTTTAAGTAGCGAAATCCCTTCCGCGCCATCCCGCCTCACATCGACCACTGCTGTTTACTTAGCGCATAAAATGTACCTACCTAACTAAATGAATAATTTATAATATCTCCGTACATAAGGGATTAACCTTTAATAAATAAACTGGCCTACCCACATGAATAAATAATATAGTGACATAAATTAATTAAAATACATCAATTTTGCTTCAATATTCCTGTCAAGTAAATAGAAAGTACAAATTGACAAGATTAGTGATTTTCACTTGTTTTGCCTAATTGAGGGAGTGGTTAATCAAAACAGACATGTACTATTTCATGTTTCTACTTTACTTACTGAATAAAAAATTAGCACTTACATTGAATTAGCTAATATAAACATGAATAATTTATATCATTTCTATGGAGATTAACAGATAAAATTATGAAAAATGATTAACAAGTGTCTATGTTTACAAAGTACATGTTACATGTGTAGTGTGAAATGTATTATATAAAAATGCCCGTAAAGCAAAAAACGTGGTTAGCAAGATGTAAATAATTACAAGAAAAACATACTTCGTTATTAATTTATTACAAATGATTGCAAATATAATTAACAGCAATATTACACTAATTACTGCAACATGTTATAATTACCACTCGTCACATTTTCACACTAATTAATTGCGCATGAGTTGACTATTGATAAGTACGTAGTCATTAAAATTATTATAATAAATGGTAGCGCTAAAAAATGCGACTTTATTATGGAATTATAGTCAATTAATTACCAAGGTGAAGCTATGAAATGCTTAGAATTATTTAATATTTTATTTTTGCACTTGCAAGAACATTTTTCAATGTTTACCGACAAGGTTTTCATTTTATAAATATTTTTCCCATATCCAGAGAGGTTATAATCATGTCTGATATTTCATTTTTATGACATTTAAAGTCACCTTTACTGTATGTTTTAGTATTTCATTAACTAACTAAATTCAAAATTATAATAAATAAAGCTTATGAGTTTGTATTTAAAAATTAAGCGAGTCATTTTTCACACTTTTCTCTAAAATTACAACGACAAAAAAACCTAAAAGGTGTAAACTTTAAAAATTCGTAGTAATGTTGAATATACTCTGATTTTTGAGATAAATTAAGTACTAAGGGTGTACACAGAAATAATTAGAATTTCAATTTCACTGGTTAGTAGAAATCATAAATAATTAACATTTGTACAAGAATAAAGCACCTTAAACTTTAAAATTTAAATTTATTTTTAAAAATTGACTCAGATACGAAATTTTAAGATGATCAGCAATTTTTACCTCCCGCTATCCTTGGTAAGGGAGGTATAGGGATCGTGCTAAAAATCGCATATCAAGATGGTAAATGACCACGTTTTAAGGTCCCTAGAATCCGTTTTTAACATTTTGCCGATGTCTATATACGTATATGTGTATGTGTTTCCTCCGCTCTAACTATTATTTGTAAAAAATTTAAACTTTGTATTTCGACTTTGTTCTAATATGGAAAGAACCCATTAGATTTTGGTGTAAATCGGATAACCAGAAATGGCACTTTACCCGAAGTTCAAAATAGTTTTTCTTTGAAAAATACCTTTAAATGTTATTATTTAGAAATTTGTTATTATAAAAAGTAAAGAGTATTAAATTTTCTACAGGTTTGCATTAATACTTTTTCTATATATTTTATGGATAAATTAATTTATCTCTAATTTAAATCCCGGAGCCTACACTTTAAACAAACAACTCTTTTGTTACAAAGTTCATATCTCAAATGTATGTAACTGACAGATAAATGTCACTGTCATCTCAAATTAATAATAGTAACGTTTTAAAAAGACAATAATAAATAAAACCATACTTATGGAACTTAATACAGTTTCCAGCATAAATAAATATGTCAGTATGTATATTTAAGTTAATAAAAATCAAATGGCGGGAGGTATAGTGTTGACTATATCAGAATTATTAATTATTATTTTTTGTTATTTTTGCGCTTAATTACTTTTTATTGAACATTTTCCTTAAAGTTAAATAAATACATAGTAAAATATTTTAATTAAATAAAAAATACCAATCGTCATAATATATATTTACTATTTAAATCAAGAACTCTGTTCTAAACGATTTTTTCTGTCCTAAATATTAACGATGTACCTATATACTTTATTCTTACATAATTTCTAATCACCTCTCAAAAACAATATCGAAACTTTGGGAGTATTTACATTATTTCTATGGATTTCTTTTTAATCCCTCTCAAATCAGTATTTTTGTAAATGCACTTGTAATCGATCACTTTTAGGACGATCGACTTGTGTCGGTTAAGTGCTTATTCGTACGAAAGCTAATGTACCGGACATTCGCATTCGTACGATCTCACTAGATATTCGTATAATAAAAATAAGCGTATTCCGCATTGCTTGCTGGGTACAACAGTGAGTACTCAATAACTGTTCTACGGATTAAGGACTGTGTGGCCGGGTGTGTATGGATGTTAGTGAATATGTGTACGAAAATGTGAATTCTTTGAGTTAAATATTTCCTCGGATATTCACTAACATGCATACCCACACGGCCACACATTTACTCATGTAGGTACATACATATGCATACAGAAACATGTTACATATGCTAAGTACCTAAAAATCTAGTCATTAGGTAGAAATTAAATTTACTTAAATAGATACCTAGTAATTTGGATCCACATCTAGGTATAATTTATTACAATTTCTTGCTGTCAATTTCTTGTTAACATCTATCGATTTGCATAATAATCATTTAGCAATTTCCTCGTTTAGTTATCAGAGCCAATAAAAATTAATTAAAAACATAGTGCAACATGTGATGGTAATAATAATTACCTGTATAGCCATCACAGTTTTATTTGAAACACATTGCTTCGTAATTCAGCATTTGTAAAACACGCGAAGTGAGCTGTGCGCAGGTATCAGTAAGTTCCAAGGAAGTTATATATTTCTTTACGCCCGGTCTGACACTTTGCTTTTATATTAAACCCGCATCTTCGCGAAATTTCTAACCGGGCATATAATTTATAGCTTAATTATCATCTATACTCGACCTTACCCCGTCTTTTAAAAGTGCTATAATTATTAATTATCCCCTAATGGAGTTGCCAACACCGCCCGTATTCCCCCACCCATTTTGGGTCAGATTCGCGTGCGCTGAGAAGATTGCGAGGTAAGAATGCACTAAACTTGCATGAGGGTCACGTGATACTAGACATAGTAGCCGTAATAGGCGCAATTTTAAACATCTGCTTAGATCAGGTTTTTAATTTGGAGCTAAAATGGGTCATTACGTATGCTATTATAGTCATCCCTTGATAATAAACACGGTTTTATGCATATTAAACAAGAAAAGTGGTAATTTCTTGTGCAAAACGCGTGAATTAGGGCATGCACAGCATAAAAACAACATTGAATCCAATCTCGGGAAAATTCATCAGCATCGTGTTCCCTTGCTTGATAATTAACACATACTTTTTAAATTAAATTATGGCTTCTTAAACAAATAAGAATACGTGATACACGTTATGTCTGTACGGGCGTTTACCACCAGGCGTCACATAACTGGCACTCAATGATGTCGTGGAGGATCATTATCATTACCGAAATCTGTATACAAAGCAAATAGCAGATTGGCACACCCAACAATAGGTAATCTACCGTGATGATATTTTTTAAAATTTTATTTATGTTAAGGTTTTTTATATATTTTATAATAAAATAATCATTCATTCAATATATATTATTTTTGTTATATCGTCTTTATATGGATTCACCGACCACCGAATATTATTCGATAATTATTAATATCTCGTTTGTCGACAAACAAAAAATACACAATGTTCACATAATTTTAATTTTAAAATCTTTTGCAACAAAATTTGGTTTCTGACTATCAAAATATTATATTAAATATTTTAGAAATCAACGCTTGCAAAAACTAATTTCTCGAATGAAAGATAAAACAACTATTGTCAGTAGGTTAATAGCTTCTTGTCATGATATAAACGTAAAATAAAATACCCGTCTTTAAGCTTTTTACAGAGTATCATGCAAGACAAAAAATACAATTAAAATAGTCGTATTATTTGACAGTTTTTTATTTTGCCTCTTTCGCGAACGAAATGCATCTAAACAATAATTTTCTGTCTTATTAGATGCAATTACAATGTCAATTTTCTTTTGTTTTAAAATTTCTACGGGAAAAATTACAGCACGGCCATAAGAAAAGTTTATACCATTGTATTTCCTATGGTCAATAAAAAAGTAGACAGCCTGTATTAGGTTTCAAATATACAAACAATTGATGTTGTTTGTTTCAAGTATCTGAAATCTTTTCTATCATAGTTTTTAGAATTCTATATAATAACTACACTCACTATAATTACATAATTAAATAATTGTGTTCTAATATACAGATAAAAATCTTACCAACTATTTTTACTTGTGAATTTAAATAGCATTGTTTGTGTTATTTATCTGATTTACGGTGTAGTTAATACATTGTATATGTTATTCGTATTCCTGTAAAAAATGAGCAACGTCATGTTTGAGTGTAGGTATAATTTTTTAACATGATAATTAAATTAAAATTTCTCTTTGGTAGGATTTTTCATAGCAAATTAAGCGAGTAGATTACACAAATTTATTTCGAAAGCTAGTGTGCGACACTATTAAGCCAAGTTTATGAAGATGTAAAATTAATAATAAACTACAGAGAGAAGTTCATGGGAGGTAAAACACACATAAGATATGGATCTTTAGGAAACTACTTGTTAATAAAGAAATCTCTCCTCAACATTCATATGCTGTTAGCTCATAAATTTTATAGTTTCAAGTTTTTAATGTCTCAAATTGAATATCACCATAAACATTGACTAGCATTAATTAAAACATTAATTATATTACTCTAATCATAGACGTACACAGGTTTTTTAAGAGAGCTACTTCTTGCGATCAAGATTATCATAAAAATAAAATAAAAACAAATTATTCTAGTAAAATGGAAAGTGTAGTAATTTGTTATTATAACTTAATGATATTAATATTTAATTGCTTTTATTTTTCAATTTTTATGTTAGCCTTTTTTATATGTGCACAAAGAATATATTTATATTAAAACTACATAGATTATAATGGCGGCGACTGTAACAGTTTAAAAAGAAGTTATCAGTTTTTAAGATATTCGTGTTTTTAATTCCTTTAACATCTACGTCAAAGAATTACTATCTCTACTACTCTACATCTATTATTAGTACTTTCGAGCCTTCCGTTGTTGACTTTTTCAATTCAGGAGAAATAAATTTTCAAGTGACAGAATGCAGACCAGAATAAACCAAATAATACTTGTCTGAATTTAAGATGTCATGACAGGCAGAAACTACGTGCGTTCGTATGGAATAAAAGAACATGCTTCTTGTCATCCATATTTCCAATTATTGACCACGAAACTTATTTCAAACATATTTATAATTTTTTATAAATGTTGAAGTTGAAATAGATTAATTTATTTTATCTACACCTGTTTAATAATATATTGATTATGTACGTAACCGTGGATACATAATACTGTTATGAAGTGTGCTGGGAACACTGACAGGTGATATGTATGTTTTTGACGTGGACCGAAAAACGTCAGTTTGAATTGTAAAATATATTAAATATTTGGTACCACCGTATTCTCTTGGTTATTGTATATAAATAAACCCCTTCCTTCCACGCCCCATGGATTATGACTCATAATCCGCGGGGCGAGGTTACATAAGACACGGAACTGTCAAATTTATTGTTGAGGGTTCACAATCAACTTCATTTAGCGGTTATGCGCAAGCAAATATTCGCAAAATCGTTTCTGGACATGTGATAGACAAGATTTTATGTGCCGACTTTTCTGTTTATTATTATTTATTACTCAAATTCTAAATTCTAGGGAAATTGTCTGTGTTGATAACATCAGAATATTTTAATTTCAAATTAATGAATTTTATAAATATATTACATTGTGCACATTATTTAAGTCAACATAATTCATTCCTTTGTACGTTTCACGGCATTTCATTCCTATATCATAACCTGAAAAGTCAAAATAATGTTATTCGGATTTTTCACTGCAAATTTCATTATAATTACTTACAATTAGGTTCAAAACCTATAAATATTCTATTTTCTTGTATTAAAAATACTCAACTATAATTTTTTTATAATATTTTTACGACAGTGAGTGACTAATTTCATTTCAGTTTGCAGTAATCTGACAGTTCCTGAACGATTTTGATGCTTAAAACTTGACGGAAGCGCGGAAAAACAATTTTAAACCGTAGAAAAATGGAAAATAATAACGAAAGTGAAAACTTATTGTGTACACCTCCGGAAATTGTAGAACCAGCTGATATAACCTCACTTTCCTTACTACCTGAAATATCTAAGAAAGTTAAAATTAAATTAAAAATAATTATAAATAAGTTATTTAGAGTGGACCATTTTTCAGTGTCACCCGGTATAATATGATTTCAATTGCAGGTGTAGATAAAATATCGTATTCTACTCGCTTATAATGGCTATTATTCACTCGGATGAATTACCACACTCGCCTACGGCTCGTGTTCTAAAATCATCCTCGTGAATAATAGCCATCATAATACGCTCGTTGAATAATATACTATTGTGTCATTGTATGTGACTTTAATATGAGCGAACTCTACTGTTTAAGTGAGCAAAATGAGATTAATATCTACGTCATAAAACATTAAAAAATTATAACGGCTTATCGAATAACAATAATTAAGGCTTTCTAATATTACAGATCGCTTTCCATTTAAATGAAATTTAATAAAAAGCAGAATCTTTAATTTTCTCTAATTTTTAAATTCTTAGTATTTGTATTACCTGCGTCCATTTTGATGTTTTTTTTTATATAATGAGCTGTGGATTTTCATGGAAAATTAATTTTAAATGACACAAATTCTTTTTATTTGGAACATCTCTCTAATAAATGTATGATTCATAAATATCAATATATTGGCAAAGAGCGAATAAATAATTGAATTATTTTTTTAAAAAATGTCCACTATCATAATAAGATAAATAGATATTTATAGAGTTTTTGGTTGTACGTTTACGTTATGTTCGGACTGTAACGCTGCCGTCGGACAAAGTACCTGTTTTGTTTTGCGCTGCAACTACAACCGACAGGAAATTACTTCTAGGAAAATCTAGTGTTAATCTAAGTGAGAAAAGTATAATTTCACAATTTTAGCTATAGATAAAAATGTTATGTTTTTCTGTTGTTACTTACATGTTTTTCATACATCGCTTACATATGTTATTACTAAAAAAATTAGGTCTTTAAAAATTACAGTTATAAAGAGTTTTATATTTGTAAAATTTGTTTTATTATCCTGTGTATACCATTTTGGATAATGTTGTAGAGCGATAATC
This sequence comes from Harpalus rubripes, assembly GCA_963082715.1. Taxonomy (NCBI): domain Eukaryota; kingdom Metazoa; phylum Arthropoda; class Insecta; order Coleoptera; family Carabidae; genus Harpalus; species Harpalus rubripes. The sequence goes on from OY720451.1 coordinate 28,910,765, forward strand.
TTCATTTGCGTAATAAAACGATACATAGTCGATTTATTGGTTTTAGAATGTGCTTATCTACGTCTATGGTTTCCTAGTCGTATTCAGAAGCTGTAAACACATGCAATAAACAAGGTGATGAGTAGCTAGATTACTTGACACAAATTATCTTGTGGTAATGACGCAATATACCATAGGTGGTCCCAGCTTACAACAATTAAGATCTCCTATCGCACAAAAAATAAATGAAAAATACGGCATTTTAAAAATAATTACTACAAAATTTACATAAAACGGGACGCTACCAAATTCGAAGTTGATTGATTTCGAAAATAAGAGGATGATTTAAAAAGTGTGCAATGAGAAATTTCGTGTTCATGTGTTGAATTCTTAAGTGATGTTCTTTGTTGATAAAAAGCAGATCCTTTTGTGGTAGCCAATTAGTGCTGCTTTCGGTTGGGGCAGAAAAACTTTGTACTGACGAGAGATTTTTACCAACGACTGACGTTAATAATCGCTACTACATGCTTATTCATCTGTTTGCATGTTTTTGTATTATGGTATGAGTTCCTTTCATCATTTACCTTACATGGAGAGCAAGAAATATAAACATGTGACACGTGAAGAAATATTAATACTCCTTGCTCATGCACACTTAAGAAAAGGTCTACCTTAGCTTAATCATTCCACTTTCGTGTAATTGATGAATTCAGTTCCTAAAGAAAAATACATAGTTTTTATACATTGCTATTCTGTATGTGAAATATGTCACAGTATGTGAGACTTTGCTATACTTTTTATAAAATGTTATATTTACAACAAAAAAATATGCAGAAATATTATTAAGTATTTTATACTTATATACTAATAAGAAGTACAGAAAAATGATTAAGTAAAATACGTTGTAAACGTGAAATATAAGGATATATAGATTATTGAATGACCAATTTAGTTCTTTTAGTTGCGCTTGTGTTCTTAGACTTTTCTTCTTCATATTATTAAATAATATACGTAAATTAAAGAGTGTTTTAGTGAAAGAATTTTGTTTATATTACTTAGTTCGCAACAAAATACAAGTGATTGAAGTCGATTAATAATTAGAATGATGTATCATGTCTGCAATTTGACTGGTTGCCTAATTTTAAAAGCGATACTCGCGAGCCAGTTGCGCCTGCCTACCGTAAATTCATGAATGGACAGATACTAGCGATATCCGCCGCCATAGTTTGTATCACAATTTGTCAAACAATGGTCAACCGGTTTCAATTTTCTATAATTTATTAGGAAAAAAGTTCTTATTATTTATGTTATTTATGCTTAATAATACTTTCCACCAGCTACATCATACAACAAATTTTGAACTTTAAAATTTATTACGTTAAATTTGTCGCGTCGTTGACACTAAAATACTTTGTTCATTCTGTACTTCCTAAATAAAAAAAATTGGAATCGGACCCCCCCCCCTATTTATTGAGTTTGTTCTGAGTGAGCTGTGACGAATTGAGGTTTTGACGAAAAAGAATACGGCTAATTACTTTAATAAAGTGTATACCTACCCAAGTACGGTAGTAAGGTTTGTCAAGAATATTTACAGAAAAGATTCTAATGCCCTGCTCCACAACATTTAAAATTTTAACTTGGTTTTATTTAGTTAGACAATTAAATTTTACATTGTAATTAAAACATTATTTATTTGGAATTATCATCAATTTATAGGGTTAACCAAATAAAACTAAGTTTAAATTTTAGTGGTGTAACTGGGCATAATTTTTATTCTCAGAAACGATGATAAAGAGAAAGTGTATCTGAAAAGTATCTAAACCTTAAACGCTTTCTTTGATAATTTAAAAATAAAAAAACTTTGAAACAATAAATTTGTAACGTTTTTATTTATTTGGGTGAAGTGTAAATATTAGACAATTATTTTAATTAAAAGTATTTATTAAACTATAATGAAATATTAAAAAGGTTTTAAATAATGACGATTACTAATATTAAACAATTATTAAAAACTAATTAAGACTAAAAATATAATTAACTAGATAACACTAACACTATTTATTTATTTAACCAATTAACACTACTATTTATTTTCTCGATATTACTAATTATTTATTTCACTACGTGTTCCAATCTTAGACTGCCGGTCTGTTGCAGACTCCTGTAGACTTTTACGCGATATTTATATCACTATATTTATATCACTATATACTTATCACGTTCAATTGTCCGCCTACCGACCTCCACAGCGTCTATATACTCAACTGACTAACTCAACATCGTCTGTATATTTAACTGCTCGGTGTTACATGCTATTTTCGCATTTGGTTTCATCTTTAGTTTTTTATTGTCTCGATGGACTACGGGAGCCATCTGTACTGGTTGTTGTAATTGTCTTTTAGTTTATTGTGAATTGTTCGCTTCTGACGATAATGAATAAAGGTTTTGACTGGTTCGCGCGAAACAATTCTTAGCGTCCTACGATTTATTCGTTGGGTGATAGCTGTACAGTCAACTTCTCTTTGGTTTTTGATTGTGTTTAAAGCATTGTTAGCTTGATTTTGTTCACCAAAGTGATTCGCATTGTTGCGGAGTGACTTCAGCTGTCGGCACTGAAAGATTAGTATAATCTTAAAAGAGTTTTTTTTTCTCTGAACGTGCGTTTTTCATCGGATCATTTGAGGGGTTAGGAATTCTTTCCGTGAGTATTACAGTTCAATTTTTCATTTATTGTAACAATAGCTGATTGTTAAACTTCACTTTTAGCCTGTTTGGCGTGGGTTATTTTAACCACAATTATATTTAGAAGAGGATTTTCTGTTATCCAAACTTTTGAACTTCGATCACGTGGGCAGTGAACATTTCTGTTCCTGTATGTTCACATCGTCCTTGACTTGGAGGAATTACTATCTTGGAGAACTTAGGATCTCGGAGAATAATCATCGAACATTCGAGAAGAGGTATTTTATAGACCTTGGGCCAATTTTGAAGATTTTTTGGCTCATGTTCATACGTCAGTCTGACGTCATCACACTTCGTCCGCACTTGTGGCGCAATCCGGTGAGCCTTCTCCAATTTATATTTTATTGTTCGCGTACCCACCTGAAGTTAGTCAGCTGTGTACGTCTATACATATTAATCGTCGGTTATTCTAGAACATTCACAATCGTCGTTTTCATATCTTGTTTTGTGTCAAACTTGTGTATTGTTATTGTACTTATTATAGCATGGTTTATTCTTTCACGAATCTATTTTCAATTCGAGTTACGTTATTGTTAATTTTGAATATTCAATATTTTGTATATTAGACAATTTTTATTTTATTATTCCGTATTTAAGGCGCTTAGTTATTTCAGAGAAGTTAATTGTTAACCCTAGTCTATTTAAATACTTTCAATTATTTTAGATTAATAATATTTTATGGTAATATCACTTCAAATATAATTTATGTTAGCTTTTCAACTTATGTTTGTTAACTTTGAATATTATTTCGAGCGATCGTATCTACATTGTTAAGCAGCGCAATCTCGTTTGTGAGGTTAATTTTTCAGGCATTATTTTTGCCGTGACTAAAATCGTCGTCTGTGCACACACGGTACTTATTTAATTATTTTTCACCGCCAATATTTTTGGACATTTTACGGATTGCAAAGCCCTATGCTTTATAACATCTCGCCTATCTGTGATTCGTTCGCAATATATTATAATATATTATTTAAATGACTTTATACTTTACTATTTATATCTTATTAACCGCGTATCTATTCTCATCAATTTAAATTTTAATATTAAACATATTTTATGTCTCGAATTGGAGATCGTTGTTTTACTTTGGAAATCTTGTTCCCTCCTAGTGAATATTTCAGGTTTTGTAGCTTGGGATATAAATTCGGTGGCGCTTATTTTGACAGCTCAGATGATTACTAAGTAATTGAACTTGAATACCCCCCCCCCCCCTGCAATCTCAGAGCAAGTCTACCCTGAACTAGAGGCTATCCCGACTACGAACTTCTTCCTCTGTGAGTTTTCCGAATTATCGAACAGAGTGACTGTGTATACTTCGCTATTGGAGACTAGTTACCTTTGGTGAGTCCGCTATTTTTATTTATTTTATTTTTGCATCTAAAAGTGCCAGTTACGTAACAATTTTTGGCGCCCAGCGTGGGGCCTATTAAAAAATAAATGGTGGCATAAACAAAAGGCTTTGGTAGTTCTCATTGTTGTTACCATTTTTGTCCTCATTTTTATGGCCATTGTTGTTGGCATTGTTGTCATTATTGTTGCCCCCTCGAGCTAAATCTGAAAAGTAGTAGTTTTAGTTTATTTAGTTGTTTGGCAGAACAAGATTGATAATTATTTTTTTTTACCTTCCGTCACCTTAGGTAAGGAAGGTATTGTCTTTGGTCAAAAAATTCGATGATGAGTTTTTAATCAATAAGCACGTTTTAGGGTCCCTAGAATACGAATTTACTATTTTTACGATGATGTCTGTATGTGTGTGTGTGTGTGTGTGTGTGGATGTGTGTGTGTGTGGATGTGTGTGTGTGTGTAACAAAATTTTCGTCTGCGATAACTCTAATACTACAGTTACAAAAATTATAATTTTTTCGTATACTTCTTCGTTACATCCATATGAAGAGCTGATTAGATTTTGGTTACAATTGGTCAACCGGAAGTACCATCATTTGAAGATTTTAACAGTTTTTCTTGAAAAAACTATGTCAAATATAATTTTTTCACATTTGATGTTATTATAAATATTAAAGAATATTTTATTCTCTATACGATTTGACTGCATTTTATACTTAATATTAAATGGATATATAATTAAAAAATTATAAAGAAATTAAATTTCACAAAGTAGCCATAGCTATGAAAACAGCTACTATATTAAGAAAATTCTGATTGAAAGATGTCAGTGTCAAGTGAAATTGACATAGTGTGTTTGTCTTATAATTTTATTGAAAATATAGGATCTTTTGCTTTCTGTATGGAATTTGTATAAAATACATACAACTGCTTTAAGGTAATGTACAAGAAATAATAGTAATAATAAATCTTTTATTTCTGCAGATACATTACACTGTATATCGAAAACGTCACAAAATAATAATTTTCTGTATGAAATTTGCATAAAATACATGCAACTGCCGGAAGGTAATATACAAGAAATATAATATTTAATTTAGCAAGGAACTTTCCGTTTGAAATTTGTACAAAATACATAGAACTGACGGAAGGTAATGTGCTGGCCACATCAGATTTTTTTCTTTTGGAAATGTTAGGCAATCTTCCATCTTCACAGCTGATCGTTATATCGTGTTTTATTGATGGTAGCTGTTGGATATTTTCCTTTGTTGAATTATTTGTTTTTGTAAGTCAATGTTAGTTGTAGCCGAATTCCTAGTTCTAGTATTTGTTATTATTTTTGTGGTAGAGATATTTAATTCTTTACAATTAGTTTGCATTATTTGTCGTTGACATATTGGTTAGTACTTTTCTTGCATATAGTTTTACGATATTGAATATGGAATTTAAACTAGATATTGATAGGTTATCTCAACATGAGTTAGAATACGAATTGGAAATCCGTGGCGTTACCGATTCAGCAAACGCGAATGTTAGACGTAAAACTCTACGTAGTTTAATGAAATTAGAGAAAGTTAGTTCATCTTTCAAGTTACCACCATATCCGTTTACGTTCGATCAAGATCATAAAGCGATCAAAGAATTACTCAAGGATCTTACGACTTTAATTGAAAAATTTGATGAAAGTAGATCCTCTAGTACCTACAAAAAGATTTCCGCTAAAACAGCTCATTGTTATGAACGTATTTCGCGAATGACAGCCGCGAAGAGTGAGGAAGAACAAATTCGATCAAAACTGTTAGTAGACCTTATGACTTTGTGGGCTAACTTATCGGATAAATGTGATAGTGCGCTTAGAACATCCACTCCGATACGATCGGGTGTATTAGATCTTCATACATTACGCTTCGACGATAACTCTCAACACCATTCGAGTTCTGAAAGTTCAGACGTTGATGAACTTACGACAGTTAAAGTTAAATCCGTTTTACCCTCGCATTGGAATGTTAAATTTAGTGGAGACATTTCTGAAATGTCCTTAGGATCATTTTTAGATAGAGTTGACGAACTTTGCATCGCGAGAAATGTTAATAAGTCTCAATTATTTAGATCCGCGATTGATCTTTTTAAAGGTAGAGCTTTAATTTGGTATCGTGCTAATCGTCCACGATTTAGTAATTGGAATGAACTTGTAGCTCATCTACGAGAAGTTTTTCTTCCACGTGATTTTGATGATCAATTATTTGATGAAATTAAATCTCGTTGTCAAGGCCCTGGTGAGCCTATAGACATTTACGTTGCCATTATGGAAACTATGTTTAAACGTTTAAGTGCAGTGATACCAGAAGAAACTAAACTTCGAATTTTATTGCGAAACATCCATCCTGACTTCCAAAATCAGTTATCGTTCGTAGAAGTAGAATCCATAGAGCAGTTAATTAAATTTGGTAGACGCTTCGAAGAAAATCGGGAACGTATTAAAGGAGATGTACCACCATCCAGTAGTAAAAATAGGCGTTTAATAGAACCGGAACTTTGTTATGTTAGTAAAGATAGTGGTTCGGATAATACTAGTAATAAATCTAGCTCGAATTTTAATAAATCGAACATTAAATGTTTTAATTGCGGAGAATGTGGACACCTTGTCAAGGATTGTGATAAACCTTTTGTGAAGAAGTGTTACGGGTGTGAAGCATTGAACGTGACCAGAAAGAGTTGTAAAAAATGTTCGAATTCGGGAAATGTAAAACGCAGTGGACAGTAGACCGGTTGTCTTCTGCGGATAGTCGACTTAATCCGATCCTTAACTTTATATTAGCTCATGTTAGGGATGACGAACGTCCATATTTATCGGTTAGTGTTTTGGGTTATAATATTTTAGGGTTGTTAGATACTGGTGCTTCGCGCACTATTGTAGGTAGTAAAGGTTGGGATATCTTAGGTAGGTTAGGATTCTGGTTAAATACGTTGGATAAAACTTATTGTACAGTTGCTAATGGCCAGAAACTTGAAACTAGTGGCTCGGTTCAAGTGCCATTTACCATTGAAAATAAAACAGAATGGATTCAAGTCTTAGTTGTTCCAGATTTGCCACATACTCTTATTTTTGGCATAGATTTTTTTAGACAAATGGGTATAGTACCTGATTTACGTAGTGGTAGTTGGAAGTTTAGTACATTGGATTTGCAGTCTTCGACACATTGTAGTTCCTTGGAAACTAAGGCGTGCTCGTTAGATAGTTCGCAGTCTTTAGTTTTGGATAAGTTGATCAACAAATATTTTAGTACTATGTCTGATAAGATAGGTTGTGCTAAGCAAATAGTACATAACATCAGGTTGATAGACCCTAATCAAGCACCTATCAAACAGAGATATTACCCTGTTTCTCCGGTCGTTCAAAAGGAAATTGATAGACAGTTGGCAGAAATGGAAGCCGACGGAATTATTGAAAGATCAGATTCAGATTGGTCTTCGCCCATATTGATGGTGCCGAAAAAAGATAGTTCTTGGCGGTTTTGCGTTGAGTTTAGAAAGGTAAATGCTGTTACGCAACGCGATGCATATCCATTACCTTACATGTCTAGTATCTTAGATCGTTTGAAAAATGCAAAATTCATCTCCAGTTTGGATATTAAGTCCGCTTATTGGAACATTCCGCTGTCAGAGGAATCGAAAAAATTTACAGCCTTCACTGTACCTGGCAGAGGATTATGGCAATTCACACGTTTAGCTTTCGGTTTACATGGAGCTCCAGCTACGTTCCAGAAATTTATCGACAAAGTATTAGGTCCGGAACTCGAACCTTACGTCTTTAAGTACCTAGACGACATAATAATAATCGCTGATACCTTTGAAAAACATGTCGAAGTCCTGGAAGAAGTACTGAAAAGAATAATAGATGCTGGGCTTACCCTGAATAAGGATAAATGTTCTTTTGTAGTACCTGAATTAAAATACTTGGGCTACATAGTAAATGCAAACGGATTGTCAGTAGACCCTGATAAAGAGTCAGCATTATTACAGATTCCTGTTCCACAAACAGTTAAGGAAGTGCGTAGAATGCTTGGTGTCGCCAGTTGGTACAAACGATTTATCCCTAACTATTCTGAAGTTTGTGCTCCTCTTAACAGACTTACGAGGAAATCAGTAAAATTCCGTTGGGATGAAAATTGTACTCGAGCGTGGAATAAGATCAAACAACATCTAGTCACTGCTCCTCTTTTGAGTTGTCCTGACTTTAATTTACCGTTCAGTATTCAGACAGATGCTTCTGCATACGGATTAGGCGCCGTATTGACACAATCGACCCAGGAAGGAGAACTTGTAATATGCTACCTTAGTAGATCATTGAATCGGCTTGAGCGTAAGTACACCGTTACTGAACTTGAGTGTTTAGCAGTACTGTGGGCCATTGAAAAATTAAGACCATACATTGAAGGATCACACTTTACCGTCATAACTGATCATCATAGTCTGTGTTGGTTGCACAACTTGAAAGATCCTTGTGGACGTTTAGCAAGATGGGCTATTCGCTTGCAACAATATGATTTTAAGATCATTCATAGGAAGGGACGTGATCATCATGTTCCTGATGCTCTGAGTCGTAGTGTGCCTATTGTTGATAGCTGCGAAGTTAAGACCGATGAGAAAGACTATCCACCTTGCCCTTGGTACAGAAAAATGTTGAAGAAAGTATCCGAGAAACCATTAAATTTCCCTACTTGGCGTATAGTAGATGAAAAGCTGTATCATTATAATAGGAACTTGAATCCTGGTTTGGAGAACGAGGAATACAATTGGAAACGTGTCATACCGCGATCTGAGAGGTCGAGTATCCTAAAACTAACGCACGATGTTCCCACTGCAGGACACTTAGGCGTATTTAAGACGTACAGTCGTGTGATGCAGAAGTATTATTGGCCACATATGAGGGCGGATATCACACGTTATGTTCGAAATTGTAGAGTTTGCCTAGCGAACAAATCAGAGCGTAAGTTACCCGCTGGACTAATGGTTCCTCGTGCTGTAGTTGATAGGCCATGGAAACAAATTAGTGTTGATTTAGTTGGACCCTTAGTGAGATCTAGTTCTGGTTATCAGTACATCCTAACCGTCGTCGATGTTTTTAGTAAATTTATTCTTACCTTCCCGGTTAGGAAAGCAACTTCTTCGATTATTGTTAAACATCTGGAGAATGATGTATTTCTTCTTTTTGGTAGTCCTGAGTCGATATTAATTGACAATGGTACGCAATTTCGTTCGGCTGAATTTAGGAAATTATCTAGTGCGTACAATGTCAAAATAAGATATAATGCTTTTTACCATGCTCAAGCTAACCCCGTTGAACGAGTTCACTCTGTTCTCAAACAAAGTATACGATCGTATATCGCAAAAGACCAGCGAAAATGGGCAGATAATCTCCAGAAGATTTCTTGTGCGCTCCGCACATCAGTACACGAAAGTACGAAGTGTACACCATACTTCGTTAATTTCGGGAGAGAATTACACTTCCCAGAGAGTATAACGACGGAGGTACCTGAGAAGGTAGTGTCAGAGGTTGATTCGGAAAGCCACGCAAAAACTTTTCGAGAAATTTATACGAAAGTGAGAGAGCGTTTACGTAAGTTGGCTATTAAAGTAAAACGACGTTACGACCTAAGGTATCGAGACGTACAGTATTCTCCAAAAGATTTGGTTTGGAGAAAGAATTACGCACAGTCGGATGCGTCGAAATATTTCAGTTCGACCCTTGCTCCGAAATATGTTGGACCTTATGTCGTTGCAAAGAAGTTGTCTCCTTGGACTTATGAATTGGAAGACGAGTTTGGGAAGAGTTTTGGTGTTTGGCATGCAAAGGATTTGAAACCTCACCCCGAGGATTAGTTTAAAATGAGTAGTCCGTGACTACCCAGTATTCTTTTAGGAAAGGGGGAGTTGTTACATGCTATTTTCGCATTTGGTTTCATCTTTAGTTTTTTATTGTCTCGATGGACTACGGGAGCCATCTGTACTGGTTGTTGTAATTGTCTTTTAGTTTATTGTGAATTGTTCGATTCTGACGATAATGAATAAAGGTTTTGACTGGTTCGCGCGAAACAATTCTTAGCGTCCTACGATTTATTCGTTGGGTGATAGCTGTACAGTCAACTTCTCTTTGGTTTTTGATTGTGTTTAAAGCATTGTTAGCTTGATTTTGTTCACCAAAGTGATTCGCATTGTTGCGGAGTGACTTCAGCTGTCGGCACTGAAAGATTAGTATAATCTTAAAAGAGTTTTTTTTTCTCTGAACGTGCGTTTTTCATCGGATCATTTGAGGGGTTAGGAATTCTTTCCGTGAGTATTACAGTTCAATTTTTCAATAGCTGATTGTTAAACTTCACTTTTAGCCTGTTTGGCGTGGGTTATTTTAACCACAATTATATTTAGAAGAGGATTTTCTGTTATCCAAACTTTTGAACTTCGATCACGTGGGCAGTGAACATTTCTGTTCCTGTATGTTCACATCGTCCTTGACTTGGAGGAATTACTATCTTGGAGAACTTAGGATCTCGGAGAATAATCATCGAACATTCGAGAAGAGGTATTTTATAGACCTTGGGCCAATTTTGAAGATTTTTTGGCTCATGTTCATACGTCAGTCTGACGTCATCACACTTCGTCCGCACTTGTGGCGCAATCCGGTGAGCCTTCTCCAATTTATATTTTATTGTTCGCGTACCCACCTGAAGTTAGTCAGCTGTGTACGTCTATACATATTAATCGTCGGTTATTCTAGAACATTCACAATCGTCGTTTTCATATCTTGTTTTGTGTCAAACTTGTGTATTGTTATTGTACTTATTATAGCATGGTTTATTCTTTCACGAATCTATTTTCAATTCGAGTTACGTTATTGTTAATTTTGAATATTCAATATTTTGTATATTAGACAATTTTTATTTTATTATTCCGTATTTAAGGCGCTTAGTTATTTCAGAGAAGTTAATTGTTAACCCTAGTCTATTTAAATACTTTCAATTATTTTAGATTAATAATATTTTATGGTAATATCATTTCAAATATAATTTATGTTAGCTTTTCAACTTATGTTTGTTAACTTTGAATATTATTTCGAGCGATTTCGTGTCTACATTGTTAAGCAGCGCAATCTCGTTTGTGAGGTTAATTTTTCAGGCATTATTTTTGCCGTGACTAAAAGCGTCGTCTGTGCACACACGGTACTTATTTTATTATTTTTCACCGCCAATATTTTTGGACATTTTACGGATTGCAAAGCCCTATGCTTTATAACATCTCGCCTATCTGTGATTCGTTCGCAATATATTATAATATATTATTTAAATGACTTTATACTTTACTATTTATATCTTATTAACCGCGTATCTATTCTCATCAATTTAAATTTTAATATTAAACATATTTTATGTCTCGAATTGGAGATCGTTGTTTTACTTTGGAAATCTTGTTCCCTCCTAGTGAATATTTCAGGTTTTGTAGCTTGGGATATAAATTCGGTGGCGCTTATTTTGACAGCTCAGATGATTACTAAGTAATTGAACTTGAATACCCCCCCTGCAATCTCAGAGCAAGTCTACCCTGAACTAGAGGCTATCCCGACTACGAACTTCTTCCTCTGTGAGTTTTCCGAATTATCGAACAGAGTGACTGTGTATACTTCGCTATTGGAGACTAGTTACCTTTGGTGAGTCCGCTATTTTTATTTATTTTATTTTTGCATCTAAAAGTGCCAGTTACGTAACATCGGATAGAAGTCACACATTCCATCTCACTGCCTGTGTATCTCCTTGTACATCCTCAGTGTCACCAACTATCCGTATGCCATAATTCTTCAACATTAATGCCGAGTATCCACTCCAACTCTCTGTTACTGTTCTTGTATACCTAGCTTCACAATACTCGACAACCTTACCGAGTATTCACTTCCACTGCTATCCAAAAATACCAGTAACTTCCAGACTCGCCGTTACTGTCCTCATACACTATAGCTTCCTAATACTCGTCAACACTACCGAGTATTCACATCCACAGCTATCCTGGTATACCAGTAACTTCCAGAGTACCTACTCGACAAAAACTGCGTATGCTCACTACGATACTGCAGTGCTTCTCGCTAACACTTTACTCCCTAACACTCCATGTGAATGTCTCTATGACTCTCCCTATGTAACTAACTAACTCCCGAGCATAGCTGCGTCCTTTTTACACAGCTGCCATTACTTTCTAGAGAGGGCTAGAATGTTCGACTCCATAACAACAACGAACACAAAAGTTTTAGGCGACGGGAAGTAATTAAACACGTCGCTACTCGTTTGTTTACGTCGCCCGGCTGCTAGCGCGATTACGTCATCACTATACTTAGACGCTTGTTCAGCGCAGCAGTGGGGTTCACACGTTACAAATTATTTATATTTCAAATCCTCTTTTTTACTGTCACATCAATCTAATGTTGAAAGCATTTGTAAATTCTTAACAATATCCGACTGTGTTCTACCTTTTGACTTCATACATTTTACAATGTAATGACTCCGTTGACGTTTATTTCCATGCACCCTTCAGGTTTTAGGCAATAAAGCTGTAGGTTTGGATTGGAATAGATTTAGATTGTTTGGGTGTTAGGTCAATGGAATCGCTTTGAACTACCGCATTAAGCATCCATCTTTCCGGTGAGCAGTAGCGGTAGTGTGAGGCGTCTTACATGCAGATCCCGTCTTGGCTGGGGGCGTCGGGGCGGTAAGTGCAGGTCGTGAGACGCCCGCGGCGCTCGGCGCCTCCTAATGTGCTTTCCGTGTCGGCCCCGCACCTCAACACGTGTCGCAGCGGCGTGTATTATCGATGTATTGCCTTGTAGTAGCAGCCTCACGCGTACCGAACGTGTCGATGTCGACCACATCATGGGAATGAGCCCCAGCTACAAACAGCCTACATCAAAACATCTACTGCATCAATATCAGCTACTGAATCAACAATTCTTTTCACAACGGATGAAACATGGAAGTATAGAGCAAGATGAGTGTATTTGAGTGTAAGCTTCCAAGTGGACATCCGCACATTATGTTTTGTGTCCATCTTTTCATTTCACTTTGATGCTGGACGTGATGCTGTACAGTGTACAACAGACATGAAGAAGCCTGTTTCAACCAAATGAAATTTGTCCACTGTCCATGCAAAGTTACACTTGAAACTTAATCGTTATCGTATCTACTTTGACTGTGACAATACTTATATAATTAAATATATAGTTATACCTACTTAATTACTAAACCGAATCCAATATGATATTAACTTCTGATTGTGATATAATCTGTACCAGAAGAAGCAGATGACAGTGAAAACTATTGTTAAATAAATATATTCAACTACTGAGTAAAGCAGCTGCTACAATTCAACGGTAAAAGATACTTTGTCCAAGATAAATTTTGTTATTAAAATAAGACAGAGAAGAATTACGATACAAGGGTAAAAATTGGTGTCTCCACTGTAAAGTTTTGGGGTAGAAACAGGGAAGATGTATCTCCAATTGAGTTGTTGAATCTTCCTTAAAGTTGATTTAGGGTAGGAAGGTCGAAACATGGTAAGAAAAAGGTAGGAAATTTTGGTAGGGCAGATTCAATTCGCTTACAGGCATCTGTGTTGCACTGTAGGTATATTAGGTAGGTGCTAATACCTTTGTAACATGTTTATACCTTTAGGGTTGATTCGAGCTGAATGTTCTACTTTTATTTGAGGTACAGTTCCTATCATAAAAAAATATGGATTTGACATTAATTAGCACGTTACAATGTCATACATGTGAAATTACAAAGGAATAATAGGAAAAAGACGACAGAAATAATATAAAATATTCAGTTTTACTGAAATTTGCAAACTTATTGAATTTACATTGTTAATACAAATTAAATTTGTTTATTAATCTTATTATATTTTTTATAATTCCGTGCATGCATACATACATCGTTTTCTACGTTACTTACTAGAAAGTGATTTATAATAAACTATTGAATATACATATCATATTACCCGTGTTCATAAAATTATATGAAAAACCAAACTATTCAATGAAACATAACTGACGATGTGTAGACTTATATAGTTGTTATATAAACAAATGCAAAACGATATTAGTTATATTTGTAAGATTTCGGAAATGAAAGGTGATCGAATAAGCTTTCGCGTTTCTTAGAAATTGTTTGTTAGTCCAGCTAGCAACTGAAGGCTCTACGGGTTTTTCCGAAGGCCAGCATAACGGTACCGCATTTCTAGGGATGGGAAGGAGAACACAGAGGGGTGAGAAATTTATGTGTCATTCTGTCATTTGTTATTCTCTTGTCGACAGTCGCAATGAGCATACTTGAAACTCAGGTAAAATATATTATGTTGTATTTTTAATTACAAACTAATATCCTTTTATTTTTTAGCTCCTTCTTGATTTAGTACGGTACAAAATAACATACATGTAGATTTGTTATGACAGTATTTTCTACAAAAAATGAAGATGTGCCGATTGTAAAGAAACGAGCATCTTGACAACCATGTTCGACATATAAAAATTAGAACTTTAAAGGTAATTTTCTTTATTTTGTTTCATTTTCTTTTTATTTACATACTTTCAAAGATAATATAACTATATTTCGCGGTATATACCTATACCAAATGTTAATTTTATTTTTGTTGAATTATCATTTAATATGATTATTTTCCTGTTAATAAAATAATATCATTATTTAATTACAAGAAAATAAACATTGAAAAACTGGCAAATATATTAAATGAAACGTTCTTTTGTTCGCAAATATTTATTAGACACAACAATATTAATTTAGTTTTATTTGCTACAAGAGGATCCAGAGAAAGTGAAGATATTCCTCGAGGACCTGCAAGAATTGGAGCAATAGCCAGTGAACGTGACCTTTTTTGGAATACATACTTTATTTACAAATAAAATAAATATATCATCAAGGTATATTGCCCATTGCTGGATCTGCTAATCTGCTTTGTTCACAGATATCGTTAATGATCCTGACATATTCGTATCGTGTAGGCATTTACCAGGAGTCACCTCACAGATAAAACACTATGTAACTTACAATATACTTTATCTTATTTTATTTATGTATATTTTGTTTAAGCAAATAAATCTTTTATTATATATAATGTATTATTTTTCCTAAATCCCAATAATAAATAATATACTTTTCAAGGAATTTGCAATGACCTCATGTAGGGGTTCATATAAATTACTATAAAGTATTTTTAACAACCTTACAGGCATTTACTGGTAACTTGTGATACGGAAATTTCAAATCACTTTAAAGTATTTCTCTAAACCACTGCGGGCATTTGCATCCCACTGTATGAAGGGTCGTATCGTGTCTACCTGGTAGTGAGGTAGGTTTTACTACCCTAAACAGAGATTGGTGCATCGACCTTTTAAAAAGGAAGGATTGTTCTACCTTGGGGTTGCATATAGTTTCAACCCAAAAAGGTAGTTGCAGCTACGTTAAAACTTTACAGTGTCGAGTAGGAATAATATAATTTCTTGGATTTATGTTCATTAATGTATAGAAAAACGTTTATTAATGACACATGTTAATGAATCATTTTAATTTCGATTAATATACGATTTTAATGTACGTAACCATATACCACAGTTAAATAATTAATATAACAACTTTCAGTGCCAACCGTTATTAAAAATTTTGTCTTAGATTAAAATTTGATTTTCTCTGATGTAATAAAATACGATCACCGGAACAAAATGTGACTAACGTGTATGTTAATCCTGAAAATCTGTATTTCCTTTCTCCACAAAAATATATGAAATAATAGGACCTACTCTGGTAATCGTATTTTGCACATATTACAGATTACTATTAATTCTACATATTGTGATTTAATTAAAATTTAAGCTTAAATGATATATATCGTCATAGTGTGTTAATAAGATTATAGTCGTACATACGTACTTGCTGAGTAACATAAATACACAACATTATATGGTATTCAACGACCTCACTTAGTCTCTGGTAAGAAGTATTGGACTCAAATATCATCAACAACAATTATAATATATGACTGTGAA
Organism: Harpalus rubripes; assembly: GCA_963082715.1. Classification (NCBI taxonomy): domain Eukaryota; kingdom Metazoa; phylum Arthropoda; class Insecta; order Coleoptera; family Carabidae; genus Harpalus; species Harpalus rubripes. The sequence continues at coordinate 28,926,933 of OY720451.1, forward strand.
ACGAATCTTCTTTGTCCTCATAACGTTTCAAATGATTTTTCAAAATTTCAATATGATTCTGTTGGTGTGCGTTCATCAATTGACATGGATGCTAATATTCAACTGAGAATACAATTAATTAGTTACGTGACATGTTTTCGGCCAGTCAACATTCAGAATCTCCCTAATTACATGTCTATCACAACCGCAGCGATGTTAAAAAACAAAGATATTATCACCTTATTCATATTCGTTACTACGGTTTTTTTCTTTATTTACAACATTGGCAGTTAATTTTAAGTATAAAAATGAGTAATAACTCAAACTCCTATATATTAAATAAAACTTGTACTATGTCTTAATACAATATGTATATCGAAAGATAGGTTAGCAGCACACACGTCTGCCATAACAAAAATTCATTATATTCTCTCATTAAATATAAGCTCGTCATATGATTAATAATCAAAGAAATTACTCGTATAACCGAAGCAACACAATCTGCAACTCGGTTTCACTCAAGAATATCATCGATGACAATCATATCACTTGTATGTGTATGATAATATCATCAATTGTGAATTGTGACTGCAAGATCATTATGAAATTGATGTTGTCACCGAAGTGGCAGGCCGACCTAAACACTTACCGTCCGATTCACAACAATTGAGCTAGTTAACAATCTATGATAGTTAGTTGGATAATGGTTAATAAAGCGAAAGTAATTTGGAGACAGATTCTTAAAAAATCTGGTGTGGCCAACACAATCCCTCCAGTCATTTACAACCCGAATCACAAAAAAGATAAAGTTAATCCTTATTTTGGAATTAGCGAATTTTACTCAAATTATTTTGACAGTTTATTTCTTAAAATATAGTCTAATCTAATCCAAGCAACTACCTTTTTAAAATCCTCAACAGGATTAAATCCCAATTACAGAATGGGTTCACATTCATACACATCCATGCCTAGAACCCAGAGCCCCGAGCGCACTCATGACTTATGAGGCGTTGCTCTAACCATTGAGGCACCGGAACTATAATAAAACGAAGATTAAATTTTAAATACCGGGATAGAATAAAATTCATTAATTCAAAAATGAGGATTAGCTTAAATATTTTTTGTAAATCGTTAATTTTTATTAATCTAAATACATATTTACTTATGCTGGAAACTGTATTGAATTCCTTTTCTATTGTTTTATTTACTTTTTTCTTTTTAAAACGTTACTAATATTACTTTGAAATGATTATTGCTTTGATACATTTATCTGTCAGTTACATACATTTGAAACTGCGTTTTGTTTATTTAAAGCGTAGGATCTGGGATTTAATTATAGATAATTTTATAAATTTATCCATAAAATCTATAGAAAAAGTATTTATGCAGATCTATTTTACCAAAATCTAATGGGCTCTTTCCATTAAAGAAAAAGTTCGAAATACAAGGTTTAAAAATTTTCTGAATGATATGATTTGAGTTAGAGTAAAGGATCCACACATACATACACTCACACACATACATACACACCTACACACATAAACACAGACATCATCGTGCAAATGTTAAAATTGGATTCTATAGGGACCTTAAAACGTGATCATTTACCAAAATCTCGATATGCGAATTTTAGCACGATCTCTATACCTCCCTTACCAAGAGCGGGAGGTAAAAAATGGGCACTCAGATTTTACTAAGCATTTTTGAACATAATCTAATTTAACCCACAATTTTGTACTTCTACACATCTATCGTCCAGTGGACCATACCATTAATCAGTTGGCTACTACGACCTATCCACACATGGTTTTTACATTAATTTAGACTTAGACCTTAGACAACTCTCACCATATCGCTGCTGCTGTTGCTGTCTTCTACAAAATCAGATTTTACCCCCTTTGAAAGATGAAATCGTATCACTCGTCTCATTTCTTCTTTGATGCAGTTCGATAACGAAGCATTCATATTGAATTGACATGAAATCACTACAAAACGGGGATGAGCAATAAACCACTACTCTAAACACACAAAGGCAATTTGACGTTATGCTCAATAATGGTGCATTCAGTACTACCAACCACCTAAACAGAATAACAAAAATTACCATGACTTTCCCTTGTATGTGCTTCATTAATAATATGGTAGAATTAAGGGAATTGATTAAAAATTACTAACGGTGATATATTACATCCCCGGACAAAATGCCGTTGGTGAAAACGAACCCTCTGTCCTTCCAACAAAAGGCGCGTCATAGCGTCTCCGGCGGGGATCCGGGATTAATAACGTAGCTGTTTAGCAGTTCCGCTCACGTCGCGCAAGCATCTCCGGCTTGTCAGGCATGTCGCCGCGGTGGCCGAGCCGCGATCGTGACGTCACTCATACCCACCTCCAACCAAGATCCCCAGATCACGTCACGTGACGGGAATATGCAAGTCCACACTTAACACCCAGATTAAATCATTCAGATTTGGGTGGGATTTGTTGATGGATTCAAACGTGGACAGACTAAGAATTCAAACGGGAACAGATTAGAGGGATGCAAGATTTCAATAAGGGTTTCTTATTTAAATTTACCCTTTGTTCTACTCTACTATTACTTCAAGTTGAATATCTGGTTTTAAGGTCCTTGCAAAGATCTATTAATCATTTCTGAATAGCTTATGTAGCTAATATTTCGTTTCTGTAAACTGAAATGTGTTAAATAAGCCGTAATATATTTATTATGTGGGAACTTGTAATTTATTTCATTATCCTTTTGGGATATTTTTGTGAAATATTTAACTTATATTTAATTTTTACAAGAAATTTATTAACAATAATATTATTTGAAGCTAATTAAAAACCATCAGAAATAACAACATATTATATGAGAAAATATATAGCAGTACGAGGGTGGGTCAAAAAGTTTCCGGAATGAAGGGGTATTTGGAAATATTATTTTTTTAAATATATGGAGCGAATATTGACATTATTTGCGTCATTACTTTTCGAGAAATCACCAAGAAAAGAATTTAGTGTTTAAAAATACTGCAAGAAAGTTGAGTTTCGCGCTGTGATACCTCACAATACAAAGAATCTTTTCTTAGATCATTTTTACGATACATCAGCAGTTTGGGGGATGCAATCACCTTAGAAAATTATGGCTACTCGTATTTAGAATACTGGAGAGTATTCCACTTTCCGCTAATTAATTACAAAGATAAATATTACGCTGATCGTCTGAAACAATCAATAAAAAAATCTGATGTGGCCAACACATGACCTCCCGTCAATTCCATGTTTGAAATAGTAATGAACTTTAAGTAGCGTATCACTTTCGGTTGATCGTTCGTAAACAAAATCTAATTTGTTGTTCCAATAAATAGAAAAGTCTGTAATACCAAATTTTAGATTATATTTTAATATGCTTTTTCCTCGAAAATCTGTTAAGAGTTCTAAATTAAGTACCACTTCCGGTTTATCATATAGGTATAGTCCAAATATAATGTTGTTTCAAATTATACACGTGTTTTAAATACCAAATTTGAGAAGTTTGGGATCATGTTTTAATATATTTTTTCAAGAAAATCTGTTTATAGCTTTCTGTAAAGTAGTACTTCCGGTTTATCAATTTCAGAAAACATCTAATATGTCGTTCTCATTAATATAAAAGTCTTAAATACCATATTTGAAAAGTTTTGGATTGAATCAATTTATTTTTCACGAAAATCTGTTCAGAGCTTCAAATAAAGTATCACTTCCGTTTTATCAATTTTACTCAAAATCTAATATGTTGTTTCTCTTCATATAAAAGTCGTAAATACTAAATTTGACAAGTTTTGGAGTATATCATAATATATTTTTCACGAGAATCTGTTCCGAGCTTTAAGTAAAGTATTACTTCTGGTTGATTAATTTTAGCCAAAGTCTAATATGTTGTTTCCCATGCATGATATAAAAGTCTTAAATACTAAAATTGAAAAGTTTTTAATTATATTTTAATATAGTTTTTCATTAAAAACTGTTATGGGCTTCACCTAAAGTATCAGTTCCATTTATCCAATTTTATCCAAAATCTAATCAACTCGTTATATAAATGAAGGAAGCTTAAATACGGAAAATAGGTACATTTGAAAGCTTGTAATAAGAGATATCGTGGACAAAAAAATCGTCACACACACAAACACACACGCACACACACACACACAGACAGATAGACACACACTCACACACACACACACACACACACACACACACACACACACACACACACACACACAGAGAGAGAGAGAGAGAGAGAGAGAGAGAGAGAGAGAGACATCATCGTAAAAATAGTAAAAACGTGTTGTGGGGCCCTAATTCGTACTTATTTACTGAAAACTCACCATCGAATTTTTAGCACGATTACATTACCTCCCTTACGGGAGGTAAAAACCATAAAAGAAAAAGAAGAGGAAAATGGACAAAAAGTTACGACAAACCTGGCTGTGTCCGACTAATATTTATTCCTAAGCTTCCAGGGAACCAATTTAATAACAATGAGGGAGTAGGGAGTGAAAGGTGAAATTGGGTTCTCGAACATAAGAAGTCGGATAAATTACAGCAAATCAACTTCATTAGTAGAGTAGACCATTTTAAAGATGTATTAATTCTGCTAATTTCTTTTGTTACAAATAACTATTAAGTATGAAATTATAAGAATTATTACCCTTCTGTGGGATACTTTTTTATTTTCTTTCGAACAACGATGCTTACATTTTTTCTATCATTGTTGCACTTCGAGGTACAAGGTCAAAGGTACTATTTTTTACATGAGCCCTATTTAGTAGCTAATGGTAAGTACACTATGGAAAAAATAATTTTTGTAGTTCGATGAATTATTTATCTACGTTCATTTGCTTCACACAGCAAAATAGAAACAATTATTAAATTTGTATGTTTGTATGTTTATATGGCATAAACAAAAAATTGGTAAAATGTATCTAATGTAACATACTACTGTACTGTACTGTAGAAAACAATGCTATTTAGTAATGATTAAAATTTATAGTAGTAAACATAGGGTATGAAAAATGTTTGCCTTTTTAATTAAAAACTTAAATTACGTTGGGTAAGTAAGATAATTAATTTTTATTCTAGTTGCAGCAGCATGGAGAAAGTTAATCTCAATTGGTGCGGAAAACTACGAACACGAGTAAAATCTCATAACTTCAGTGAAAACATCCAAACTAAAAACAAGGTTGTCAGTACATTTTCCGAGAAAAACATCACAACACGCAGAGAAAAGTTGCACTACGAAACAACGAAATAGCGACATCCTCACTAGACATACATGACATGAGCGATGTTATTTTTTTGCAACACCGTAATTCATATGTTTGTCTGATGTAAAAGCTCGTGTCGACATGTCAGGGAGCTCCCCATATGCAGGCGACGTGGCTTAATCTCTTAGAGTACAAGCGATACGAAGTTTTTAATTTTCCGGCCCGTTGGAAGCTGCTGACACCCGGGAAAATAGAGACCAGTGCGTATTCCGTTGAGGATTTTCACGAGGAAAACTTACGTGTTGAGGTACCGAATGCTGGCCTCTATATATCTTGGTAAACCATACACGACGACGTGCTCGGAATTGAGGGACGTGTGAGCGAAGCACCCTCAGCTATTTGATTGGAATCTCTGAGAAATTTTATATGAAGTGGATGGTCAAGGAGTATTTTTATAAGATGAATTATGATGTACATTCCAGTGCGAATTTAATGTTCCAGTCTACTCTCGTAATCTTCTCCTATCAGCATTCCTCAATGCAATTTAATTGCAGCCTGAGAATGAAGCAAACATAACATTTTTCCACAGAAAAAAATCATTTATTATTTTCAGTATTTTAAAAATAAAATTTGAACGTTCTATACGATCTATAATATTTATTCATTTTTTTATTTAAGTAATATTATCTGTATTGTTTAAGTAATTACCTAATTCAATTAATTAAATAATTTAAATTTTGTTTTGAGATACCACAAATTTTTCTTGTATAATTGATAGAAATGATAACTACTTAAATTACTGACATTTATTTTATTTTAAATAATTAATACGCAGTCCCTATAAAAATGTTCTGCAAATGAGAATGGACAGTATTTTTGCGTTATTTTCCTCTATACTAGGTATGTTAACTCTGTAGATTTATTAAAATGACTAAAATACTCGATAACGTATGAGCACAATTTCACAATCCAGAACACGTATAGCTTCATTTGAAATTAAAGTAAAAGAGCTGAGGATGATCATTAAAACACAATTATTTCTATTTGGTAAATTTCAAGATTATAATAAAAAAAACAAATTTCTCTAAACGTTTGCTCCTTGATACAGATACATATGTACCTACATATATACACGGCCCAAATAGCGTAAATTTTACTCCAATGAAAAAACTCAAAAAGGAAAAAGCAAATCTGAAGCCCACTTCAAATTTATTTTAAATCCTTTATATTTTATTCATATTCCAAAAGCAAAATTATAATAATCGGTATACCAATAGGACTCCATATCTATTATGTTGCCCTAGAAAACCTTCAATAAGATATTTTCGGCTGATTTTCGAATTATTATGTTGTCGAATTTGTAAGAAACTGCTAAAGCGAGATTTCGAGTATTTGTTAACACTTAATCTACATGAAAGTCGATAAATTTATCCACAATTAACAATATAGCTTTATATATTTGAAGAAAATGTCTAGTAACCATGGACCAATAATCTAAATTTGTAACTAATATAAATTTAACCTGCATTCATTATTAGCGTCATGCGAGTACGCAAAAAAGTTACAAGCCCATTGGCAAAGTACTACATTGTATCCATCCATATCCCATCTTGTTTAGGGTGTAAACTTTCCTCCGTCCAAAACAAAACAAAAACACATCACATCAAAAAACAAAACATTCGACACGCGTTCCAAAATAATCCCGTACATCTAGCTAGCTACTTTCTGTGTTGCACGCGGCGACAAAACGTATCGAAATATAACAACAACAATAGCGAAATGTAGAAATTAAGTTGAACAAGTGCAGTGCGGAAGTCGGGCGCTATAACGCGAACAATAACAGCCGAGGGTGGTAATGAATAGCCGTCGGCGGTGGTGGACGATGCCGCGTGCGAAGACCATTTGTTGACGCGCCCTCCTGTTTAGAAAGGAACGCTAGTGAAAGGATGCAGGAGACTCAATGGAATAACGTAGGTTCAAGTGTTTTTTCACTTGTCATCGCCTACTTTCGTATGGGAAAAGTTTCGGGAGAATAGTAATTTTGGTGCATACAAGTCTGGGAATATGCATTTGGAAAAATATTATTGTTTTTGTTACTATTAATTCTCAAATATGCTTTTGGTCTTTCTGCTGTTACCTAGGGTACAGAATTTTATAGAAATTATTACAGGGTTTATAATACCTAATTGGTTAATAAATTAAAAATAAGAGTAGCAGTAGTTAGGGCAAGATAGTATTATTTATAAGAACTTTTTTGAGTTTTATATTAAGAACAGTATGCCAATTTTTTTAAAAAAAGAGAATGGAAAACAATGAAAAAATTGCTATTAATTATGGGGTATCACACGAGTTCTACAACAAGAAACTTCTCTTTTTCTTAAACCTTAAGAGGTCGAGCGGGTGCACTGAGTGCTTCGTTCGTATTAAACGCTCTGTAACTTTTTTGCGTTTTCTTGTAATTGAATGCCCTTCATGTAACCTATGACTGTTATGTCTACCATGCACTGCCGACTGAATTTTCAGTTTGCACCACTCTTCTCGAAGATATGTACGTGTCTTCAGCAGAATGTTCGAGCTGTGTACTACGAGTACTACGGCGCGACCACTTAAGTAAGTAAATTTGAAATTCTCATTTTTACAAAATTGTAGTTTTTTTTATTAAAGTATTTGAGTTGTAGTTATTATACTGTAAGTGAAAATTTGCAATTTTATCATAATTTTACAGCTAAAAACCCGAATCAGCTGACTGGCGAAGAACTTGCCAAATATTTAGAAATAGACAAGGATGAGGATAGAACATTGATGGAGCTGGAGAAGTGTATACGATGTGTGTAAGAATGATTTGAAAGATTCTGAAGGAGAGGTTCTACTTTATAGCGATAACTACATCGAGTCAGAGCAAGAAGAAAGCTTCTTAGTTTTTTTTTTTGCTTATTATACATATTTATAACTCTATGAAGAATTATTGTGTTTAGAATTCTATATTTTGTTAATTTAGAAATATCTAAGATTGCGAGAATTGATTCGCCTTTACCAAAAAAGTGATAATATTTTTTTTGCTGTTTTAATATTTTTTTTGTTTGTGTTTCTTCCTAGTGAATATTGCATGAAATAGTAGTAGGTAAGTACAGTTAATTTATCCAGCTATAACAAAAACTATAATCAAAGTCGAAAAGATGCAGCAATATAGTCATATTTAAGGAGCGATGCAATTAGTGCTCCGCGCGACCACTTACGTTACAAAAATAGGCGCGACCACTTAAGGGTTAAACTTATAATTAATTTGTTATGTACCTATAGGACAGTGTTTGACGTTATTTCTCTCACAAAAAGCATAAGATTTTAAATTAGTTTTTTTACGACAGAAATGTCGAAATGTCCAAATTGTAGTTGGCGTCTTATTCTGCAAAACAGGCTTCTATGATAATTATACCCTTCTAGTTCTATGATAATATTTGTCATCTGAGTTAAACTTTGAGCTTGGAAAACAAAAAAAGACGCTGGAATTCAAATCAGTTGAACCGCAATTCGTGAATTTTGGGTAATTGCACTCTTTATGATGGAATAGCACGGTCTTCTTATTCAAATACGGACTTTTTTTGTAATTTATGCCTTCGCTTGTCAAGTAACACAATTCCATGACTATCCCAAAAAACATTCGCCCTCACCTTACTAGCTGATGAAACAGTCTTAGCCTTCTTTGGAACATATTCACCTTTCGGTTTTATCGGTTTTGGTAGCAATTTTTGGCTGCCCTGAACGCTCAACATCAACCACTGCATTTAAATTCAACTGCACATCTAATCATGGTAGCAAATGATGTAGATTCTATGTAAACAGTATCTAACTTTGTTTACGCAGGCGTATTATCTTTTAAATACAAGAATAAATTTACGGCGCGATATCTGATTTTCTAGAACTAGAATAGTTTTGTCGGGTATAGACAATATGCAGAGACTCAAAACCAATTTGGTATATATATATATATATATATATATATATATATATATATATATATATATATATATATATATATATATATATATATATACATTATTTTACTTTATGTACCTTTCATTAGTCATAATGACTGTTGGTACTCTTTGTACATTTATACGCATGTGGTATTGAAAACAATCAAATGTAATATATACTGAGTTTACATGCAGTTTTCAAACCGTTTTCAAAACGTTTTTAGTTTTGAAAACGCCATGTATACAGTGTCAAAACGGTTTTGATTTATCTCAAACCAAAACTAAAATTCATGGGTTTGACTTGGAAACTAGTTTCAAAACTACTCATGTAAACACTTAAAATTCAGTTTCGAGATTGCGCATGCGTGTATAGCATGACGTTTCTGTCGCCTTGTATTACTTGGTGTTACTAACCTACAAATAAACTGACAGCTGTGTAGTTTTAGTGCGTAGTGCTACAAAGTTGAAAAAATAATTGGAATAATAACAAAACGAAGAATTTGGAGTGAAGAGGATCTGTCACTTAGATCGGCCAAATGCGCATGCGCCGAAACTGTTTTCAAATTAATCTGTAAACCTGTTTTGAAAATTTCATGTAAGCAGTTTCACGTAATTTTGACTGAAAACTGAAACCATTTTCAAAACTGCATGTAAACGTAGTAATTGTTGGAGTTGGAGATTCTTCCTTCCAATCGGCGAAGTTTCAGATAAATGATGCTACTAGTTTTTATTTTAAGTTCATAACAAAATAGTTTTACTAGATCCTTATTTTTCTAATTTCTTACAGATCTTGTTTATTTTCTCTTATCGTTCGCTTCTCATCCCATTTTTATTTTTTCCAATTGTCATCCCCTACGTTAACCACTTAATTCCGACTCTTACTATAAAATATTCATTCCCTCTTTATCAACAATCTCTTGGTAATCTAGCTCTCGGATTTGGGAATATCACTTAGCGCACATTAGAGTTCGTCAGGTGCTGGGTCCCACACCACAGGGAGTAGAGCAGTGCAAGTGTGGGAACTGTACACGAGTGCAACCTCGACGCGCCGCGGGCGACAAGTGCATGCGAGGGTTGCAAGTGCAACTGCAAGTGTGAAATGTGGGAGGATGTGTGAATGTGTGAAATGTCTGAAATGCCCTAAGGAGGAGAAGTTTGGAGCATATGCAGAATTGTAGTGGAAATATTTTATTGTATTAATATTTGTAGGTATCTCTTAAGCAGTTTTGCAGTTAGCACATGATTTAAAATTATTACTGTATAGGATATTTCGAATAAATTGTCCTGCCCTGCATAGAGATCTTAAAACCAATAAATCTTTTAAATTAGACAAAGCTAGCAGCTATAAATAATTTTATTAATATATCTTTAGAATAATACTAGATTTTGATTAGAATTTCCTTGGGGTAATTTGCTAGCTCTATCGAAAGGAGGTGCTCAATTTTTTATCTTTGTTAGATTTTGTTAAAGTAATAGTAAAACGTTACCTACACTTTTAAAAAAATAATTATTTTTTCTTTTCAACTAGGTACTACCCAAAATATCCGAGAATTATTTTCTGGTGGGTGGTATGGCGCGAATTACGACTTCTCCTGCTGGAAGTCTGAACAAGACATCTTTTTGGATCTGTTGCCCAAGTGTCATCCTTGGGGAAACATTTGAGAGGTCAGTATAAATTTATCGTGAGCGCTCTTTGACGTGTTCGCGATTTCGTAATGGCAACGTGTTAATATGAAGATCTGTTTCTTGTTCGAATAATCTGGAGCAATATTTGGGAGAGCTTACAAAAATTCAGGATCGATTTCTGACTGTTCTCTTAATTTCTGGCACACACTCAAATGGTTTGCTCACTTATGGTTGGACTTGCTGTCGTGGAACGAATTTCATTTTAAAATTTTCAGTCAAAATTCGGTGACACAAATTTTAAAATATTTCAGTGACTTCCTCCAACTCATCGATTGTTCTATGGACGACGATCAGACATGATCGCATTACGATTTTTTAAATGTTTTCGGTCGTTCTGAAAATCGAGGGACATGCCGGTCGAGGTTCATCTTCAATTGACCTTCGACCACTTTTCACACGAGAAAATAACACGTAAACCCTTGCATGGCTCAAAGCTTCCTCCCGTAAGTCCTCCGAAGCAATGCGACAGTTTCCGCTGCCTTATTTTCTCTAGCAGGAAACAAAACTTTACTGTATGCCATTGAATATGTCAAACAGTGCTTACCAAAGAAAATCACACTGACCGGTCAGATGTTTCCCCAAGGATGACAAATGGGTAACAGATCCAAAAGGGTATTTAATGAATACACGTAGCGGGCGAAGTCAGAACTAGCGCCCTATCAACCGCCAGAAAATAATTTTCGGATATTTTGAGTAGCATTCCAAATCCTTGTTTTATAAAGCAAATTTAGTGGTACCTCGGTATACGTCATTAATCCGTTCCAGATCCTTGGACTTATACCAGACTGGACGAACTGTTTCGATAAGAAATAAAGGGTTGTAGCGCAGGTTGTTTATAATAATTGTAACTTTGGCAACTCGAAATAGAATAGTGATAAAAACAATTATGCATAGTCATGCGAAAGAGCTTAAAAATTACCCCAAAAGAGTGCAAATCAAAATTCACTATTTTTCCGTACTTAGAAGTTATTTGTATAAATAAATATTTAAATTTTCATCTATCTAATGGGGTAACCTTTATATAAAGTAACCGCCTTGTATGTCTTCTAGTGTTTGAAATAACCATATTGGATATGTTATTTCAGTTATTTTGTATGTTAAATTTATAAAAACTTTTAGCAGTACACAGTTTTTGTGCATATGCATATACTGTGTCTGAAACTAATTAAAACCCCATTTTTCAATTCAAATCTCACACTCACGAAAAATCTATCAATTACTCCCCTTTAATTAAGCCCCTACTCCTCCCGTCCAATCCCACGCACGCTTTTGACACGTGGCTGTATGCATTCACATCACCGCGTATGAATATTGAAAAGGAGCAATCATTACATTAGCCTAAGACACGTGGCGGTAATCCCAACACATAACTTACAGGATCTCAGATGCCATCTCCGTGTTGGAACAGTTGACGTTATGGCCGGATCGTGACACGTGAATAGCCAATAAAAACTGACTCGCAGGATGTTTAGGGGGCTAATACAGGCTAGTTGATGTTTTAGTTAGCTTAGCTTAGCTAGGGATGAGATGAGTGATGATGCTGTTATAGTATAACGCAGTATGTTTGGAAATGGATCAATGTGTTTTATAGACTTTTATATTGAACGGATAACTAACCTTAATAGACCATGATATGCATGATTTTCTCATTTATTTTTATTAATAATCCAGTTTATATATTGTGGGATGTATGATAGGTCGTCGGTCTGACGACCCGAGTTGATTCCAAATATAATAGATCAGATGCTGATTTATTTTTAATAATCATAATTTTGAATTTAGGATAAAAATAAAATACAGAGTTTTCATTAATTTAGGGGAAAATATGAGATCGTAGCCCTGGGTTTTATTGAATAAAGGAGTTTATCCTTACACACTAAGTTTTATTCACACAATAAAATTAATACTCGTTACATATATTCATAAAAATAATTATTAAATTTACTTACAATTAATTAATTAATTTCTTCTTCTTGTTCTTCTTACAGAACTGACACTTGAAACTTATTTAACAATTATTGTTTATTAGCAATTCCGAAGCTGAATTTTGCGATATTTTGCCGAAACTAAATATTGAAAAGTAAATCAACTATGTCTAATGATTGTGTGTGTGTGTGTGTGTGTGTGTGTGTGTGTGTGTGTGTGTGTGTGTGCGTTTGTGTGCGTGTGAATGTGCATGTGCATGTGCATGTGCATGTGTATGTGTATGTGTATGTGTATGTGTATGTGTATGTGTATGTGTATGTGTATGTGTATGTGTATGTGTATGTGTATGTGTATGTGTATGTGTATGTGTATGTGTATGTGTATGTGTATGTGTATGTGTATGTGTATGTGTATGTGTATGTGTATGTGTATGTGTATGTGTATGTGTATGTGTATGTGTATGTGTATGTGTATGTGTATGTGTATGTGTATGTGTATGTGTATGTGTATGTGTATGTGTATGTGTATGTGTATGTGTATGTGTATGTGTATGTGTATGTGTATGTGTATGTGTATGTGTATGTGTATGTGTATGTGTATGTGTATGTGTATGTGTATGTGTATGTGTATGTGTATGTGTATGTGTATGTGTATGTGTATGTGTATGTGTATGTGTATGTGTATGTGTATGTGTATGTGTATGTGTATGTGTATGTGTATGTGTATGTGTATGTGTATGTGTATGTGTATGTGTATGTGTATGTGTATGTGTATGTGTATGTGTATGTGTATGTGTATGTGTATGTGTATGTGTATGTGTATGTGTATGTGTATGTGTATGTGTATGTAAATGTGTATGTGTATGTGTATGTGTATGTGTATGTGTATGTGTATGTGTATGTGTATGTGTATGTGTATGTGTATGTGTATGTGTATGTGTATGTGTATGTGTATGTGTATGTGTATGTGTATGTGTATGTGTATGTGTATGTGTATGTGTATGTGTATGTGTATGTGTATGTGTATGTCTATGTGTATGTGTATGTGTATGTGTATGTGTATGTGTATGTGTGTGTGTGTGTGTGTGTTTGTGTGTGTGAGCGCGCGCGCATGCGTGTGGGTGTACGTGTGAGCGTGCGCGTGTGTGTTTGTGTGTGTGTGTGTGTGTGTGTGTGTGTATGTGTGTGTGTCTAATCACCCCTGAGCGCTGGAGGTACGCTTATAAAAGGTTTTAAACGAAAGCGGGGGTCACTCTCGTTTAGTTTAATTAATTATTAAAATTATTAGCGGGTTGTTACACCTATATTGAATATAGATTTGAGTAAAAAAAATTGATATAGTTCTATTTTAGTACACATATTTTAGTGTCATTAGATATGTTACAAAGAATTAAAAATTATTTTCTAACCAAAGTAAGCCTGTGACACGATCATAATTTCTTATCAGTTTGGTAATATTGGTATCTAATAAATTAGTTTCATTGGAAACGACTGTTTTGATAAACAGAATGTACTATTCCATCACAAATTGCATTATATCAAATTTGGTATGACACTCTATATGCATATGTCATCTTTTAAGTTGATATTATTAATGAACCACTAGAAATTAGAACTTTTTAATAGCAACGCCAATAACACAAAAATATTACAGATAGATTCATTCAATACTAAACTTTTCTGTATCTTTTATAATTTGTCATATCTGTCACGAATTAGACAAAAACATATAAAAACTGAGTGACTGCGCCGTGTAGTTTTTTAAATTAATTTAACGTAGCAGTCTATTCAAACGACAAAACTAGTTTTTAATCTTAGTAACAATTATTATTTGTTTGATATTTGAATAGACTGATACTTAATAGTTTAGATAGGTATTGCAACATCTTTGTAAAATACCAGTAAAAAATACTTAAGTAAATGAATTTTTTATTTTTTATATTTTCACATAAATCAATAAATTCATTTATTTTCGTGTAGCAATTAAAAGTTATTTAATTAAAATATGTTTATTTTCATTTAGAATTTATTTATACTAGATTAAATATTACATGAGAAATAAATAAAAACAATATAAATAGTATTGTCACTTTTTTAAACATTAAAATACAATAAAATGGATAATAAAATGTGTATTAATTTAAATTAGAAACCATTTTGTAATATGAAAAATAAAATTAAAAATTGTCGCGTTAATTAATTGAGTAAAGAGTTAAAAATATAAATTTGCGTATAAATTGGTGGAGATATAAATATGGATTGATATAATCAAAAATAAACATTAATTTTAATCGGACGAAAACATTTGATACGTGAAATGATCTCATCATTCCATTTATATAAAATCACAATTTTCCATTTTAATTTTAAAATGAAATCCACTGTTACAATAAAACAGGTAGAAAGCAGCGTTGTCAGAAAAATGAAACAAATTTCTAAACAATTAAAACATCCCCAGCATACGGATCCGTCAATATTCATATCTCGCAGTTTTCCAAAATGAATATTAACATATAACGCGAGGCTTCCCGCGCCCCCTCGCGCCAGGCAGCCAAGGCAGATTAGCATGAGGAGGCGTAGCTTTCATTAGCGATATCGCCACCGAGTTTCGTCCGAAATGAAAAAGCACTCAATTTTTAATTGGATTTGGTTAATTCGAGAGATTTTAATGGATATTTTACATTTCCCATCTTCATTTTAGAACATTCCAAACTTTGTACAGAGTTGACAAAAATTTCTTTCGACAGGAGGAATTTTTACGTCAGTTGTGTTTTAAATTTCTCGCAGTAAACTTATAAAGTTAGATCGTTAATTAATGTAGATATCTTGTTGGAATAAAAATACGCACTAATAGCATAAAAAAGTTGATAGAATAAGGAAGCTTAATGTTTGAGGTTATACTTATTTTGAAACAAGTAATATAATAGGTAGTTAAGTCAATATAACTTGGAGAGTGCGAATCCAGATCATATTGCATTACGAAACTTTTATGTCAAACTAGACACCAAATAGATTTAAGAATGTGTTCTATGAGATTAAATGTATGTAACATATGAATAAGAAACAGACCATAACAATAAACTCCTCAATATTTACGCTAAATTTAATAATCATAAATGAAAATTTCATCCCGCATGTAAATTGCGGAGACCACTCTAACCGCAAAAGTAATCTTTATTGGCTTATATAGATTTAAATGTAATTACAATGTAAAATAAAGGAAATGTAACAATGCTTTGTTGTTTTAATACCTACTGATAGTGAGTTAAAAATTTCCTACAATTTTACCTTCAGAGTACGTACTAAAATTTTTAGCTAATGTTGGGTCAATTATGAGCTCAATTTTACCCTAAATACCAATGTAATATTTGTTACAAAATAAATATAACCTGGAACTTAAGGCCCGCTCCTACCATCTCTAGTTAAAGTGACAGTTGGTGATAACCAACGGTTATGTTACAAAATTGCTCTTATTACCTTTGTTTAGAGCAACTGTAAGTTAAAATTGTTGTACGAATCGCTTCTAACCTTTAGTTCAATTCTTTACTAATGTTTAATAAACAGTCATTTTAACTAGAGGTATAAGGATCGTTGTTTTATCAACATATGCAGATATCAAGAAGATTCCCAAAAAAAATCAACTTAAAATATCATAATATATTTATATCCCTCAATAATTTAATAAAACTAAAGTAGAAGTTATTATCCATGCAAAATTTGTTTAAGAAAGTAAATAGTGATTAGACTTGCATGTGGGAAAGAATATAAATTGCAGTCAAGCATGTAAACTATCATTATTTTACTTACAACGTTTTTATTTGACTTAATAACTTGTTACGAACATAAACAGCTTGTACTATTACACGAAAGCTTATGTTGCATACTAAACATGCTAAATTTGTCACTTATTCCACATTATTCGCAATTTAGAAAATATTCAGCCAATCATACTTATTTACCTATTAAACTGTTATTACATATTTATGTGGGAAATATTGTCGTATTTTAAATATTATAGTTTCAACATGAAATTCCACCATTTTCTATTTTACCTACTTATTTTTACAAAGTACCTACCTGAGTATTTGAACATACAGGATAGTGAGTCGAACACCGGATTATAGATATTTTACATGTCAAATCAAAATTTCGTAATTTCCTGCTTCCCTAACCGTTAGACGGTTGGACATTTATTAATTTTTGTTTCAATTTCGACATTTTTATAGCTAATATCTGTCGTTATAAAGCAATGAAAATTAAATTTGCTTATTGTTTCAGATGTAGAATTTTACGCTCTACAACTTTTATTTGAAGTTTTTATACGTAAAATAATTAGTGAAGCAGGAAATTACGAAAGTCTTATTTTACATCTTAAATTCCTATGGTCCGGTGTTCGAGTCACCACCCTGTATACGTGTATGTAGGAATAATTTGCTATTAGCGCGTAGATTGTGCAGTACTTATCGCAATTGGGCGACATAAACTTTAAAAAAATTGTATTCTTAGAAGGTCCTTTTGGCTATCGCCCATTTGACCGTCGCCCAATTTAAAAGAACTTTACCATAACCTAACCTAACGTACAATTCTACACAATCGCTTAGTTAACCGCCGCCCAATCGCCCTCGCCCAGTGCCCTATGCCCAGGTAGTAGGAGGCAACCTATTTGAATACCTTTTGTGGCAACAGATTGGGAATATATCTTGTTTTTCTATTATTTGTTTCTGATAATGTTTAAATATTAATATTTGTTTTTTAGTACTAATTTTGAAACAAACAAAAATCAGAAAAATTTCCACTTATAATTTTCGATTTGTTTTAGCCCCCTGAATCATAAAATACAGTGTGTAAATGAAATAAGTATATTAAATTTAACCAGTAATGTAACTCGTCGAGAGCTACAATATTTCATATTAATTATTTTTTTCTAAATAGCCTGTTTTTTAAGTTAAAATTCTGTAAAGATTTGTATAAATGTTAGTTACCCGCCTATGGCAAACGTCTCAATTACCCTCTGCTAAATCAAAGTTCGATGTACACAGCACAAAAATTGTCGGGAGGTGGTTGCATTCTTGCAGGCACAGTAATTAATAAACGAACAATGGAAAACATATTTATTATTAATAAATAATACAACTTTTAAAATAAAGAAATTTAAATTTTAGATAACAAAATTATAAAATTGTGAATTAAAATAGGTTTCTGAACTTATGTGAACAGATGAAGAGCAAAGTTTTGAGGTTATGAGATGAGTTTTCGTGTATCAACACGCAAATCATAATAATTTAAATATGTTATTCAAAAAATTTAAATACATACTATTGTCCATTTAAACGAGGATTATATAAGGACCAAGGACTCATCAATTTATTCTCGCCCAAAGAATTAATATTTTTTGTTGAAAATTGTGTTTTTTTCTTAAAGAATGAGGATTTTTGTGTCCAGATAAGTTTATCGTATTGTGCATTATTAAAGACACTTTCCCTAATAAATGCAGCCTTAAAAGTGAACAATACAACACATTCGCAAAATTGAAGTGCTAGAAACAATTAAATTTTTGCACATGTTATGGATGTAACTGGTGCTCTTTTAAACTATTCCAAATTGTCATATGTGGCACCTCATACTATAAAAATATCGAAGATATTGTATGTTGTACAACATAAATGTGCAAATATTAGGAAGAGTATGATTTTCGTGTAAATTCGTTGGCCTCGAGAACTTTATCTTAGGTAATTACAATGCCTGTGTATCCGCTATTCGTAAACATAAGCATTTTGAAAGATTTTACCTTATAAACAAGTTTATTATTACTAATGTCGTGGAACGACACGTCAATTTACGGGGTTGAAAAAATGCTAAAAATTATGCGATTTTCGAAAAAGTTATTAAGGAATATCGTTGCTCTCGACGAGTTATATTACTGGTTAAATTTAATGTACTTATTTCATTTATACCCTGTATATAATGCACTGGCGTAACTTTTTTATTACCTACATTATATTAGTAAAGAAAATGATTTATCCATTCTCTTCATTAAAGTGTTACTTTAGTAACGAGATTTCAATCAATAAAATTTTTACAAGTAGGTGCTGAAATGTACTATGAACTTGGTAGTTTTAAAACAATACTTTATTATATTTAAAATATTCCATTATCTACATTTAAGCAGCTTCTTTCATTAATTTATTATCGTATTAGATGTATCATGGCAAATAAATAACATTGTATAAAATAATAGAAGTAAATGATTTTATTTATATAAAAACCTGTTTAAGTTAAAATACAACTTGTACAGTTTTTTCAATAATATTTCCTCCTCCATTATTTATTAGTAAAGATTTCTTCTTGGGTGGGATCGAGATCACAGGTCGGTGGAACCCAACTGCTTAATTAGTTTAAATGATACAATTTGTAGAAAGCCATATAAGGCTCGGAACACACAGAAAACTAAATGCAACTTGGTTCACTTTTACACATAATTGGTTAATTAAATCACGCAAACTTCCAAACTAGGCCTAAAAATACCTATTGATTTATATGGGGAGCTAACCTTTTAGGAAGGTTGCAACCGATGATTTGCATATACTTAGTTAATTATCTTCGTGTATCATTATAGATACTATAAAAGAACTAAGTGCTACACGAAGAGATTAAAGCAGAAATTACATTCAATGTAATAAAAGCAGTAAAAATAAAACAAAACTGAGGCTATTGACACATGAAATATGTGCGGATATAATTTGTTTAATATACATATATAGGCTGGTAGCACAAGCGTGGTTCTAACACCGGTGTTAACTACATAGAACCAAGTTGTAAAAAAATCAGTGTTGCCAATATACTAATTAAACCGAAAATGTACTGACAGTCATATTCAATAAATTTGACTGCATAAATTAAATTGTTTAATATGATTTGCTTTTTGACATGTTTGTAGGATAAACAATTTAAAATAATGAATGTGTCAAGTCGTTGCCTTGGTTCTAGATAATACCGATGTTAGAAGGACGCTCGTGCTACTAGCCATTATGTTCAAATAAATTACTGTACCTATGCATAGGTATAGTGTTGAAGATTTTACTTGGCAAGCAGAAAGAATGCAGTTCGGATCACTATTCCTATGATGCGTTTATTATATTCCAAATTTATACTATACATTTTTTCTGGTGCGTCTGTGCTTTTTATAACTTTTCCCTTACCGAGGAGAAATTTTAGATTAGGTAGGTACTTCAACTCGTCAAGTAAAATAGTCCAGACTATACATAGTATTGCCCCTGTCACTCTATGTATAAAATGTTTACGAAACTGACAATATTAATGTTTATTCAAAATTTAAAATGCACCCAGGTTTTTAATTTAACTTATGCTAAACATTGTGTATTGTGTAGTACCAACATTTCTTTAATATTATTGGTTATACATAGTTCTTAATGGGATTAAAAAGAATAAAAATAAAGTACTATAAACTGGAGTAAATATTCGTTTAGGTGTAGGTTTATTACTTTTTATACATTTCCATATACGGTAGAAAAAAAACTTGTGGTTAAGTTTAGTATCAGCAGCAAATTTTTTTGTTCATTTTTGACTAATAATTAAAATCACAACCAAGTTTTTTTACCTTTTTTAATGCTTATTTACGAATTACTGGAAATCTCAGTCAAACACTGACGCGACGTTTCAGTACACACTTAAAATATTGGTGTAAGAATAAATGCTGTTTGACAGATATTTCGAGTAATTGTTAACACCTAACCACAGCCGAGAAATTTTCTACGTTATTAATAAATATAATTTTACCGCCTAGATAGAGCAGGTGGCAACGGAATTGTTGCATAAACCAATGATTCTGAGTTTGAAGCCCGCTGAGGCTCTAATTTTCTTGCTGGTCTTTATCACATGATATTCAATCAAAAATATTGGGTGCATATGGTCTTACAATCTTCACTGCCGAAAAATAATTAAACATTTATTGGGGTCGGATATTTATACCTAATCTAAGTATTATGTAAAAAAAAAAACTTGAATAACAGGCAGGTACCTAAGCTTGATTTAGTATGTTGTTATGACATGGGTTCAATTGTATGTTATTATTTATATTAGAAATTTAATTTATAATAAAATGAAAAAAGCAGAAAAACTGAATTCGGAATCTTTGTTTTTGAGCAATTTTCCAGCATCGCGAAGTCGCAGATTTAAACTGAGTGGTTTATTTACACATTGTAAGCAATGTAAAAGAAGTCTTTATAACGTCGGTCGTGGTTGAAAGGTTCAATTACTGAGCAACACTTCGTCAGCAACGATCGTCGTGTATTTCCCTGCAGCAAAAGCAGAGAAAAGACTAATGGAAATACTTTAAGAGGCGACGTCGCCGAAAAAATCAGCGCGCACCCGTGAAATTACAAAGTTTTTCTGATTATATTAAAGAATAAAAGTGTCAACTGGTTTTTAGCGAGTCGAACTTGCTCATTTTCTAATCTGGGAACTTTTTCTTTATAATAGCTGCGGCATTATTCACTGCCATCGGGCGCACGCACGCAGAAGCAGAGGGGTCTATGGAGTAGTCCCGACGCCCCCCTGCAGAGTTCGGGGTGCAATTCGTCATTTGCCGCGAATCAGCGGGATTCGCTTCGACGCGCGCCGAGGCTGCGACCCATGAAGAAGGGGCTGTTATTACGCTAACGTGATTTTAACTTCGTTATAGCACCACAACGCGGAGAATATGTGTTTGCTGGGTGATCAAATTTAGTTGAACATTGCATTACATTTATAAATGCTACATACTTTTAGTAAATATTCCTATTATTTATGTATATAAATAGGTACATTAATTAGGTAAAACTGTGCGGTTATGTATTCATAGAGTAATGCAATTGTGTCACTTATAGTAATACAATATACTCGTAAGTAATAATATATAATCGATAACGGCATATTACCCATTTCTGGGTGTGCTGATCTGCTTCGTACACAGATATCGATAATAATGATAACATATTTGTGCAGTTGTCGGCTTGGTGGCTGAGCGGGTTAGCGCACTTCACGTAACTCGCAGTGACGTCACCCGAACCATAGTCCACGGTTCGATTCCCGTCGACCGACAATGTGTGATTTGTCGTAAAAAATAAATACAGTTACTTGTATTTATCACACTCGGATGCTATAAGCTGGCCACTTATACATCTTAAATAAATGTAGTAATGGCTGAAATCCAACCGGCAGTACGGCAGTAATAAAACTCTGCGGCTCGGTGATCCCGGTTGGAAGGGTAAACGGCGAAATATATATTCAAGCCCTACACACAATATTTGTGCAGTGAGGATGCTTACCAGACGTCACGTCACGGGCACTCATTGTTTGCGTGGAAAGTGCACCACAGATGTCACTTTTGGGCCATTTAAAAGGGCATGCACAACCACTAGACCCCAATGTCCTTATGTCAATTATGCTTACATTTTATTTTATTTTTGAGGTCAACGTCTATAATTTTGTACAATCTATGTTACTGTTTTTATTATATGCTCTTTTAATTAGGTATTTTATTTACCCTAACTGTAAATCAATTTTGATGTGCTCATTTATTTTCTTTATTTATTTATTTTTATTTATTATTAATAATAGGCCGTACAACAGGAACTTGTCCTAATGATAATACAACACTAATTTTCAAACAACAATGAACAATAATTTGAAAGTTGTAGTGTAGATACAATTTCAGTTTAATTTCATACAAGGAAATAAAATAAATATTTAATATACTTCACCACATAAATGAATATAATAAATTTACGAATTAATCGCTAAAATACCATATTTTAATAACACTCTTTTTAAATTTTCTTAAGTTGAAGAAAAATATGTCTATATCATTAATATGAGTCAATAAATTATTGCAAATATAGGTAACCTAATTACAGGTGAGTTCATTTCGGAATTGGTTTTAACATTTTTTATAAAGATCAGATTACATTATACATAAATAATGTATGTTATACATACAGTGTTGAAAAGAGTTAAAAATTTAGGGTATATACATTTCGATGTGCTTATTCTTAATCAAAAAGAATTTCTTCAAAATTCAGAAAATTATTTCTTATTCTCATTTAATTGTATTATTTCACGTTGGCAGTAGCGCATACTGCCAACATGAAATTTTTATTAAAAATTATAAATTGAATATGAAATAATTACGAATTTATTTATTTCCTATTCAAAATTTAGTGTCGACAGTGGCGCACTAAAAATTATTAAATGAAAAGTAAGAAATAATTTTCGAATTTTGAAAAAAATACTTATGATTGAGAATCAATATATATATATATATATATATATATATATATATATATATATATATATATATATCCCCATTTTTTAACCTTTTTTAACACACTGCATATTATTTTTTCAGAGAACCAACAGCTTATATAACATGGCCACCTAAGATTAATCAGCGGATCTGAATCCGATGAATCTTTTTCTGATGATGTTTGAAACATTTACGAATCATGAAGATATCGTTGCGCGTATTCATTACAGAGCGTTCATGCTTCCGCGATAAATCGTGCGAATGTTTGCCTTAAAGTAGATTGAAATGATTAATACCAATATATATATATATATATATATATATATATATATATATATATATATATATATATATACCGAAACATATGTTTTGTCTGAATAAATGCGGTATGATTAATATTTCGAATTTAAATATACTTATTATTATTATCATTGATATGAGATAACTGCTCAAAGTTTATTATAGGCATGAGGGTTTCTTGTTTCATTCCCGAACGAGGAAAAGGGTGTGCTGCTAAGTGGTCTCGTCAGACGGACCAACAAACATCAATCTTTAACCGTGTTGGGCTGAACACTTTCCTTCAGCAGCTGCTGGGATAATTATCATTATTAACGCGGGAAGTGTCGGTCTATTTTTAAAGTGTAAACGACTTGTTAACAACTGAACGATGTTTGAATGAGCTATTTGTTATTTCCACACACTGCTGTAATCATATCATTATGTAATTAGATGGAGTACTGTACACAGTCATTTGTCAAATTTATCTTTAAACAATACCTGCTTTTTGGCCAGAGGGATATAATTAGGATAGAGGAAGTAATTGAGGTTGTTTGAATCATTTTTCATTGATTCTTGATAAGAAAAAAAAATTCCAATATTCTTTAAAATTGTAAAATATGTTCCCATATAACATTAACAATTCATTTTTTAAAAGGTGGCAGGGTATTACTTTTATAGGATAAATGGTGTCTGTTCCCATAAAACTTCTCGGGAACATGATGCTGGTAATCCCATGTTTAATTTTCAATTTTATTGGCATTTTAGTTCAAATTATCAGTATAATATTAATATTTGCCAATTTATTATTGTAGTCACTGTACTTTAATTGTAATGCACATTTTTTAGAATAGATATACGAGTATATTTTTTATGCTCACATAGATCTTAGTGCAAATCTAGTATAAGCAACGACGTTATTCGGAATAATCAAAAGATGATAGTTATGTTGTCTTCAGTATTCTCAGTATAAATATCAGTACCTATAGTTCATTTTTTTTAAGAATGCAGTAACTAGAAACCTGATTTACACAATGACAAATGGTCAATCTAGTTATAAAATTTGGCGCTAAATTCAAATATAGTTACTTGAAATAATAACAGTTATGTAATTACATTCGAATATAAAATTTAATAATGGTAATTTTTAAAATATTACAGGAAAATGAAGAAAAATGTCAAATTTACTTTTTAAATTAGTAATTTAAATTGAGAAGTTGAATAAGTTATAATTACTTAAAAAACATAATGAAAACACATATATTTAAATTTATTACATAAAACTGCATTTAAAAAGTAATAGTTTTACAAAGATGATAATAATAAAAGAATTATACAATTAAAATGGATTTATTTAAAATTTCAAGAAATTAACAAAAATTTGTAAATCAGTTACCTATTTTAAATAATTTACAATTATCGTGAGAATGTAAAAAAGCAAAGCTTAAAACAACACAGTAAATTGTTTGTCAAGAGTTTTTAACAATTTGTTACATGAAAATCATCCTTGTGGCACAATCTCCATAATTATCTTCCGATAATTTTGAAAACAAATATTCGCGTAATCTTTTCTTCTTTGGTGATGAAACTTGTCCTGTTTTATCCATTTCCGCAACAATTTTATACATAGATCTTTCAGAGATTCCAACAGCTGCTGCAGTGAGTGCCACAGCTTTAGTTTTTGTTGCACCCTTACTTTTATGGGCCAAATAACTGTTGTAGGCCATTTCCTTTGGTCCACTTTTTAAAAGTTTTCCCTTCGGATTTTTCTTTATACGACGGTGCACACTTTCTTCAATGAGATAAAACGATAAAAACAGAAAGAACGAATACTACTATTGTTTGTTTGAAAAATAGATTAAATACACCAAATGGCAACAAGAGAAATAAAATGCAAACACATAAATGCAGAAAAACGCAAAAAATGGAAATGATACCAACAGATCAGTTGGCAGCCATTGACAACTGACAGCTCAAGCTCAACATGCATTGACGTACGAACTAATATTAGCCGTATTATAATTTAACATTCTATTGTGTTATATTAAATAATATTATATTATAATATATAATATTATAATATATTAAATTATACGAGTATTATATATTTAGAAATTATTCGTAGTATTATATTCATTTAATTACATATCAACAAACTCTACGCTAATGACTACAAATGTATGTGAAAAGAGAGAGATGAGTAGAGAAACGGTTGAGATGGAGAAATAAATATCGTCGGTGTAATCTTCTCCTCGATTTAAACCAATCAGAGAACAAGATCAAATGAGCCATATCTTCCCTGTACTGCATTCTTAAAAAAAATGAACTATAGATGATGTATTTTGGTTTTCTGTTTTATTTAAACTTTAAATTATATTTAAAAAATTAATGTAGATCATTCTAGTTATTTAATGAGACTGAAATACTGCAGTATGACTACCTTCTACCTTCAGTAGAAAATATAAAAACCATTTGTTTTCGATTAGTATTATTCCATATTTCAGTAAATAAAATTATCTCGCAATATTATAATTATTTAAAATAGGTCAATCTTTATGAATTTATATGCACCATAATTATTTTTATTTGCGATATTACAGCATCTAGTCGTTTTCTAAATGAAAATTTGAAGAGTTTCGCTTCCAGTTTTTCTAAAAATATCTTAATATAATCAAATCTAATGCACAAAAATTACGCCCGCAAGTATTGCGAGTTAGGTTTGGTTAAAGGGTTAAAATGAAATACACCTGTTGTGTGATGCTGCAGAATGTATTATTTATTTATTTCGGAATATAGTCCATCATCAGGCCGACGCGTCATAATAATAAAAATATATGTCGTAGAAATCTTTAAATGACAAAAACATCTCATATTGATGCCGAAAAATTAATGAAAGTATAAAGATTACATTGATAAACGGAGAATTGTAAATATAACGTGTGGTGCTGCCCAAGAAGGAAACCAGGTAGGGTTAGGTTAAGGTATATTTAGAGAAATAACAATTGGCACCAACTAACATTTAGCTTTTAAGGCAAGAGGCGCCAGTAGCCAAAGTACTGGCTTATATTTAATATTATCAGTAGATGTTTCAGAAATATTCTCGTAAGTGAAGTGTTCATCCAATTTTTTTATAATTTTTGATACAAGTGTGCATTCGCCAAATCCATTGTAGAAAATATTATACCCTATTCCATATTACCAATTAAGTATCGTAGAGAATAGGGCATAGTTTTGAACTCTCTGATTAGCTGATATTGGAGCCAAGTACGCAATGTAATTTCAGACTATACTCTATCCGTTTTAACTAGTGATGGGAAGATAAGTGCAATTTGATCTTGTTTTTTGATTGGACACCCCGATATTATTCAATCAAACAAGATCAAACTGCACCTATCTTTCAACAAGTCGGACTGAGTATAGTGCCAGTGTACGTGACAGGTGACATCTCGTCTCAAAAGCTTAGTTCGTGGTAGCGATCCCGAACTAGTTTGAGCGTCATCCGGACTTGTCTGATTAGTACGTTACCAACAGTGACCAATCATGTGTCAGACGGAGTCGTACCGCGAACAACTAAAATGAAACTGCGCATGCGTATGATGCTCAAACTAGTCCGGGATCGCTACCGCGAACAATCGTAATTTCATGTACAGTGTCAAATATCCTCTTTATCCAATTTGAAAAGCAGATAAATAATATTTTACATAATATATTTCATACCTACTGAGTAGGTAAAATACCTACAAAGTTTCATTGACATTATCATATCTTTTTAATGTTTTAATAAAATGTCAGATGACAACAGTTGAATACCGCCATTTTGAAATTTCTTCTTCTTCTTCGTCGGTTATCTCTTTTGCTGTTAAGCGTCGAGATTTTGCCATAGAGATTTCCATGCCATCTTGTTTAGCGATATTTCTTTGGCTTCTTTCCATGTTATACCTTTCTTCTCTAACTTTTTCTGTACATCTTTTTGCCATCCTTTTCTAGGCCTTGCTATATTTCTTGTCCCTATTTTCTGGCTTTCGTACACCGTTTTCGCAGTTCTCCCTTCTTCCATGCGGGTGAGATGTCCTAACCATCTCATTTCAGACTGCGTTATTATATTTGCGAGTGGTGTAACTTTAAGACTTTCTCTGATTGTCTGGTTTCTAATTCTATCTAATCATGTTTTCTGTGCTACTTTTCTAAGATATTTCATTTCTAGTGTCTGTAACTTGCTTGCATTTCCTGCGGTTAAGCACCAGGATTCACTGCTGTACGTTATTGTTGCGACAAACACTGAACGGTATATTGACATTTTTGTATTTTCCGTAATTTCTCTTTTATCTAGGAACGCATTTTTATTGAATAAAATAGTTTCGTGCCAGCAGAAATTCTATTATTAATTTCTGCGTCTAGTCTGCCATCTTCTTGTACGTATGACCCTAGATACTTAAAGGAACTTACTTGTTCTAAAGTTGTTTCTTCTATTTGTATATGTCTATATGATCATTGTTTTGGTTTTATTTTTGTTTATAATCATGTTTCTCTTCTTCGCTTCTTCGTACCAGATTTTGATATTATATTGTAAGTCTTCAGCTGAGTTTGCCAGAATAATTATATCATCTGCGAAGGCCATGTGTGAGATTCTTGTTTCTTTTAATTTTCTATATCCCAAATGAAAGTTCTTTGTCCTTGTTTGGCAGCTTTTTATCAAATCATCCATTAAGATTAAAAAGAGAATGGGACTCAGGATGCAGCCTTGTCTTACCCCCATATGTGTCTCAAATTCATCAGACTTATTGTTACTTGTTCTAACATAGTTTCTGTTGGTTTTGTAGAAACTTTGTATTGCGGTAATTACGCTGTCTCTTATTTTGTTCTTCTTAAGGGCTTGCCATAGAAGGTGTCTTGGAACACGGTCGAAGGCCTTTTTAAAGTCAATGTATCCCACATGTACCAAATTCTATTGTTTTTTCTGATATTTGTCTAATACTGAATATTAGGTCTTGTGTACTTCTATTTCTTCTAAACCCATATTGCGTTTCATCTAGTTTTTCTTCTATTTCATTTCGTAGCCTTTGTTCCAGTATGCGAGCATATAATTTCCCTGGAATGCGTAACAGAGAAATTCCTCTGTGATTTTCGCACGTCCGATTGTCTCATTTTTTAAAAATCGGTATTATTATTGCTACCTCCCAATCTCTTGGTATAGTTTTTGTTTGCCAAATAATGTTACACATGTGCAGTAATAGCTTTTGAAATTTCGGCTGTTTAAAACTGGCGCTGACGTGTGCGCCTTCTGCTGATTTGGTAAGGTGGAACAGAGTATAGGTTAGGTTTCTTGCGATGAATTTTCTTACGATAAATTTTCTGCGATGTTTAAACCGTATAAGTGAATAGATATTTTATCCACAAGCGGAAAGTTTTGCTAATAAAATGTCTTGAATGACTAAGTAAAATTCAAAATTATTTTACACCAAAAAATGGCGTTTATGTTCACTAAAAACTTTGTAATTTTAAAACAGAGGTCTAAAATTAGTCATTTGTCTCTATTATTTCTATACCTGTATAAAACTACACTCTAACTATATTGTTTTATGCTTATGATGAATGTATTTCATGATTCAATTTAGAGACCATTTCACATTGAAAAAATGTGCGACTCCTTTCTTTATCTCTCATTCCCAGTTCGAATTCTCATCCCCAGTTACATATTATGCAGCCTGAGTGAGATGTTACCAGCCTCCTACGACTGCAGATCGGCTAGCGATAGCAGGATCTTGGCTCTGTTCTGCGTTATGCTATGCGACCCGGGCTGATTTATACCGGATTGATAAGCTATCAGCGCTCCGTAAGACACCACAATGTAAATTACAATGGTACCGAGTTGTAAATATGCTGTTCACTTGTACTAGGAGAACTGAAAACGAAGCCGATGCATATTTCGGATTACTAGGGAACTTTGTGTGAACAAAGCAAATGCTTGCTAATTTATATTTTGTTGAGTAGATGCATGCATTCTTTGGATGAATAAGAATTTCTTATACCCCGGAGTTTCAAGTTTAACCGGAATGAAATTCACGCACTCGCATTAGTAAGAAAGGTAGGAACATTATTTAGTAATAAAAATAATGTAAAATTTAATTAAATAATCAGTATTACTGAAGCGACATAAATTTGACATATTTGAAATTGCTGGTATGTCTAAGCATGATACATAGTGCACAATTTGGACGGGTGATCACTCAACAGGATGAATATCACATTGCAGCTCGATGCACAAAAAATTGTTTACCTACATTTAATTTGTATTTATCATTTCTTTTTGTCGGATGATTTAAAAAAAAATCTTTATTTAAATTGAATCAAAGCTATAATTTTTACATGTATTTCGTACTATTATTTTTGGTTTAAATGTTAAGCATGATTACATTATTTCTGTTTCCTATATTAAAATTAATTAAACAAAAACAGACCCATTTTACAACTCGATATACATAGTATTTTAATGAATTATTTTAAAAATTGTATATCACGGTATCGTCATACCAACTGAAAGACAGATCAATGTACTTACAATAAAAAAGACTAGTAAGTACTGAAATAAATAGCTTACTAGACAGTGGATGTACTATAAGTCCAGCTACAAATAAATACAATAAAATTTATTTTACGAAATTTACGAAATATCATATTAAAAATTATATAAATTATATAAGATAAATGAATGGAATATATGAATTAGGTAATTAAATGTTTTAGATTAGAAAACATCATCACACATTTTTAAACATCGAAATACTGAAAACAATAATACAAATATATACCTACATATTTTGAAGACCTTTGAACAAAATATTCAAAAGTAATATTCCCAAAAGAAATAATATTTTATATTTTTTCTAATCTTCGTACATTTATACAGGGTGTTCATTTTATTTTTTCCACTATTCCTATCTCGAGAACTATAAGAAGAGCTCCAAGGACGGTTAAATTAGTAAACAATTTTTATTTTACAAGACTTTTAAACGCATGATTCTCAAAATACATGATGCAACTTTCTTATTTTAAATGGGACATCCTGTATATTTGTATATACTTGGAATCTACGTAAAATTGCGGATTCAACGATATGTTTAAATTGAATTTTTATTGAAGAAATAAATGACAAAACATAAGAGAAAATTATGAATAATTAACCATATCAGGTAGACTGTGATAACAAATTGATTATTTTATTGTAACAAAATACTTTATTTTACAAAAATGACTTACTATTTAAACAATTGACTTCAATATTACTCAATATTATCTCAAATGTTTTCATAGAATGCCTGATAACATGGCTTAGCTTCATAATTTTCTCTTAGGTTTTTGTAATTTATTTCTTCAACAAAAATTCACTTCAAGCATATCGTTGAATTCGTAATTTTACGTAGATTCCAAATATATTCAAATATATAGCGTGTCCCATTTAAAGTAAGAAAGTTGTATACTGTATTTTGAGAACCTCTGGTTTTAAACATAATTTGTTTCGCTCATTTTAATAATCGTGTAAAATAAAAATTGTTTGCTAATTTAACTGACCTTGTAGCTCTTAAAGTTCTCGAGATAGCAATAGTGGACAAAATAAAATGAGCAGCCTGTATAAGGTATCTTAGGCATATGAACCTCTGGTCACATTCCTACAACCTACAACAAAAAAATGTTTGATTACAAAAATAAATAATAATAAAAATTAGTGAATATGTACCTCCGACTCCGATTACATCCCTTCTAGTTTTTGATTTTTTCCAAGAAAAGATTCTTAGATTACAAAAAATCTTGACAACAATCAAGAAATAATGATTTTTTTTGCAAAAATGTAAATAAAAAAACTTAAAAAATTGATTATAATAATTTTAATTTTCAATTTTTGCCTGCTC
The DNA here is from genome assembly GCA_963082715.1 of Harpalus rubripes. Lineage (NCBI taxonomy): Eukaryota > Metazoa > Arthropoda > Insecta > Coleoptera > Carabidae > Harpalus > Harpalus rubripes. Next base: position 28,958,226 of record OY720451.1, read on the forward strand.
TACTCAATGCCCGAGGTGCCTAATACGTTACAACGTACAAGAGCCTTGAAGAAAATGACACAATTTTGTTTCAAAACTTTGGAATACAATTTTATAAATGTTTATACGTGTTTGGCAATGTATATAGTAATTTCTATCTCATGTAGTCCATTTAGAATTTAGTTACCCTATTTTGTAAACAAATGTTACAACTGGACAAACTACAAAACATAGGTTCAGTTGTAGTAATATGTGTAGTATCACATTTTTATAATTTGTAGTTGTACATTACTGGTTTGAATGCAACAAAGCAGCAACATGTAGCATATGTAGAACTATGTGTATGAGTTTGTTGTCGGTCATGTAAAGGTTTGTATCGTTAGCGTCGGTAGGCGTCGACTGATATGCTATCAGGGCGTCGGTGGCAACATGGCGCCCGCGCCGTCGCGTGACCAATTATACATTAGCCGGGATGTAATGAGACGGGGAACACGTACCACGCACACGGCAACCGCACCAACACACCGACACGAAACGCTGCTGCTGCACGTTCACGCATTTCCACACTTGATTAACAATTGAAATTTCACGTGGTTATTACAGATTCTACGAGCTGTATTGGTATTGACAGCGGAATCTGTCTGCTGATTTTACACCTCATTCGCATAAATTTATGCTTTTCATAAAAGGTATATTCGTGCACACGAAAATACTAACGCATGTCATTAAATGCATTGCATATAAATGAAACTGTCTGCTTAACAGCATTACTGTATAAATATTTAATACATACCAAGATAATAAAATTCAACTCAATTTCTTTATTATAATTAATAAAAACATAGCGTTTTACAACATACCTACATATAATTAGACAAGAAGAAAATATTTATTAAAAAGAGTAAAAAGTGAAAAATCATAACAAAAAATTCAAATGCTATTAATTATTCTACATAAATCGAAATAGTTCATCTTTATTTTGTGTCGCATTAATATTTTCTGCGCTAATTAATAGTTTTTAAAAAATATTAAAAATATATCAGTATGATGAAAAGTACGCTTAAACAAAATAAAATCTCAAACTTAAATATAAACGTTACTTTTATCATAAAATATCATTTACAACTGTTTCAAATACAGGGTTACGGAAGAATGATAGAGAATATAAAAATTAAGTAGGCCTTGGATAAATTTATTTCATTATAATTTTAAAGTTATTTAATAGTATATTAAAGAACGTGTTTTATAAGACATGTTTTTTTCGCACGCGTCAAAATTTAGAAAACGAGCGCTAGCGAGTTTTCTAATTGACAAGTGCGAAAGAAAGTCTTATAAAATGAGTTCTTTATACTATTTTTTATATTTTGCGCCTTCCACAATAACATTTACTTACTCAATTTGTGATTATATTTGTAACCATTTGTACATTTACATGTACCTAAATAATCTTCCCTAAATAAAAAAAATAATAATTTCGACATTATATAGATATAAATTAGGTAAAAATCGGTTAAAGAAACGTCATCTAGTACCAACCGTCTAAAACTTCATTTTGATACGCAATTGCGTATCGTAATGACTTCATTATGAACACAAAATATAAAAAATCAGTTGCGAATGTGAAATGAGTTAAATTTTATTTAACCAATTTGTATCGTGAGTGAAATTACAAAATTTACCAATGAGCATTTTCTTCAGTTTAGAACACTCACAAAATTCACCTGATTTGGCAAAGAGCGAGATTTGGCTTTTCTTTTAGATATAAAAAAAAATTACGTGGGAGAAGGTTTTAGTCTGAAGAAAAGATTGATGCTGAACTCATCATTAATTTGAAAGTATTCCAAAAGAAAATTGATTGGCTGATTTTAAGAAGTGGAAGGAAAGAATAGTGAAATTGTTAAAGGGAACTTCTTAAAAATATTTAAAATAAAATTCTAAAAATATGTTTTGTGTTTTATTCAAAATAATTATAGTATTATCTGTTGGAGATTAACGACTAAACGAGAACAGTAGTTACCTGTGATAAAAAATAACATATAGTTGTCACCTGCCATTTGACAGTTAATTCATGATATTTATATGAATTGTATTATTACTTGTATTGTTTGTGTTTGTTAACTAAATATATAATTAAACCATCCCTGCGTTATTTCTCTGCTACATACATCAACAGGTTATGGTGCCCAGAGAGAGTGAAAAAGTGTTTTGAGAAGAAAAGTCAAAATCATCACAAATTTTTCATTCGGTCGTAGACGTGTTTAATTAGATAAGTAATAATGAGTTCACAAAACGTTTTGCGAATCGAAAGTTTAAATAGAGAAAACTTCGATACATGGAAAATTCAAATGGAAGCATTACTAATAAAGAATGACACTTGGCAATACGTGAATGGCGAGTGCAAATGTCCAGCTCTAACGAAGGATGGTGGTACGGAAGCGATTAATGCTTGGAAGAAAGCAGACGCTAAAGCGAGATCGGATTTGATCCTATCGATAAGCCCAAGTGAATTAAAAATTATTAAAGGGTGTGCTACGTCACACGAAACTTGGACCAAGCTACAAGAAGTATACCAATCCAAGGGACCAGCTCGAAAAGCAACTTTACTGAAACAGTTGACACTACAAAGGATGGCTGAAAACGGTGACATTCGTGAACACATACAGAAATTCTTTGATGCAGTAGATAAATTGTCCGACATGGAAGTAATCATTAACAATGATCTACTAGCAATCATGTTATTATATAGCTTACCACACAGTTATGAAAATTTTCGGTGTGCAATAGAATCGAGGGATACTTTACCTGATCCAAATACACTCCGCATAAAGATAATTGAAGAGAGTGACGCGCGAAACAATGAAACACGCGAGAACAGTGAAGAATCTAAAGCCATGGTTGCCAGTAAGCAGTTTCCGAAGTATCGAAAGAAAATAAATTATACGGCAAGATCCACAAATGAAGAAAAACCCGTATTTCGATGTTTCAAATGCAAAAAGGTTGGACACAAAGCGAAGTACTGCAGACCAGATAGAAGTAAAGAATCCGCGAAATTAACGGAAGAACAAAATGTTTTTAGTGTCGGATCAAAAGCTAACAATCAATGGTGTCTTGATAGTGGCGCAACTTCTCATGTATGCAAAAATTTAAATGACTTTGCCGATATTGAGGAAAGTGCGCGATGTAAATTGAATTTAGCGACTAACTGTTCAGTTGATGTTACGGCGAAAGGTACTGTACAATTTAAAACGAAAGTTTCTGGTGAAGAAAAAGTGATATATTTGCAAAATACTCTTCATGTACCTGATATACGGACAAACTTACTGTCGATTGCAAAAATAACAGATAAAGGACATGAAATTATATTTAAGAAAGACAATGCCCTAGTGCTTGATCGTGCCGGTAATATAAAACTCGTTGCTGAAAGACATAACGACTTATATTTCGTGAATTCGAGTGAACATTCAGCTCAAATCATATCAAACGATTCTAGTAATGATCTGAAAATGAGTCAACTCGAAACTTGGCATAGAAATCTCGGACATCTCAACACTAGAGATCTCACAGAAGCTTACAAGAAGGGCAACTTTGAGGGTTTTGAATTAGACGATATTAACGATATCTTCGACTGCAATGTTTGTTCAAAGGCAAAGATAACACAAACCACATTCCCTACGAAATCCGAGAGAAGAAGCGAACTCCTAGAAATCATCCATTCCGATGTGTGCGGCCCTATACGCACCGAATCTCTAGGTAAGGCAAGATACTTCGTCACTTTCACTGACGACGCATCAAGATGGACAGAAGTTAGATTCATTAAATCCAAGAATGAAGTCTTGGAATGTTTTAAGGATTTCGTCAACAAAGTTGAAAATCAGAAGGGGAAGAAAGTAAAATGCCTGCAAAGTGATAATGGAGGTGAATATATAAGCAACGCCTTTGAAAAATTTCTCAGAGAACGCGGAATTGTTAGGCGATTATCAGTTGCTCATACTCCAGAACAGAATGGCGTTTCTGAACGCAAAAATCGATCACTTCAAGAAACTGCAAGATGTTTACTAATTCAGGCAAACCTACCCGGATCCTTCTGGGCAGAAGCTATAAATACTGCCTGCTATATAAAGAACAGATGTCCTACTAAAACCCTGGGTGGTAAAACACCATACGAAATCTGGAATAACAAAATTCCAAATTTAAAACACTTACGAGAGTTTGGAACGAAGGTTACTTGCTTAGACAAAACACCTAATAAAGGAAAATTCGAACCACGAGGTAATGAAGGAATTTTTCTGGGTTACTCCGATATAACGAAGGGTTACAGAATTTGGCTGATAGAAAAAAGAAAATTAGAAATATCAAGAGACGTTAAATTTCCCAAATTGAAGAATAATTCTCTTGAAGTAAAGAACAACAATCCCCAAGAAAATCAAGATCCTATTGTCGAAGAACCGTCCACGGCTTCACACCCACAATTCATTGAAATTGAAATGTCGACAAATGAACAAATTACGGAAAATAACGTTATTCAAGATGAAGAAAACCAAGCCGAAAATGAAGAAGGTTTAGAGGAAGAAAGTTTAGAGGAAGAAGCTTCAAGAAGAGGAAGAGGTAGACCAAAAATTATAAGAACAGGTCAGCGAGGAAGACCGAGAAAGCAATATAATTTAATATCCGATGTAGCAAGCTCTGCTACGGAGGCAGAAGAACATCTATTTTTATCAGAAATATCCATGAAGAATGCCATGACCGGACCGGATAAAGAAGAATGGTTAGACGCCATGACGTCAGAAATTGTATCAATAATAAAAAATGATACATGGAATATTGTCAGTCGACCGAAAAATCATGACGTCATTGGTTGTCGAATGACATTGCGTAACAAATATAAACAAGACGGTACATTGCTGCGAAGAAAAGCAAGATTAGTTGCACAGGGATTCTCGCAGAAACCCGGAATCCATTTTAATCAAACTTTTGCTCCAGTTGCTCGGATAAGCTCAATCAGAATGATGATATCATTGGCTGCTCGATTCAGTATGAAAGTTCATCAGCTTGACGTAGCCACAGCTTATCTAAATGGTGAGTTACAAGAAACCATATTCATGGAAACACCAAAACAGTTACATGAAATACTGGACAGAATCGTAACGAAATATGATGAAGATCCTGTAATAATAGAAAAGGCTAAGGACATGTTGCTTGAATTAAATAGCAATAACAAGGTATGCAAATTGAAGAAGGCATTATACGGACTTCGACAAGCCGGTCGAAGTTGGTATGCCAAACTGAATAAAACATTAATAGAACTGGGTGCTATTCCGTGTAAATCAGATCCATGCATATACCAATTTGGTGAAGGGGAAGCAAAAACCCTAATAGCCACCTATGTCGATGACATTATTGTTGCTTCATCAGACGAAAAAATGATAAAAACAGTAAGTAAAAGACTGTCTGAAGTTTTTGAAATGAAAGACCTCGGAGAAATTGGTTATTGCTTAGGGATTGAGTTTTCAAGAAAAAATGGAAAATTTATGATGAGACAATCGAACTACATTACAGACGTACTAGAAAAATTTGGAATGAAGGATGCGAATACAGTAAAAACTCCTTTGGATCCAAATGTAAAGATAATGAAACCAGAGAAACCAATTTCTAAAGAAGATGAGAAATTACCATATCGTGAGCTGATTGGTGCTCTTACTTATCTAGCAATTACAACTCGGCCAGACATAAGCCATGCGATAAGTAAATTAGCCCAATTCAATAATTGTTACAACAAATTGCATTGGTTAGCTGCTAAAAGAGTTCTACGTTACCTTAAAGGAACCAAAGATATTGGGTTAACGTACGAATCTAACCATAAATCCATTGCAGCCTACGTTGATGCAGATTGGGGCGGCAGCCTAGACGACCGCCGATCGTTTACAGGCTATTGCATAATTTGGAATGGAGGACCAATTAACTGGGATTCTCGAAAACAGCGAACTGTAGCCTTGTCTACAAATGAAGCTGAGTACATGGCCCTCGGAGAAGCAGCGAAGGAAGCGATTGCTATGAGGAACTTCCTGTCTGAACTTGGACTTATACACCTAGCCCAAATAACATTATACAATGATAACCAGGGCGCTCTGCAGATGGTCGAAAATAACAAATTCTACGCAAGAACTAAACATATCGACCTACGACACCACTTCATTCGAGATGCTCTGAAGGAGAATTTGTTATTTTCGACCATCTGCAGAGCGCCCTGGTTATCATTGTATAATGTTATTTGGGCTAGGTGTATAAGTCCAAGTTCAGACAGGAAGTTCCTCATAGCAATCGCTTCCTTCAGATGCTCTGAAGGAGAATTTTTTTGAAATAAAACATATTCCATCGGAGAATATGACCGCCGATGTTTTAACGAAAGGACTACCTGCTCCTAAACATTGGTCTTGTTTAGCCAACATGGGACTGCCTAATTTGCTCACTATATAGCTCGTTTCGTCGAGGGGAAGTGTTGGAGATTAACGACTAAACGAGAACAGTAGTTACCTGTGATAAAAAATAACATATAGTTGTCACCTGCCATTTGACAGTTAATTCATGATATTTATATGAATTGTATTATTACTTGTATTGTTTGTGTTTGTTAACTAAATATATAATTAAACCATCCCTGCGTTATTTCTCTGCTACATACATCAACATTATCCTCGTTCGACCTCATTAGTTTTAGTTAAAAAAACCATAAGGTAAGTAAAATCACTAATGGCAAGTGTCGTAAATTTGACTCTTCAACCTGATCAGATCGAAATAGTATTTTCAATTTTGACACAAATATAGGTACTCGTATTTAAATGCATTGACTGGTAGAATTTACTTGTAATCAGGGCTGTGACTAAAATAAGAAATTCAGTTGTTTTTTAGTCATACCAATGTATTTTTAAATGGTAACCATGGTAATTAGTTAGTGCCTAAAATTTTAAGTAAATACTACCAGTCATTGTTATTATTGCATATCTATTTGACTTGAAAATAGTTATAACCATAACCGAAACGTTAATTTAAAAGTTCTTCAATAAAGAAATTATCGCTGATTGAAGCTTTACTATACAAGAATCCTCACCAATTAAATTTTAAACGTTCCTCAAATTGACAATATTTAATCGAAATTGAAATGTCATGTTTTCCTTTCAAAATTTCAATTTGTATTTTTTTATATAACAGCTTAAATTTTCTACTTTTGGATGTAGTATTGTATCTTAAATACGTTTCCTTAATTTATTAAAAAAATATTATTGTATTCATAATTCATCAAATAAATACATAAATTATCAAAATAAGTACGAAATTAAGTCCAATTAAAGGTTTTTACTAGATCATCGTATCATCGCGATCTCACGATATGTATCATACAACCGTTGAAACTGGGTTGTTTTATACCTCACTATTATTTACTCTATGATATGTACATAGAATGTACAATTAGAAGAACCTCCTTTTTGTATAATTCTTTTGAAAATTGTACCTCTTCTAAATTTTGACATTCTCATTTTCATTGTTCCCTTTTAATGCTTTCGTCTGAACAATGACATGGAAAGGTAAATTATCATGTGATTCTTAATTATAAGAGGAAACTTCTTACCATGTGTGTGTTTTTCTGAGATTGATGTCTTAAACTCCACCTTGAATATACAGAAAGTATATGGTAATTATTCAAAAATAATTGTGGGTTTTTTAGGAAGTGTTGTATGTTTAATCCGCCCTATACAAATAAAACAACTTCTGTTGAAAACGTAATTATAAGTTGCCTTTTTATTCGTTACATGGCCGTGTTTGAAGTATGAAGTTATTTTCGGTTTAATTAATATTTAACAACATATTTTATTAATAACTCTATTTATAAGTAATAGCATGACTATTATTTTACATTACTTATGATATATGAAGATTCAAATTATATTTTGGTCCATTTATAAACTAAAAGGAGTAAATTAAAAATTTCCATAGTACATTTTATGCGTTGATTGGATATTGCGCAGCCATGTTTACACCAAAACACAAATATTTTTTTTGCATTTTGACATTATTCATTATCTGATATCTAACTTATTTTATTCAAAAACATACAGCTCTTACAAAACCAAATTGTGTAATATCATATTAATTAGAATGCAAGTTCAATAATTCACATATTGTAAAAATTGTATCGAGTTTTTTTATTGCTGTAAATCTGACTTTTGAATTTACTCCTCCTAATTTGGAAAATGATTAATTTCAACTTTAAGTGGAAATTGTTCTATCCATAGTACATGTCTAAACAGAAAATAACCTTGATTTGGATATGGAAATCAATTCTACCCTTCGATTGGATAGAATGCAGACCTAATTCACAATTGCACAAAATTATAAGCTGTGCGTTGGTTGTCAAATAAAATCAATTTAAATCAATCATATTTATCCATGATTTGATTTGGACTTTAGCATTTTAGTGAACAGGGTTGAACAAATTCGAGTTCCTTATATGAAAAACTTTCTGATTATGCACGTTACTGAAGACTGAAATTTTCTATCGTCTTTTGTTTATGAGCTACAAGCTAAAACTTTACCTCATATCACGCTTATTATGAAAGGTAAAGAAAAAAATGTTTAAATAATTTTTATACGTTTTATTTACGTAGAATACCGTGGTCTGACTATTTTTTTTTCAAAACTTAGTAACTCTCGAAATAAAACATAATATTTTTTAAATGGGAATATATTTTGAAAATACTTTTTTCTTATTTTATGAGCTTTTCAATGTCAAGTCTACGTTCTTTTGTTTTAAACATAAATGAAACATGAATTATTAATTTTTTGGGGCCGAAAAATGTAATTTTATGAGAAACAAATAAAAAAATCAATTACAGATCATCATTTGTTTATTTTTAATGTTATTTTATTTATTTTTACTCATTTTTCTAATTTATATACTTAAGAAAGCAAATTAAATCACATTTTTCGAATTGCGTCAAAGCTAACTATAACGCTGATAAAAAATATCTATTCCAAAAATAATTAAATAAGAATAATTTTGAGAATTTAATCTATATAATCTATATATATATATATATATATATATATATATATATATATATATATATATATATATATATAATATAAAAACAAAAGATGATAGAAAATTCGTGGGTACTTATCAACGTTGTCTCAAAAAATTGACCCATAAAGATATACATCAATTTTCAGTAATGTGCTTAATACGAAAGTTTTTCATATAAGGAATTTGTTCCACTCTGTACATTTTTACGAATAAGAATATTTATTATTGACAAATTTTGGTATCAAAACTGTTATTTTCTGACCTGATAAGCACTATAGGTTCAAATTTTTATTGTTTACTGTTATTTTAATGGAAACGCCAAAATACGATGTTGACATATGCCGAATACTGTGCCATTAAATTTAATATTATATTATCAATTACAACATCGTAAACTTTGTAAAGAATTTTTACTATACATTCGCCAAATTCCTAACTTTAAATTTTGCAGATTGTAATATACGAGTCAAATTGCGGACTACAAATTTTGGTTTTAAATAGTTAAGTATACTCTGAAATATGTATGCATATGTATACCTCAAAATTAAGCAAGCGTACATTTATGTATGTATATTATGTACCTACAGATATGTAATGGTCAATGCTTGAAGTGTAATTACTAGTCAGTTGTATACCATTAGGTCTTATTCTGGGAATAATTATATGATTAACTCGTAACTCGTATAAATTTAAATTATGCCGTACTCGGATATCAGATATTGGTCGTATTGTCCCGGTGAATACACGCTTTGGATAGTTGGGATTTTTCATCAATATTTACTAGCTATCATGATTGATCATATGCGAAGGCTCTAGCCAATTTGAAAAATACCTGGCTTTCCGCATGTTAAAATTATTTCGGAAAGGCATTTCAAATTAAAACAACCGAATCAAATCTAATCAAATAATATTATCCCGAGGCAATTTCGTTACGCTACATTCTAAGCAGAATTTATTGTACTCAAACTGTATAAAAAAATGCGAAAATATAGGTATTGTATTTATCTTTCATTTACCGAATGTGTTCTTAAATCTTGAATAACAATTTTTCTGAAATGTTACAATAACATAAATCCATTGAATTCATATGTGGACCCCATATTTTTCCAATCTTAAATCCTGTCTGTTTTATTTGACCGCTTGATGTACACAATAAATATAAATCAGTTTATTCCCTCCCCTTACAAAAATCACAGTTTTTCCCCAATAATCCACTTTCCGTCCCCAGTTTAATTCGACACAGCTAATAAAATCACACAAAAATAAAAATTCCCTTCTGCTCAATCCTTACCTCCCCTGGTATGGCTATGGCGATGGCGCATTGCATGCTAATTCGGCATTAGTTAATTGCGCGGGCGACAGATGGCGGTGTGCGCGCCATGATTGACGTGTTTTCCCGGTGGTCCATACACCACGCGCAACACTGTGTTACAGCCGCCTCCATTCTGCAAAACAGAGAACAGAGCCTAGTGTGATGTCAATCATCGCTCTGACAATAAGTGAACGCCTGTTTGAGATTTTGCGTTATGTCTACGCGGGATATTATGTCTCTGGTGTACTTGCACATTGCACCCCCATAGGGGTGAATCAGAAACAGAGAGGGATTCAGGGGAGGTGTAATAGCTGAAACAGTTCAAACTATTCTAGAGGCACAAAAATTAAAACAATTTTATTTTTACCGATAATACAACACTCTTTTAAAGATAAGACAAGGCCTCAAGTACCGGATTATTATTGAAACCAATTGGTTAAATTGTAGCGACTGCACGATGGTGAACGGAAATTGGTGGCAGGTATCTAATAGACCATTTTAGAAATTTGAGCGACCACTACTACATTTACTTTTTGAACTAAAAAGTTAGTGCCGTTACATGGCGGCATTTCAAATTTATACGTGACTCCGGTATTGTGCTTTAAATTTTAGAACTAGACAGAACTTGTTAATATGAATTTATGTATAAGATATGATTTCAATTCTTATTTTACAAATAAAAACTTATTTACTACGTGAAAAAATGAAGTACATTCATCAATCAATTATAAAAATTGTATTACTATACCTAACTTAAGTTTTTATTTTCTAAACCAGACAAAACCTTTCAAATGGCAATATTTTATGGACCAGAAGTTTAGTACCCGTCATAATTATTTGAAAAACGAAACCAACAAAACAAAAACAAAACTGTAAAATTGACAGAACTGTCATATAAACAAGGACGGGTATACGGCAATCGGCACTAACTTTTTGTCGCGGTCTAACACTTGGCGCATGCGCTTTGAATTTCTGAAATGGTCTATAGACACTTGCATAATTGCAATTTGTACGCGCGCATCTAGCGGCAAAGCATAGAATTAATGGTTGCTATGGTTACGACTTCCAAACAAAGAACTGTCACCTCTACACTCCAGCCATCGCTTTAGTTGTATTATCGAATGATCTTCAATATAATGAAACAAAAAAGTTACCCCATGGACCTCTTCTCGCTATAAACTCATTTTTAAGAAACACAAAGAACAAAACAAATCACAAAAGAGAATTAGCTGTAGACAGAATGACTGATACAGTACTACGGAGAGGGATGTAAGAAAACGAGGGGAGGTTCTTCTACCTTGCTCTTGCGTTTGAATTCAATTATGTAAGTATCTGTTGGGTCAATCGGCTGAATGATTTATAACAAATAATAATCCTATAGACTGTAATATTGTAAACGTTAAATAAAAGCAAAAAAAAAATTAGAAATGATCAGGCATTACTTAAGGGCGGCAAGTTCAGAAGGCCATAATAATTGAAGTATATTACACTACAGCCAGTGTTGGTATTTTATGCTGTTTCTATTCATCGATTTTATTATCATCTTAACCATTCATATTTTTTAAACTAACCGATTTAGGAATAATTAATTATTTTTTTTGTGTGATTAGTCATTTTCATTATTGTAATATATACTCACTTATTTACTTACAGCCTTAAAATAAATATGTACAAATGCCGGCATACAGTAATCACTTTTTTTATAATAGCCATTTTCATTATTAGCTATAAGTATAATCAAACATTCTTTATAGATCCAAAGGAAAAACTCCGAAAATGCCAATATTTGTAAGCGGTAGATATCTACAGCTTCTATTTAAATAAGCTCTCTTCGAGCAAATGTGGAATTAAATTTATGTAATGAGTTGTTTTCTAGTCACAAAATTTTTGCATAAGTTCGTTCCAAAAATAAATCATAATACAAAAAAGAGCCAATGAAGTAAACAAAAAATTACAAAATCATACTGTACCGAGATAGTTTAAAAATATGTCAACTTTCAATTTGTTGTAAACATGAAATAATTTGATTAGAAAACAATACTCAGAAATTTAGAAATTAAGTAGCAGAATGCAAAGTATTAACTGTATAGATTTGAGATTCCATTGAGAATATCTAGAGTGCCACCCTGTGTGGAGTACATATGTAGGGTTGGCGAGCATCCCCGATGACGCAAGCTGGCGCCCGCTGTTGCGTTTTGCGTTGTTGACGCGTACGTCCCGGTAGCCTGTTCAGCTCTGCCTCTGCTGTCCAAATTGAAATGTGACAATTGACACGTTAGATATGTTTATCGATCTGTAATAATTCGCTTTCTACACGTTCAAATGTTATTTTTGGCTTTGCCCGCTCTCTGAATGCCCCGTGTCGAGATGGTTTTGTTACTAAGGTTTTTGTTGTAGTGTTTTCTTTGTCTTCATTGTTGTGAACGGTGTGCTATGAAACTTGACTTGTATGACATATGTTTTACCATGGGAATATTAGTTTGCGATCTGTCATTTTATTGTGACGACATAATTTGAAATTTGAGAAAGGTTACTTTTTTCATTCATCCGGCACATTATAAGAACATTCAAAACATGATATTACACTTTGCATTTGAAAGAACCTATTAGGTTCGCTTTCAGAATGTCACTCTTGTTACAGAAAAAAGTTTGTATAAAGACCGCTATATTAACCTTGCTGCTGTTTATCTCCTTTGGTAATCTGTAAATTTGATTAAATATTACTAAATCGAAAAAGGTGTTCCAAATTAATAATTAACAAAATAATAATAAATCAATTAATTTTAGCTAGTGATGTGCCATTTGAAAGTTTCATATTGAAAGTTTCAATTGAAAAATTTTAAAAGTGAAAACTTCAAACGTATGCGCCTCACAATTCTCTGCAATAGACTTGCCAGATTACATGCATGCGCCGGCACTTATCTACATGCAAGTTATGTTTGGTTAATCTACGTGCTGAAACTTGTATATTTTTCGAATATAAAATTCAGGATTCAGAACATTTTGAGTACGGAGAAAATTGAAGGTAAATTTTTTCGATATTTCAATGAAATAAATACAAAAGACAAGATACTTTCTATTTTCAATAGTTTAATAATAATTTAAAAAAAATTGTACTACATTTTTAATAATAAATGTTTATTTTGTTTTGAAGCTTCTGTTTTTCTGATTTATTTTCAAAATGATTAATTTGATATCCAAATATTTCAATTTCAACTGACAAATGTTAAGTTTCTTGAAATTTAAATGAAACTTTCATTGAAAGTTTCACTGAAATTTTTATATGAAACATTCATTGCAATTCATAGCGAAATATTTTGTGAAACTTTCAATAAAATTTTCAGGGAAACTTTCAAAAATATAAATTTGCACATCACTACTTTTAGCTGTTATCTTAAAAGGCATCAAAATTTCTTGCAGAATTATATTGATTAAATTGTAAAGAATTATTATGCTCTTTTACTACATTTTTTAATAATAATTGTTAACAAACTAGTAATCTTTTCTTTTCATATGTAATTTATAGAGTTCAAGACAAGAGTCATTGATAATGAAATCTGCAGTGCATTATTTGTCTAAAACGGAAAATTAAATTTACAGCACATTCATAATGCCCTGGGCCTAGAAACGTTTTGTTTATTATTAATGCCCAGGTTCACCAACACGTCTTAAATTGTAATTGACCCTTCAACAAAAAAATGCAAATCAAAATTGTGACAAAAAAATAACCACTGATGGGCCCTATTCTTTAACTCGGTGGTTAATTTTTAACCACTGGTTAAATTTTTTATCCAATAGTTATTGATTTGACAACTAAAATTCCCTTTTTTATATGTCAACATTCTTGATTGGTTAAAAAAATTAACCAGTGGTTAAATATTAACCCCAAGTGTGTTAAAACATGGATTTTTAATTGTCAAATGAATATCTATTGGATTAAACTTTTAACTAGTTGTTAAAAATTAACCACTATGTTATAGAATAGGCCCGACACTTAATTTAAATTAATCTAATTTTACTTAATACGTACTCATGTATGTGCTGATTGTCAACTTTTCATATGTATAAAGTTAACTGTTTTTCAATTTAATTAAAGAAAAACCTATTTTCATTAAATACATTAAGAAGTAATATTGGCGTATGTGATGTGATATATAAATTTCATTACCATCTTCTGAATAAATGAATATGGAAAGTACTTCATTCATTGAAAACAAACTTTACCATGTCTCCCTCCTTTATGAAAAGAGCAACGAGTGAGTATAGTATCTTAGCGCCCCCCGAATATGAGTATTAAGCGGGCTAATCTGAGTAGTACATATAAATGACGTGTATATTGGAAAAATGGATTAGCTGCATAGATAGTAGCCCCCTAGAGAGGGCCTATCGCCTGCAGCACTCGCGTGTTAAGCCGCACGGTCTCCTGGGATCCACTCCTGCAGATTCCTGCTCCATAGCCCTTGTTTTGTTTCTATTTATAATGGACTATTGTTCCAATGATTAAGCTTCTATTCAAATTGTAAGTTTGACTTTTTACTAATATTGCACGTATTCTACTTGAAATTGACTTGCTGTTTAAAATTTATACTACATGCTTAATTTACATTCCATATATAAGTACCTACTTATGTAATGTTTATCGGTTTTCTCTAATTTGCCTATACGACGAATATTTTATTATATTTGTTTCTTCTATATTTTTTTTTCATTTTCATGGTTTTCTACTTACCCGCTTTTAAAATAAATTTTAGATATGATTTCTGGGTATGCCAATATGCTTTTATTTGTAGTTTTTCAAAATGGCGATATATCTAGACTAGGATTTTCAAATCGCAGGTCGTGACCCTGCAGCGGGTCCTAATATTAATAAAATGGGTTACAAAAAATACAGAAAAGTTTGTGTCTTTTATGTATCACAATAGGTAAACTGGGTAGCAATACAAAATGCAGTGACCTCACAAGCATTCAAAGTTACCCAATCGAAAATAATAATTTAAGTTAACCGTTAATAGGATTTGAGCTTGGGCCATCCGAATCACAAACAGTCACTTTCTACGAACGCGACTCCAAATGTTTAGTTAATTATAAATAATTTTGATTTCGAGTTTATCAATTATATTTTAGCCATTTACAAATTTTTTGAGTGGGTTAGGTACTATTTTATGCACACAATATTGACCGCCCAGTTGAAGAAAGTTTTCTATCTAATTACAAAATTTATTAGCATATCGTGCTTTGAACAAGTATTTTTACATATTGACGTAAAGATATTGGCCAAAGGACAGAATTTAGATTAATTACACTAACCTAATATGGTAAAAATTGAAGATATTGTGTTTGTATAATCATCGAACCACTTTAAAGGAGGTTGTTGAGGAATTTTGTATTTCATACAGGTCATGCGACAAGAAATTTGAGCAAAAAACTCCAGGATTTTGCACCACGACAACGCGCGGCTTACAGTTCACTACTAATTCGTAAGCCAAGAACAACACCGCCGTTATACCACAGCCACCGTATACAGCAGACATAGTTCCGTTTGGCTGAAGATAAAGAGCACATTGAAAGAAAACGTTTTATGACCATAGAAGGTAAATTCGTTTGAAGGAGCTGACAATCACAAATGAATAAATTATTACTTTTGAAAAAAATGCAAATTCTCGTTGTTTTTTATCAAACTTCGATGGAGACTATTGTAAATTCGTAAAGTAGCTGTTATCGGTCTTTTTGTCATCTCATTAGGTACATATACGAGTATGTATATTTTGAAATATTTGAATATAATAAGTACTTTGTTTTAAAAATTTGCTTAACATTTTTAACTGGAATATAATAGTTATTCAAAACAATAATAACTATTAAAAATACTCTTCTAATTTATTTACGTCAAATCGGCCATTGCCGTAACTAAATATAAATCGAGGATGTACCCGAGTGTAGGGCAATTCGTCAAATGTTTCAAATAAAAATAAAATCACAACAAACCTAAACACTGCTCAACACATGTTTTTTGCGCCCTGTTTGCGTTATTAAAACAGTAATAAAAACATATTAATTATGATATCGACTTGAGAGAGCGTTAATAGCGAAATGCACTCACATATCCCCTGCGATATCCGAGCTAATAAATCACATTAGCCAGTTAATCCCGCACTCTGGCGTCGTGGCTGCGTCGCGTCCTCCCTTGCGACGCTGCACAAGGGCTGTGCGTCGTCGTCGCACACTAACAGTGACACACCCCTTCGCACTTAGGTTTGTCACTGAATGTACACTGCTCATCTAGTGTGCTTTGTAGATGGATTAGTCTTTTGTTGACAATGATTTTAACTGGATTCTAATAGGGATTGCAAAGTTTATAATGATGTAGAAGTGGTAGGTATAAGGTTAGTTAACTGAATCATAAAAGGGAAAGCACAATGATACAGTAAAATTCAATTTTATACCCATATGTATTTATATTCTTAAATTTACAATTCCTTCCAACAAATACAAAAAATATCATTTTGTTGGATGATAACTGTATCGTATTCGTGATAATATGCTTACTCGTAATATGAATAAAAAATCTGGTGTGGCCAACATAATACCTCGTGCCATTTACAGCCCGAGTCATAAAAATTAAGTTTTTTAAATTAGCGAATTTTACTCTAATTTTGACAATGTATTTCTTAAAATATAGTCTAATCTAATCCAAGTAACTATCTTTTTTAAACCCCTCAATAGGATTAAATCCCAATTACAGAGTGGGTTCACGTTCACACACATCCATGCCTTAGTAGGATTCGAACCCAGAGCCCCGAAGGCACTCATGACATGAGGCGTTGCTCTGACCATTGAGCCACCGGAACTCGAATAAAATGAAGATTAAATTTTAAATACCGGGATAGAAGTCACTAATCCAAAAATGAGGATTAGCTTAAATATTTTTGTGAATCGTTCATTTTTATTACATACCTACATATTTACTTATGGTGGAAACTGTATTGAATTCCGTTTCGATTGTTCTATTTACTTTTTCCTTTTTAAAACGTTACTAATATTATTTTGAAATGATTAGTTCTTTGATAATGACATTTATCTGTCAGTTACAAACATTTGAATAACTGCATTTTGTTTGTTTAAAGCGTAGGATCTGGGATTTAAATTAGAGATAATTTTATAAATTTATCCATAAAATATATAGAAAAAGCTTTAATGCAAATTTATAGAAAATTTAATAACTTTTATAAAAACATTAATCTCGAAAAAATAACATTTAAAGGTATTTTTCGAAGAAAAACTATTTTGAGTTTTTAGTAAAGTGCCATTTCCGGTTATCCGATTTCCACCAAAATCTGATGAGTTCTTTCCAATACAGAAAAAGTTCGAATTACAAGATTTCAAAATTTTCTGAATGATAGTATTTGAGTTAGAGTGAAGGATCCCCACAAACATACACACATACATACACACAGACATAATCGTGAAAATGTTAAAATTGGATTCTAGGAACCTTAAAACGTGGTCATTTACCAAAATCTCGATATGCGATTTTTAGCCCGATCCCTATACCTCCCTTACCAAGGGAGGTAAAAATAATAATTCTTCCTAATTTAGTTTCATTTGCAAGAAATTTTCAAACTGCACTTTTTCCTACTCATGATGTATAAATAATATAGATTAGAAATTTTCCCGGCTTACTATTTGGATTGAAATATTAAATTATTCAATTTTGCCTATTTTACAATTTTAAGAGTACGTATTAGTTAACATTTTCATGATTGATTTTCTGTTGTAATTTAGCATAGTTTTTATTGTAATTTGTAATCAAATATATTTTTATACAATGCTCAGAATAATGAAAAGATCGATTTACTAAAGTTCAGAACAAAAATATATGTCATTTAGTTAAAGTTGCAATATCTGAAGTAGTAATTTTGCTCGAAAACGGGCGAACACAGAAGCTCGACGTCTAGAAATTGCTTAAGTAGTTATCTTGGAGGGCATGGAAGAGGTACAAGAAGAACAGTTTTTAACTAGAGGTATTGAGTAAGGTTAAGCAAGAGCAACCACTGCCAATGAAGACGGATTTTTAAGACTTCAGGCGTATAACATGGAAAAACAGATTTTTTTCTTTTAATAATATCTGCCCTGTAAAAAATTATGCGGTGGTTTATACTTAAGGGGCGGTTTTATAAACGTCCAATAAAGTTTATTTCCACAGTAAATTTAAAAGTATGAACAAATTATATCAGTTTCGCTGTTCCATGACATTTAATTGCTACCAAAAATCGTATTGCATTTTGGATGTTTATAAAATCGGACATTAGAAAATAAAATACTAAATTTTTGGTTGCCAAAATTTTTATTCAAAGCATAGGCTGCAGGATTTATAAAGTTGGATTATTTTATAAATTTATTTATAAAATATTTAAAGAAATCATATCAATGCAAACCTGTAGTAAATTTCATAATTTTTATAGTAATCTAAATCGTAAAGAATTATACTGAAATATATTTTCCTGTTTAGAGCTTCAATTAAACAGCAACTTGCGGTTATCTAATTTTGGTTCAAATCTAATGTGTTATTTTTATATTTATTTTATTTATTCGCATCTAATAAAGTGGTACAAACATGTATTTTTAAGACAACAACAAAGGTGTATATAGACATCCACAGTTGAGTCGTTCTTCATATATCCTTAAATTTGTTTCCATTTGATGGTAGATGCAGAACTATGTACTGTTTAGAGACAAGTACCCAGGGTCGCGACAGGGGCGCTTCTACTTGACCCATTTTCATATTTTTATAATAGTATAGAGTAAAAATACAAAATTGATAAAATAGGCATATTTCAGGTAAAAAAATATAGGACATAGTATAGGGGTTATTTAGGGCGTTATTTAACAATAATTGTAGAAATATACAACTTTAATTCTCATCAATACATAAACACACAACAGTCGGCCATAACGTCGTAACACATAATGTAACATGAACATAAAGTCGCGCTCTTCCGCTACCGCTAACAACATCACAATACTCAAATTGACGCGAAATTCAAAGTTACTTCCGGCAATAGATTCACTGTTATGTTCATGAAATTCATGATATCAAAAATTCATTCAAAATATGAAATAAATCAGAATTCAGAAAAAATACTTTATTCAAGAGGATTAATACTTTTAAGAATTAATTTAGTGAAATCTCACGTATATATTTTAGCTTAATTAACAAACTTTCAGTTTTTATTAGAATATTTTAATATTTCATATCCTTAATTCATATTTTTCACTGACAAATTATAAAAATTACGAAAGAAGTCATCTCATTAGGTATTCATGATTTTATTTTTATATTATTTATGTATGTATCTATAATGTATTCCTAAAAGATGTGTTCCGTTTTCATCTTTATCGATATTGTAAATTATAATAAAACGTCACAACAACACTCGGCACATTAATTATACAATTTATAAAATTAATGATAATTGTCGAAAAACAAGCACATTATTCTTCCCTTGAAGGTTACAAGTTCTTAAGCATGCAGGTCATTTGTAAACAAGTACGGTGTACTTTAAAATAATAAGCAATTCCTGAATCCTTAATAATCGCGTGCAGGACAAGTTCGGCACGTCAGTTAACCACAGTGGCGGCGACAGTGTCTCGGCGATGGGCGCGCGTGTCCCAAACAACCTCACTGCCTGCCCGTTACCATTAGCAATGGAATTGATATCGTAACTTAGCGTTAGTGGTAACTCCATGTAGGAATAAGCACGATTCCCAAGGCAGGAACGTTACCGGCTTTCGAACTGCTAATAAATGCGGTTTTACTTAAATTAAATGCTTCGTTAATGTTTTGGAGCGCCTGCTGCTGCTCAATATTGCTTTAGAATCGTCATAGTTTGCTTAATATTATTTGTTTTTAATGTACCCCTTGTGCAGGTAATATCAAGACTATATTATTCCTCTTTATAATAATATCATTTACATATCCATAAGGTGGACAAAAAATAAAATTTAATAAAAATTCTATACAATATTTTGCTTAATGCTAAATAAATTAAAATTCAGACAAAATGCTATCAATATAAAATATTTGTATACTGAAAAACAACCACAGTCTGTTTTAAATGTTTATAGTAAAAATTATTTCTATATTATTGACTGAATCAATCAAATGCAGTTAAAGAAAAATCTAACTCTGAGACACAACCATTGCTACTATTTCAACCAAGATGAAATTTTAAAACGATTTTTGTTCAAAAAGTAGTTTCATTCCTATTTAACCGGTGCAATATTCTCTACTGTTTAGAAACTGTTTTGAAAACTGATTTTAATTTGTTTCGGTTAATAGTAAAAAATATCGGTTTCGGCTTAGGTTAAAAATCACCATTAAGCTAAAAACGTGATTTTTAACCTAAACCAAAACTGATAATTTTCATTTCACTTGTTTAACATCAAGGCGTCTTTCTTGCTGTATACTTTAGATTAGGGTAGGTTAAATTAGTCTTTAAAAAAGTATGGTAAGTTTTATTTTGTAAATTGTCAGAATCGTTTTATAATGTACCAATTCTTTAAAAAAATAGACATTGGCACTTTACCATATTTAACAATATGCCTGCAATTCCTGCAACATATGGTCATATGTACTCATTTTAACACGGTGGTTCATTGCGCCCATATTATGTACGAGTATTTTCCAATTAAAAATTGTTCTAACCATGAATTATGTATTTTCCATTGATTCAAGTTTCCTTGTTTACTTTTATAATCCGTAAACTGATATAATTGAATTATAAACACGGTAAACTTTCCTATTTATTTCTTATTATTAATGATTATTGATTATCATACAGTACCATGATTATATGAAATAATTAATTCAATTAAGGTGTTAATAATTACTCGAAATCTCAGTCAAATCGAATCGACACTTGCACCTTTTTCAGGGTCTTAACATTTAATAAAACAAAATAATACATACAAAGAACATGGACATTATCACACTTACGGCAAGATTACAGATTGATAAAATATCATGTACACAAAATACATTCGTACTTAACATTCAGTTTTTATACTTCGGAAAAATATTCATAAAGAGCAAATATACATCAATTTTCTCTCATCGGTAACATAATAAATCGGAAAATAGCCGGAAAAATCTTGGGGAAGCAGTCTTTTGGGGACATTATCGATATGAACTCCTTGGTCGTTTGTACACCAATGATTGTGCAGCATTGTTGTAGGAATTTAAATAAAAAATAAAGAATTTAATTGAATCTCAATTTGGCCTGAAATTTGGTTTTTCCTTTTCTAACTTTTCCAATACACCAAAATATACGCTATTTAGTCCTGTACACCAGCTCTTTCAATAATGTTCTTGCAATCATCCCTTACATTAATGCAAGAACTTATATAGGTACAAGGTGCTCTTTATCAATATGTAAAAACTGAATGCTTAGTACGAATGTATTTTGTGTATATGATTTTGTAATAAACTGTAAGATCTTAGTGTTTGATAATATCCATTTAATGTCGTATGTATTATTTTGTTTCATTAAATGTTATAGACACTAAAAAATGTACAAGTGTGCACCGAAACGTCGGTGCATAAATGTTGTTTGACTGAGATTTCGAATAGGTAATTGTTAACACCTTATCCACATCACAGTCGAGAAATTTCTCACATTAATTCATTTGCTTACTAGTAATTGAACTTGTTATTTGTCTCATGTCATGGACTAGGTACATATTAATTATCGAATATATTTATTAATTTAATATTTAATAACACCGTGGAAATTATTACATTACTTAAAGTTATAATTAGTTTCTATGAAGTATGCATTTAATATACTCAAACATTGTTGGCATGAATTTCAATCTTCTTAATAACATAATAAACTAATGCGGACTAGACGAATTGATTAGAATAACATAAAAGATTATTGTGTGACAGTTTGTAATAATTATATCCA
This sequence comes from Harpalus rubripes, assembly GCA_963082715.1. Lineage (NCBI taxonomy): Eukaryota > Metazoa > Arthropoda > Insecta > Coleoptera > Carabidae > Harpalus > Harpalus rubripes. The sequence goes on from OY720451.1 coordinate 28,980,562, forward strand.
ACTGCCAACATAATTTATAAAGTTAATAATATTAATGAAATGTATTGAACAAGAAATGTATTTATCATTAAGAATAAGAAATCAGTTCTCTATTATAATTATAAGTAAAAATAATAAACTTCTACATTTCTGAGTTGAAAGACTACATTCGGAACTAAGGTACTTTTTATATTTTGCGTTCATAATGAAGTCATTACGATACGCAATTGCGTATCGTAATGACTTTCATCTCGATACGCAATTTTTTGTTTTAGACGGTTGGTACTAGATGACGTTTTTTTAACCCATTTTTACCTAATTTATTTTTATTTAATTGACAATTCATTTTAATAATATAATGTCGAAATTATTTTTTTTTTTACTTATGAAGATTATTTACATGAAAATGTACAAATGGTTACAAATATAAACACAAATTGAGTAAGTAAATTTTATTGTAGAAGGCGCAAAATATATAAAAAAAAAGTATAAAGAACTCATTTTATAAGACTTTTTTTCGCACTTGTCAATTAGAAAACTCGCTAACGCTCGTTTTCTAAATTTTGACGCGTGCGAAAAAAACATGTCTTATAAAACTCATAAAACTCGTTCTTTAATATACTCTTATGTAATTATTAATAATGTTTCAATTATGTTACACTTTATTAAAAAACGCACTAATAAAAAATTGTATTTTCTACTGCTTTCACTGTAAAGTTTTAGGGTAGAAACACGGAAGATGAATCTCCAATTGAGTTGCTAAATCTTCCTTTGAGATGATTTAGGGTAAGAAGGTCGAAAGATGGTAAGAAAAAGGTAGGAAATTATGGTAGGACAGATTCAAGTCACTTACAGGCACCTGAGTTGCACTGAAGTATGTCAAGTAGGTGCTACTACCTTTGTAACATGTTTAGACCTTTAGGGTTGATTCGAGCTGTATATTCTTCGTTCAATTTGAGGTATATAGTTTCTGTCAGAAAAAATGGACTTGACATTAACACGTAACAATGTGATATATGTATAATTTTAAAGAAATCATAGGTAAACAGTGGCAAAAATAATATAAAATGTTTAGTTTTACTATATTTTGTAACTTGTTCTACTAAAATTATTAATACAAATCAAATTTGTTAATTAATATTAGGTATTCTGTAGAACACATACATCGTTTTCTCCGTTATTAGAAAATGATTAGTAAAAAACTATTGAATATACATAGCATGTTACAAGATAGATAAATAAATATGTGAAATGCTAAATATAACAGATTACAATTGGTTTAAAGTATTATTTACCTGTGCTTACAAAATTACATGAAAAACTAGAATTTCCCATGAAACTTACCTGAATATGTGTAGACTTATAGATATATAAACAAATGGAAAATTATATTAGTTATTTGTTAGATTTTAGAAGTGAATAGTGATCGAATAAAGCTTTCGTATTTCTTAGAAAATGTGTTTGTTACACCAGAAACCAAGAGTTTTTTCAAAGGTCATATAACGGTAAATATAGGGTACGGAACAGAACAACAGAGTGATGCGAGATTTTTTTATTCTGGTGCCGCAGTCGCCGTAACAACACTGTTAATTTAGTGCGATACAAAATAACATACACGTAAATTGAATGAAACTTTAATAATTAACTCTTCTGTTTACAGATATTTATTAGACACAGCAATACTAATTTTGCCGTGTCTGCTCCACGAAGATCCAAGGAAACTGAATAAATATTCCTCTAAGACCAACAAAAATTGGAGCAATAGCCAGTAAACGTGATTTTTTTTGAATACGTACTTTATTATATAAATAAACATTATTCATTATTATCCATGGCTAGTTGTGCCAATTTGCTTTGTTCACAGATATCGTAAAGGATGATGACATATTCGTCCCGTCTGAGCCTTTACCAGGCATCACCTCAAAGATAACACATATTATGTAGCTTACAATGTACCTCATTTTATTTATATATGATTATATTAGTAAGCGAATAAATTTATTATTATATATAATTTATTATTTTCTCTGAATTTTAATATAATATACTTTCAGACTGGCGTACCCAGCAATGGGTAATATGCCGTGATGATATATTTATATTTATTTATTTTATTTATATACGTTTCTAGGAATTTGCAATGTTCCCATGCAGCGTTTCACATAAATTACTACAAAGCATTTTTAACAATCATATAGGCATTTACAGGAAATTCCAAATCACTTTAAATTATATGCAACTCACTATAAGAAGGATCACTTCGTGTCTACGTGGGAGTGAGGCAGGTTTTCCTACCCTAAACAGAGATTGGTGTATCGACCTTTTAAAAAGGAAGGATTGTTTTACCTTGGGATTGCATATAGTTCCAAGCCAAAAAGGAAGCTGCGACTTCGTCAAAACTTTACACTGTTTCAACCGAACTGTACTGTCGTGAAAACATAAACATTAAATTATTTCATATCCCCGAGAATAAAGAATGCAACTATTCGATGTAAATTAACAGTGTGATATTGTCGAAAGCTACTCAAATTTTTTATATCTAACAATGATTTTTGTTCATTACAATATTTCCATAAGCAAACAATAGTTTTACTCTAAAATTCGTAGTTCATGAACTTTCACCAGTCATTTATTTCTGTAGTTACTTACAGCCCTTTTGTAAATCGCGGATTCTTTCATAATCCGCCAAATTGTAATAAATATTTCTTATTATAATTTGAAAATTAATAATAATTCACATTTCTTTTTTACTAAACCGAACTTGTTGAAAAATTCATATTTTTGGGAAACAAATAAACTTTTTAAACATTATAAAATCGTAAATCATAATATGACTGTGACAATTTTTCTCCGTACATATACACCCCAATTTAGTACTAAAGTTGCTAGGTCTGATTGCGAGATTGCTAGAAAGTATTACCTATAGAAATAAATGCAAAACCTGTCATTTTCGTGTTTTATTCAGTGTCTGTAATTATTATTGGTTATTTGTTTATGCAATGTTGCTAAGAATTAGTAACTTTGAAACCGAATTGCGGTGATTATAAGCATAAAAACAAAGTATTCTGTTTATAATTTTATTTATGAATCCATCGTATATTAAAACATAAAATAGCATCTAGACTTCTTTGGTTTTTGTAACAATTTTGCATTAACCCGACAAAAATGAAAAAAAACTGATGTTTATTTTTTTTCAATAATCTCAAACCACTAACAAGAATATGTTCAAATACATAGGGGGAGTATCATGGTTCTTGTAAAATTAGAGGCGTATACTCTTATTTCTCTGTTTTGCTTGGTTTTTGACAAAACCTTGATAAATTTATTTAAGTTTATTAAAGGTGCATTCACAAATGAAAATTAGGTTTATGGTTTTTGTTTAGATTTAAGTAAGTCATTCATAAATTCAAGTTTAATTTAACTCTAATTTAGTTTTTATTGTACTGACATGTATGTAAATGTTTCAAAAACAAGATTCAAATATCGGTAGAGCAATACTTAATAGATAACCGCGCTACGTGTAACTGTCATTTGCTTGGCATTATTGGTGTTGGTTATATTTCAGCAATTAAATTTTGACAGTTCTATGTTCTTCTCGCATTTGTTTAAAAAGCTGATTCCACCAAGTGAATACTAAATAAAGATGGGTGTATATATCTATATCGTTTCAGACTCGTTCTCACTGGTGAAGTTTGTGACTTCAAACTAAATCATATACCTAAAGTTTGGACCTTGCAATGTTTGGCTTTATTATCTGGATTTAGAGACACTAAATTCTGAAGTGTGAATGGAGTCATTACATAATATGCGGCCAAAGTCTTTAAATCTAAAGTATAAATCATAAATCTAAACCTAATTTTCATTTGTGAATGTACCTTACCTTTGTAAGTTCAAGTAAGAATTGCGAAATTCAATGACATTGTCGACGACTTTAAAAAATAGTTTTATTAAAATCAGTGCTTACAAGCAAGAACGACCATTGTAGCGTATTCTGTTATAAATAATTTATTCTTCTATTGTGTATGTTGCAAACGTGTAACACAAATACAACAAGATGCGCAGTTTTGGAACGCCTGCTATTATATCAACTATCCCAAAAACACAAATGATAATAAAGAGATCTAAACAATGTAAATAGCGCAAATAATGAGTCATTTAACACATCAACGCGTAATATCAATTTAATCAAATTGATTAAAGACATCAACGTGGTCGTTATAAAACTATTTCATTTCACAGAGGGTTGTCACCCTCCGAATACACGGAGGGTGTGTGTCGCCTTGAGTATAGAGGCTGAGAAGACGAAGCCATCCGATAAACCAGGCCGCACTTCATTTCTTTCTGCGCGTTCATGGCTTGTATAATTTTGCAATTTGTTACCAGTCCCCGTCTCTGTATTTGGTTTAGTTATATCAATTTCACGTCGTATCTTTATCCAGTCCGCAACGCGTAGGTTTCTTGTATTCGTGTTGATGGTGCTGTTTTTACGACGAGAGTTTTCGATGAATTTTAATTTATTGTATCGCGAAGTTATTGTCGGTTTGTTTACGTCTTTTTCCACGTTCAGACCTTATGATGATTTTTTCTCGCGGTGGAAATGAAATACGTCCCTTGTGTTTGGACTGTATAATTGCATATTTTTTAATAATCTCGTATTCCTGGAGTAGTTGTAGTGTCTCCCCTAGTTTATGGTAAGTACGACTACTTTGCATGCTAGTGCATGTATCTTCTTTTCTTATTCTGAAGCAGTTTGAAACGCAGGGGAACAGAACATCGTATTGTGTCTGGAAATTTTAGATTCTGAAATTTATATATAGGTGTGTACGGGTTGGTACATTCACTCACAACAACCAAAATTGTTATTGAATTTTTATTATCCTATTCAAAAACTTTAGCATAAAATCGATTTCTATGCATGTTTAAAAAATATTCCGAATGATATTTTTTTTGTAATAAGCTATTAGTGTATTATTGAATTTTTTAGTCAATTATCAAATCGTAGTTTTGCACTCATTTTTAATTTCTGTAAGGCCCGCTCCTACCACCTCTGGTTAAAGTGACAGTTAGTGCTAAACTACAGTTATGTTCTTAACAGTTAAAATGACGATTAATATTAGTAATGAATAATTATGATTTTTCAATGCAAAATAGAAACATCTGTAACTGAAAATTTTATCTGGTTTTTTTAACGTACATATTCAAGAATGTGCATACTTTATGGACATCAGAACATCGTTCATTACCTACATGCAACGAAATCTCTCCATAAATGGATATATTATCACTCTAGTTTAAATTATCTTGTCAAAGTTATGTCATACCTTTAAGAACGAACGAATCGACAAACTGATTGAAATATTTTTCAGAAAACTAACATTTCCCAATGAAAAAAGCGGTGTACGACACTATTGCGCGATTCTCAATAGACGATGGTCGTTAGCTGCGCTTTAGCAAAGTGGGCGATGAATAATTGGGCGACGAATAATTGGGCGACAGAAACTTTAAAAATTATGCATGCTTTGCAAACATACAATTTGGTGGATTTTGTTTTCAACAGCAAAAATAGTTGGAAGTGATGCCAAATTTTACACATCTGTCATGTTATCTCCCTGATGTCCAGCGTCAACCTGGTTCTCGCTCAATTGATCATCGTTCAGTTACCCGTCGCAAAGATGACCACCATACATTCGCCGTCGCCTAGTTTACACTGTTTTTAAAAAAATTGTATTTGCAAAGGTCAAAGGTGTCCTTTTCAAAATACATAGCTGTCCAAAAATAATATTAAATTTGTTACTTTTTTTGTTAATTTTTTTCTTCATTGCTGATATTTTTACTGAATTTCAATTGTTATCAGTTATAATTACCTGTAAACTGTGTAAACCTACATTGAAGTTTTGAAAAATTGACGACTGATTTATTTACGAGTATAAACAAAAATCACGACTAATAATTACTAATTTCTGCCATTTCAGGGTGTGCCAATCTGCATTTTGTTCGCAGATTTCAGTAATATTTATTTATTTATTAATAAATCGATTAAACAGGATACAGGATCCAAATTACAGGACGATTATACGGTATACAAATACAAAAACGAATGTATTGAGACAGTAAACACAGTATAAATAAACATTAAATAAACATATAAGAAATGTAACAAGTAACTTACTCCGAAAAGTATTTAATTAATGTACTCTTAAATTTAAAAAAGGACTCGCCAAATATGTCAATGTCAATAGTACATGATATATTGCTATACGCTACACAGAGTTGTCTTATTGGAGATTTCAATCCATAATTAGTCCTAGCTGTTTTACAATGAAATGGTATTTTATTTCTTGAAGTGACTCGTGGAAGTAATGACAATATAGCGGTACTATTGAGAGCGTTTATCAGGAGTCACCTTATGGGCTCTCTGATCTATTGCGGAAAGAGTTCTCTAAGAGTTACTTTTGTGTATTTAGAAAATTGAACTGAATTCGAACCCGAACCGTCATTAGAACTATAATCAATACTGAGCCACGTAACACTGATATCTAGAATTTGATTCAGTTCATCTCAAATTTTTGAAATTAAGTAATATTCAAAATTAGACGAATAGTTATCAAAATTGTAAAAAAATATCAAGTAGGAAATATATATATATATATATATATATATATATATATATATATATATATATATATATTAAAAATGTCTTCTAATTTTGTTAATGCGAGTAGAAATTGGAAATAGTACAGATATTTGTTTATCTAATATAGTGTATTATAAAAATATTCCTTACATTTCTTCGAAGATTTCTGCCTGTGTATGTACCTGAGATGTGGGTGGTTAAGAAACCCCAGGATAGATCAAGACATGTTGTAAAACTTTCCACCCGGGCTGGTATTGCATAAACAGTGTAGAGCAGCAGCAGCTCCCGGGGCGAGAGTTGAAGAACAATCTGCCGCCTCCGGGGTTCGGCGCTCGTGGCCCAACACCCGCTCTATCTCCATACGCCAACCTTACAAACTTCCACTTATTTTTCTTATGCGATTTCTATACTCAAAATTCGAAACGCTATTTCCTGCAAGCGGACAAGGGTAACATGTTTCATTACAGTTTTACTGCTAATCGCAAACATACAAATAAAATAAATATATTTAAATATAAATAAATAAATAAAAAATATTCGTATAAAAACATATCGATATATTTACCTATTCATTGCAGCCATTATTGTATTGTAAGTGTAATATTTCACGATAAGCAGTTTTACTGTCTCAGTACTTCATTGAAATTTTATAAATATACTATGGCCAGTTGCACAGCTTATAGTTAAATTGTTAACCATAGCATAAATTGCCAATAACAAAACTAAATATCAATTAAGTTATTAACTATTATTGTAAAAATTTCAGTACGCATTTTTTTGTTAATCTGTAGTCAGACATTAACTATAAACTGTGCAACTGGCCACTAGTCTTTTATTTTTGTAACAAGCAATAAATTCATAAGCAAACGAAATAATTATTAAAAACTCTGATGTTGCCAGCACATGACCTCCCGCCAATTCCATGTTTAGAATAGCAATGAGCTTTAAGGGGCTAGTATACTTACCGCAAAAGTGTCGTTCGTACTTTTCTAATATCTTATTTTTGGTGCACTTTAGAGAAAAATGTTATTCGAAAAAAGTTTTTATAATAATATTGTTAACATCGAACTGTTTTTGAAATTTTGATTTTCTCAAAAAATTAAGATTCGAATTTTGGTTTTTATTTTTTTATTCAAATTCCGAAACATTTTCGAAAAAAATATGAACAGTTCAATGTTGAGATTATATGTAGGAATACATATGATTTTTTTCAGAACAAAAATCCTACGAATAGAAGAGTTATTAGAAAAGTACAATTTTTCGTAATGTTTACAAGTTACCATCGCTCGGATCAAGTGGGGAACGACGCAAGAGGCGCTACTAGAGCTAGCTACACTGTTACAAAAATTTCTGAGTTTCTGTAGATATAAAATTATATTATGTTTTTATGAATAACTCATGTGCAAATAGAAATTTTATTATATTTTAATTTATTTATAAATATACATCTTCATTAAATATATGTATAGGTATTGACTAAAATCACATACTAATTACTAATTTAATAATATAAATATAAAATGACAAACATCATAATACAAAAGGAAAATAATAATCCCTTTCAAGGACGTGCAACTGTTACCTGCCGAGTATTTGTAAAAATAACTATAAACGTGTTGATTAAAACAAATGATATTTTGATTATAGCCCAAGAATATTGATTACAAGAATGAATTCAATATAGTTGCATTTTCCGAAGAAGCAAATGTTTATGGTACAATAGAGGCTGTTGTAAGAATTTTTATATGTCTTAAGTATAAAATTTTTAAAAATATGTTATTTATAGCATCAAATTTGAAAATATCCATTTGATATTTTACAATTAATTAATTAATTAATTAATTAATATTAGATTTTCCCCTCAATTTATCCCGACCGACGACAAAATTATTTTGAATTTAAAATGGCACAAAAATCACCCCTGTAGTGCAAGTTGATCGCCGGTAAATTAATCGCTGGAAAATTGATCGGGAGGTTAATAGATCATCGATAAACTAATCGCGTGGAAAATTGATCGAGGGAAAATTCATCGCTTGAAAATCGATCGCTAAGAAAATTGATGGCTAGAAAAATTGATCGCCAAAGTATAGATCGCGTGGAAAATTAATTGCAAAAAATACGTTCACGAGGGATATACTGTGGTAGAATATTTCCTGAGAAAAACTTCACATTCGATATTTTTAATTATTTTTATAAATATTTAATATTTATTTTAATGCCACATAAACGACAGTTGTCTGATATGTAATACTGTAATTTTAATAATTAGCTAATTTCTTGTTGATGCGTTTCTTTTGTTCACGGTTATTTTAAATATTCCGGTATTGCACTTGTGCAAATGCCCGGGTATACGCACAAGTGCAAATATTCACTGATATTCGATTGTCATTGGTCGAAAATCAAAAAATACTGTAACGGTTGGTTGAAATTTTTCGAGTGAAATATTCATGAAAAACAACCCCCTCCCCTTGACGTCGGAGTACATACAGTACGACATTTATAGCCAATAGGGGAACAGTTTGATCAACACTCTCGCTATTTATATAAATAAATGTAGGCGATGTTAAACGTATGTACTACAGCTACTAGATAATACATAGTTGACTCGTCCGCCATATTGTATCACTTCCGGTTATTTTATTTCAAATTATATACGAATTTTAAATAACAAATTTGAGAAGTTTTGGATCATATTTTAATATTTTTATCAATTTTAGCCAAAATCTAATATGTTGTTCCCATTTATATAGAAATTTTAAATACTAAATTTGAAAAGTTTTTAATATATCATAATATATTTTTCACAAAATTCTTTTCAGAGTTTCAAATAAAATATCACTTCCCGTTCATCAATTATAGCCAAAATCTAATATGTTATTCCCTTTGATATAAAAGTCTTAAATACTAAAACTGAACAGTTTTGGATTATATTCTAATATAGTTTTCCATTAAAAACTGTTATTGGCTTCAAGTTCTATTTCCGGTTGTCCAATTTTACCCATAATCTAATCTACTCTTTATATAAATGCAGAAAGCTTAAATAAAGGAAATAGAAATTTTTGGAAGTTTGATATAAGAGTTATCGTGGACGAAAAAAAATCATCACACACACACACACACACATCATCGTAAAAAATAGTAAAAACGTGTTATGGGGACCATAATTCGTGCTTATTTACTGAAAACACACCATCGAATTTTTGGACCGATAACATGATCTCCCTTACCTACGGTATGACGGAGGGTAAAAATTATTAATGAGTATGATGTTTAAAATAAACTATTTTGGGGTATATATTTACCTAGTTCGCCTCCTCGTGGTACACCCTGGATAACACTAAATGAACTAGCACAAATCGGAGATCAAGCAATTTTCGAGACAATCTTGAGGATCTCCTGGTCAAAGAAGACATACTGTACTACACTATTTTTCAATCGACGTCTTCCAGTTCGGCCAAATCATTCTTTTCAAGTGTAGCATTGACGTCAGTGATCCCATCCGGACAGGCACAAATTCCAATCAACCACACCTAACAAATTATATTTACTTGATAGAAATTTATTGGATAAAAGCTTCAAGCGTTGTTTTAATTGTTTATTGGAAATTGAAATATTATTGGAAATATAATTTATCGACGTTTCAGCACAAAGTCAACAATGTTAATTTACATTAAGTCAAATTTAAATTATAGATAAAAATTTGTTTTATATCAAAACCACGTTTATGTGTTTGAGTTTCACAACCTGCGCAGGTTGGAGAGTCAACAATAAACAATTAAAACAACGCTTGAAGCTTTTATCCAATAAAATTCCTATCAAGTAAACTTCACAGCTTCAGAAACTGCTCATCATAAAATTATATTTATATCTGACTTGTGATGAATGTATTGTTTAAGATATATATAATTTAGTGTCCATTGCAAGCAAGTGCACAATCTTTGAGAATACGTAAAGCAGAAGGGTCCAGTTGAAAACGTATGTTTTCAAACTGGAAGTAGTAACAGCAATAAAAAAATACATATATTTACAATAAATTTAAATTATTGAACTTTTAGTTTAATTAATACTCGTATGATATTACACACTTAGTTTTGTAAAAAACTGTCTGTTTTTGAGTAACAGAGGCTATGAGACAATGACTAAATGTCAAAAAATATGGTGTAAAACATGACTTAACAGTGGCCAATCAACGTGAAGATTGTGCTAGAGAAATTTTGAATTTACTTCTCTTAGTGTATAAATGGAGTATAGGAGTATAATGTAACCCAGAGTTATAAAAGATAAACATTCTACATAATCACTTAATCATAACTAACATCCAAAAAGTAGAAAAATAGAATGACTTATTACAAATATAAATAAAGATGACAGATTTACCTGCTATACAAAACTAGCTCAAAGTCTTTCCAATTAGTAAAATCTTGTTTTGTCACGGTTATCAGTCAAAGTTTTTCGAGTACTAAGCAATACACATTTTGGCCAATGAACGAAAATCCTATCAAAATTTGGCGAAGTAGTCGGTTTCGAGCTTTGATCAAGTTATTATAATTTTCATATAATGAAAATTAATTTTATGTACGTAGCTAACAGATTTTGTTATTTAATATTTCTAGTTTAGTAAGGTGTAAGATTGTAAATGTTCGCTGTATTTGATATTCGGACTGGAGCGCATTGCTGGCTTGGGGGTGCGAATTAGTCGAACGCTTAGCATTCACAAGAAATGAATAGTCTTTGTTTTAAAGTTCAATTGCATTAGTGGAACAAGAGCGTTGGCAGTGCTGTAGCATTGAGCCAACATTCGCACATTCGCAGCACCAATCTTTTGTACACAGAACTTCAGTTATGAATTTCAATAAGATATATATTAGTATTTACACAAGAGGATGCCAACTTCGCTTTGTTTCTCCAACGGAAGTTTGAGATTTTCATTCTGTTATAAATTTGTTTGTTCGTGTTAAACAAAGCTTAGCACGACTTTACCGCGTGGGCGACGCGCTTTCAAACAGATTCGGAGTCGGGGACAAAGCTCTCAGCTTTGACAGTTCCAGATAAGTCGAAACTTTCTTATGAAGACGGATAAACGGTTTCATAAACGTTGTGAGACACCCTCTCTTTTGTCCCATCCTCCTACATCGCGACAAATATTTCATAAAATGTTTCCCAGAATTTAAATTGCTTACTTGTTGTTCACAAACAAAATAAACTTTACAAACAAAATATTAAAGTAAACTCCTTTTTCACTGCAACAAAATTCCTATCCAAGAGAAATTGGATTATATTTATTAACTTCATAAGAAGAATGATGAGTTTACAGAGTATATGAGTACAGCACAAATTTATAAATTTTAGTGAACATTTTATTTACATTTTAATGGTACGTTGTTTTAATTAGTTTATAAAAATACTACTGAACTTTCTGATCAGAGATGTGTAAATCGAAATATTCCAAAATTTTGTTTCTTGATATTTTATTTCATGACAGACTTGCGCAATTTTCAGTGCAGCCACAAACACAACCAATCTTGTCAAAATAGATTATGGATAGAATCTTGTAAACATGAGTTAACTGAAAAAGAATACTACAGATTTTGCTTCTGTTTTATGATAGATTTCTACTGGTGCAAATAGAGTCCTTCATTCGTGCCAATGAAACCAAAATAATAAAAGGTTACCTTAGTGTATACAGCATCAAATACATTTTAGATGAATAACTGATCAAATTATTTCGTGCATATACAGGGTGTTTCAAAAATACTGTAAAAAAATTAAGGGCCTATAGAACTGACCAAAATGAGTAAAAAACGCTTAATCAACATGGGTTCGATCTTCTATAGTTTCCGAGATTTGAGGCAGTGAAAAATGAGTTTTTAAGGGGTTTACGTCTGCTATCCCGAAAACTATAAGAGTTACGACTTTGATTAAATAGGATTTGTGTTTACCTTGCAGAGGACATATTAGATGTGCTTTTGTTTTTAAAAAAAAATATGTTGTGGCGACCTTAGCCAATATTTAATTTTCATATAACTTCTAAAACTAACTATTAAAAATTGTGAAAAACGTTTCATATAAAATTTTATTGTTTTTTTATAGTCTATTTACTGACATAGACAAAATTTTGTTCGATCGCTATCTTTGACAGGTTTTTCGGTTTTTTGCTTTTATCGGAAACATTTGAAGATCAGTCCTATGTTGATTAAGCTTTTTTACTTATTTTAGTCAGTACTATATGCCCATAGACTTTTTACAGTATTTTTGAAACACTCTGTATACTCAAATCAATAATAATATAATATTTATTAAATTACGAAGACGGATTTGTGAAAAATTCATAGATCTCACTGGGATTTGATCCCAAAGCCTTCCAATCTCTAATCGAACACTACCATTTGATCTACAAGACCCCTATGAGTTCCGTGAATCTTTCGCATGTCGCATACACGTTGGACACGAGAACATTCTCCCACATGGAGAACTGTTACCCGCACAACATCGCGACATCATCCGCAGTAGTGAATAAGGCACTACATTTATATATTTATGTATATCGAAGACTGTTTCTCAACAGTGAATTTTTCTGTAACTCGGTTACCATGAACTGCGTTACCAATTCAAATTAAAGTGGATAAATATATTTATGTATATCGAAGCCTGTTTCTCAACAGTGAATTTTCTGTAACTTGGTTATTATGAACTGCGTTAACAATTCAAATTAAAGTGGATAAATAACAAAGACGGATTTGTGGAAAAATCATGGATCTCACTAGGATTTAAACCCAGCGCCTTCCAATCTCTAATCGGACACTCTATCAATTGAGCTGCGCGACCCCTGTGAGTTCCGCGAATCTTTCACAGGTCGCATACACGTTGTATACCGAGAACATTCTCTCACATGGAATACTTTTCACAAATCCGTCTTCGTTATTTATCCACTTTAATTTGAATTGTTAACGCAGATCATAGTAACTAAGTTACAGAACAATTCACTGTTGAGAAAAAATATTCGATATATATATATATATATAAGTAATATTTATTTCTTAAACGCAAGACTGGTAGATTTGACCCAAGCTACTTATGTAAGTCTGAGTTTGACATGCATTTTGCATAAGTTCTATCTCATCAGTAATTATTTATTTTCATTCTAACTTTTTCATGAAAAAAAATCAATTTACTGTGCCGAAAATATTAGTTTAAATGGAAAACTGAGCCAACAAAAAATTTGAATCACACTTTTTCATTGCCGTAAAAGTGCATTGAAAAGTACATAGATTATACTTATTATCTTCATGACCATTCGTTTTCGTCAAATCTATTTTTACCAGAAATAATGGCAACATGTGTACAGGTGATTCGATAACAATGTTTCAAAATAAACATATCGTTCGTTTACAACTTGAATCTGTTATTTTACACTTTTTGCGTAGAATTTATTGTTCCATACACTCGTTGTACTTTCAGTAAAACTACTATTCAAATCGTTACATCGATACAGTTCGCAGAATTACGAGAGAAATAATAACACAATAAAATAAAATGAATGGTTTTTAAATAAATATTTATCTATTGTAAAATATATTCATGGTAATTTTATTTTTGTACATGCAGTTAATTAACAGCAGTTATAATTTTTATCGCATATTTTAAATAAAAAATATTGGTAATATTGAAAATTGAAAATATACATATTTTCAACAATTTAAGAGTTTAATTATTTAAACTACATGAAAAGTAATGAACAGACAATAGGAGTTACCATTCAAACTTTTCAAAAGAAATCGAGAAATTATAATCATAACAATTAAGTATGTGAAGAACGTAAAACGTACGTCCTTTTTATTAGGTCTGTTCGTTTCGCTACCTTGCGCCTGTGGCTTCCTACCGCGTCTATATGCTTTGTACTGATGCCCTAAAACTATGCAGGACTTGTAAAAAGTTATATTTAAATCGTAGAAATAGGCATATCAGATCTTCGTTAATGATCTGATATGTTCATTTCTACGATTTAAACAATAATATTCGATCACAAATAATTAATATTTTAATGACTTAATTCTTCGTGGTCCAAATTTATGCCATAATTTTTTGATATTTTGATTATTGTTGATACCGAAGTGCAGAGTATGTCCGGTTCATATTGGACTTGTAGTTCGTATTTGACAGCTACATATATATTGACGAAGCATTTTAACACGCCTGTCAATTTTTTAATTAAAAAATAACGGAAGAAAGATTATATTAAATTTTCTGCTAAAAATAATATAAAGTGCAGTTAAGTGGTGCAAATCTCGGAGAAGGCATTTGGCGAAGAATCTGTATGGTAACTTAGAGTTTGTATATGGTTTAAACCAGCGTTTCTTAACCTTTTTAAGGCGCGATCCAAATTTAGCTATTGTGTAGGTTTCGCGACCCATTAAATAGAAAATTATTTGAAAAATAAAAATATGTTTTATTATAAACAAAAACCTATTTATGAAAATAAGAAAATGAATATGTACGACTATATTACATACCTATTTATAAACAAAATAATATAAATATAACACCAAAATAAGATCAACAATTTCAAATAAAACGAATCTTATTAATTTGGTATAGGAATTTGATACAATTTTAACTTGTCTGATAGTCAAATGTCGGAAACATAAATATACCTTCTCATATTTGTCCAATTTTACTTTCAAACATGATTGAAAATGCATTTCTTTAAAATTTAAAATCAAAAATACGAATAGCTAACATAAATTAATGTTAATTAATGTGAACCTTGAGTTTACATAAGCTTGGAAAGTTTTTCAAATCGCGGCGGTTCCAAAAATTTAGTTTTTGTAATTATGAAAGCAGGAAAATCAGATTTGCACATATAGATTCATATACGAGGAGTAGCAAAAGGTAATAAATTATATTTTCTTTTATTTATTTCTCAAGATTGGTTCTTCTTTTTTAACCAAAATGAACTCAAAGTCTCGGTAGGGTTATTAACAGTAACAATTTTACATTCTATTGCAAAAATTAGTAACATTTTAATGAAATTTTATATGCATTTTAGAAAAATATGATTGGCATTTAATAATCAAAATTATAAAATTCTGAACAGTTTACGCGACCCACTCATACTCCTTCGCGACCCAAATTTGGGCCGCGGCCCATAGGTTAAGAAACGCCGGTTTAAACGTTTCACGAGAGCCGTGAAGACGTGAAGAAAGTCGAGCATTCTAACATATCAACCACCGATAAAAATGTGGCTAAAATTGAGAATATTTTGCTTGGAATTGTCGAAACACTTTAAGGGATGTTGCTAAGGAAGTTGGTATTTTATATAGTTCATGCGAAAAGAATTGTGGACAAACATCTCTTAAATCATTACAACCACATGCTTATACAGTTCAATACTCATTCGTGTTTTTTTTAACCAAAAACAACGCCAGGACGCCAAAGCCGCCGTATTCAACAGACATGGCCTCCTGCAACATTTTCCTTTTCTCGAAGGTAAAGAGGATATTGAAAAGACAACGTTAGAAGAGATAAAATCAAAATCAGTGAAGGAGATGAAGGCTATACCATAAAGTGCACTTCACAAGTGTTTTGCAGATTGTAAACCATGTTGATTAAGTGCATTACCTAATGAAGAATTTGAACAATATTAATATTGATGAAAAAATTATTACTTTCTGAAACAAATGAAAATTTTCATTATTTAAAAATAAATATCTAATAATGTGCTTTATAATTAAATATTATCCTAGTTTAATTACCTACAATATACGTAAAGCTAAAATTTACATAAAGTACACATTTTTAAAAAAAAAACCTTGGAAATGTCCATTATTTGTTTTCAAGTTAATTAATGTCATATTGAACTTTTAAAACATTTATAATAGAGTACTCCACCATGACAAAAAATAATAAAATGTGCACTTTAAACTTAAAGTATTATTCAAAAAATAACTATTAAGAAAAAAAATAACTATTACTGTGCAAGATATTTAAACTTTGTTGTGAATGTCACAGTGATGTCACACTGTTACTATCTTTCTCTCGCAGTCTACTACTGGTGCGAGAGAAAGATGGCAATTTAGGTGTCGCCGTGATGCAGTTAAACTAAAAAACAATTAAGACTTTTAACTCATAGTAGTATAAATTGTCTCAAAATTAAACAAACTTTCATTGAAAATAATAAAAAAAATAAGAATGGAGGACCACATTGTCTATTTGTAAGTTAAACATTTATATTAATATTACAAATATTTTTTGCATAACTAGTTGACTACATAAATATTTATGTAATAATTTTAAACTTTTGTAATATGTTGCGCACAGACATGAAAGTATGAAAAGATTTGTCATGAAAAACAGGGTGAAAATTAGCTATTGCATTATTTACAAAACGGCGTGTCAGAATTCAGTTGAAAATCACATCACATATGGCGTGACAGACTGTCATCCCTTACGGTGCCTTCATGTCACTCAAAATCTGATAGCGCGCCACTGAAATAATGCACGCTGTCGATAACCCACCGCCTGCATTGCCATGCAACATTACGTTACGTCTCTCGAGGATATATAAAACACTTTTCGGTTCGGAGCCATGAGGCACGGGCACGACATTTGTTCCTTGCGATTTTCGTGTCTGCTTAAATTCAAAAACATTCTATTTTCAAATCACTGTGCCTGACTAATATGACTCTTGCATGAGGTGATTGCAGAGTACAGATTCGGAATAAATGTTAATTCAATGGGTAACTCGACTATGGCGATCGGTGGTAAAAGCCCCCACACAATTTAGAAATGGACAACAAATTTTTAGAAAAAGCGAAGTGATATACCACGGCCGACTCAATTGCATGCTCTCCCCTTCAGCACTTCGTTTCGTTGATCCTACATCCTACATTTTTTTGTTATTTAGTCAGCAAAGTTTGGTTATGTTATTTTGTGTAGTTTCTGTTATTAATTATCTCTTGTACTAAAGTGTAGTGTTCTTTGGAATTTGAAATATTTCTAAAAAAAAAAAATGATGTACCGGGGGCACCATTTGTGTTTAAAAACATTGAAATCATTCAGTTTTACAGTTGAAAACATGGTTAGAATGCCGGGGTTTGAAGAAAAGTGGAAATAAACATGAGTTAATTGCAAGGTATGCACTGAGTAGATCATATACTTAAATAATTATATAAAAATGTTTACGTTTCCTTTCAAAAATCAGTTGTTGTGATCACGTGCTGGATCACATGATAAATGTCAAACTGTAGTGCTTAATCTTGCTCACTACATAACTACTTATTAAATACGCCCAAAAGTTTGAATTGTGTAAGTCCCCATTGAAAAAAATAGCTCATAAATTTGATGGTAAATGTAGACATTTTTTTTATAAAATCAGGCTTACAAAATACAACTATCAACTTTTATTTTTAAATAGTACCCTATAATTATTTTACTAAAATATAAACCGCCAATTTTTCTATTTTCCAAGTTGTAAAAGTTTTTATATCAAATATCAAAAATAAGATAACTGAAAAATATCAGAAATTATTTTTATTCTAATTCTATGTGGCTATGTAAAAATTTAATTTAAAAGTAAATTTATTAATTAAAAAAAAAACATTTCAACTAAGTAACAATGTTGTTTCCCATTGTTATATTTTGTTTGTTTTCACAATCTTCTCAGACTCACTCTATATAAAATGTCTAGAAGTTTTACAAAAAGACGGATATTGCTGAAACAGATAAATAATCATTATTTTGCACAAGATTTTTTAAAGAAAATAATAAAAAATTGAAAAATAATCTTAACTCGATATTTTCATTATTTTCATCGGGTTAGTAAAAGAAAAACAAGTCCAGATTGATGTTTTTGATTATATTTTTTAATAATTGGTGTGTATATAAAATTAATTTCAAGTTGAACACCTGGTTTTTATGATTATTATATGTGCGGACAAAAATTTCCATAGTCATACGAGGATTAATATTGAATTATAATTATTTTGGTATTTATATATATTTGGTTTTTGTGACAATACACCAATTATAGATTACAATGAAAGAGTTTTACTAAAATCGTTTATAATAGATCTTTGTTTTGCATTTATACATTACTATTTTCTTGGCCTTGGTGATAAAGTGCACATAACTTTTGATATGAAAATTTACATTGTCGATTATGATGAGGATGCAGGATATCGCTATTACCTTAAACTAAAAGTGTTTTTTACCTGGAATTTCCCATAAAAAACAATATTTTTATTCATTGTACGTTATTCAGAAAAATTGGGTTAATTGCTCCACAAGTCCTAAAAATATAACGGAAGAACAGTAGTTCATTTTAATCTGAAATTTTAATGTACTTATGTAGAGAATACATTATATTCCATATTATAATCAGGTGTTCAGACATAAAAATGCAAATTTAATGGACAGGGGTTTCACAGTTCATTTTAAATATTAATATGATGATTTTATTTTTTAAAACCCCGAGCATTATTACTGATTTTTTTTTCAAGTAATTATTATATGAATTATATACTCAAAAATATTAACAAAGCAAACTGATAAAAAAAAGGAAATTGTTTTTATGTATTTGTGTTGTCAACAGAAAATTATTTGATACGCTTGAAAAGCATATTTAAAAATATAAAATATGAAAAATAGTAATTATATATTCAGCACGATTCAGGTATTAGACAAGGAAATTTGTAGATAAAATAGGATACCTCTAATTTGTTAACTTCTAAGCATTCAGATTTAATATTTATTTTAATTAAGTAACGAATGTGTAACAAATGGCAGAGTTAATTCTAAAATATGAACTTGGATATTTGAGATAAAAATTATACACATAATTTAGCAATACATTTATGATTTTCTACCATATTTGTAATACTTTGCAAATTATCTAATAAAAATAACTGGCCGAATTTAAAGTTTGCAGCCGAAGTCAGAAAATCAGTTGAGGCCATAAAGGACTTTTAAACCTAGGTGCATATAATATTTTCTCAAAAAATAGTCTAATTTTATTGCAAACAAGGACGAAATAATACTTTTTGGCAGTGGTGCACACAAATTTTTTTAGTCAACCTTCTTTATATAATTTACAAATTTGTTAAATTTTTATTTATTGGTACAATTATTTATAACAACTGAACAAATGTACATATTTTTGATCCCTTTAGAAACGTTTACTTTCTCTTTATTAACACTCGTAATAATAGATGGTGGTGCCTTAAATTGGATATTAATGAAAACAGCTGAAAGACGGTCAATTTTTGGCCGCTTTTGAGCACGAAAAATTTATTTTTTTGTTAAGGTCGACTAAAAAATATTTTTTTATATAAAATTAAATTTTATATTATTGATTTATATCACTTGGAGAGTGCTTTACGTTTATCTGGCTAACTATCAAAACAATCTGTTTACTGTTAAAATATTTTGTAACTTAAAACGGAAAATAAAAATTTTTGAGCAAGAAAATGAGCGATTGCGATACCGACAACGATTTTTTCAATATCCTTCCTAATATTTGTGCAGCGCAATGAAGTATATTGTTTTGACAGATGTCAAAAAAGTTACAGTTTATGGTTGTCCAAGGATACGCAAAACAAGTATTTATGTAATAACCGCTTAAAAATTATTTCATGTTATTATTTCTCTCTTGCATCCTCGTATTGATAGTTTTAGTTGATTCTTAGCTAGTAACCGTCAACCGTAAGAAGTAAATTAGGTACAAATGATAGAATTTACAGACACCAACTCTTTCTTTCAAAATGGTTTAATTATGAACGTAGGAAAAACACTATTATTGCTCCTAACTTCTTGCCCTTATCCCTACTTTATACTTTCGTTGCAAAGGAAACTATTATTTTATCTTGTGCTTGTGGCAATAATGAATCCTTTGTTGATAGTTAATTAAAGTGAAGTAAAATATCTGTGGAGGGGTGGCAGAAGGAACGTGTGTAAATCGAGCATCGAGAGGCGGAAACGCTGGAAAGTGTACAAAAGCCAATTGAGTTTCCCCCGTTCAGATCGAGATCCAGACGTTCTCGTTCTCCGTTCTCATTATGCTCACTGGTTGCTAAGAAATGGCACCAGATGTTGCTCCCGTTAAAATAATCATCCGAGCACAACTTAAGCGCAAACTTTACTCTCGTGTCGAGAACTTTATTCCGTATTTATGAAGTCGGAAGTTGGTGTTGAGGGGCGAAGGCGCAAGCGGCTGCACAAATCCGACCAGATTCGCGGTTTAGATATTGCGTTGTGTACGTTAGCAGTTGTTACAACGCCATAGTCGCGCGAATTCGTTACTGCTAATTTAAATTACGCCCAGATTTAATTGAAGTAATAAGATCGCGAATAAGACGCGGACTTAATTGAAACCCGCTCTCAGGCAGCAGATGCTTAATACTTTATTACCCACGCCAACTTGATGCTTGATGCTACCAAGATAAACTTTATCAAAAATATCACCACCCACTTCACTCCATGTAAACTCAATTCTAAACTACCAGTACAAATCTCGAGAAACAAGTCACTTTTAACATCTTTGTTATCAACTTATATTTATATTTGCTGGAATGTACTTAGAATCCTAATCGTTTTTGAAGTGTGATAGGGTCGGGCCTTAGTAATCCTAATCCATGGATTTAGTTTTCACATTTTATTTATCGAAGTAAGAATACATTAGACGTTTCGAATGTTACATTATGAGTTGCAGTTAAATATTGTGTAATAATACAGTTATAATTGGTTTTACATTTTGTTATTTAAGATGAAAATGTTGTACAAGTTTACAAAAAAATAAAAGTGTGACAAAGACAACATTTGGAAGCTATTGTTATTTCAACATCTTGAACATAATGAAATATAAATATCAATATTAGCAACTATTTAATCATTGAAGAAAAAAATATCGAGGATCAATGGAATATTCTACTTTCTACTACATTGGAATTTAAGAATAGAAACCTTATTATTACCATAGAATACACTAAAAGAATAATAGATTAATTATAGTAATTAAATACTTCACTAAATGCTCTTTTGTCAAATATAATTTATTTTGTACATAAGCATAAAACTTGGAAAGTGATAAAGAATGAGCTGCCAAATGATTTTTATCTACCTATATTTATTTACTATTGACTATTGATATGTTCACATCTTATGAGGATTATTATTATGATTTATAAGTGGCATTATATTTTTAAGTAAGGAAGAGAATCGAATCTTCACCGTTGAGCCTATTTTGTCAGATATTATCAAAAAAAAAACAGAAAATTTCCAACTAGGGAAAAAGCAATTCGCAGAAATGATATGTGTATCACCTATAACCATTCTGAATATCCTTCAACATCTAAGGATATTAAAAGTGAATGCACGACAAGGTGTGTATCGGAAATGCTTACGCCGCTGCAAAAGAGTGCACAGCAATGTTGAATATGAAATTATAAACTATTCTCTTAGAGTTCAGACCAAACTCCGTAAAAATATTGTTTATTCTCAAATTTTAAGAAAGAAACAATTTCCAACGAAGAAATTTAAGAACGATGAAGAAAAGAAAGCTGTAATTTCAGATTGAGTTAAAAACAATTTTTTTTCCGAGGTTATAATAAACTTTTTTCACAGTCTATTAAAGACAGAAGATGCAATTATTTACAAATATACACACAAATAAATTAAACAAGATAAAATCAAACAAAGCATATTTATTTTATGAAATTGAATAAAATTCAAACAAATTATTTTCTTTGATTTTCGTGCATATAGGCTTATTTTATTTTTTTGTTACTTATGAATACACAATGTATATTTCGTATGTATATAAATAAATACTTGGAAAAAATATAGAGGTACTTAAAGTCTTTTATGTATATGAGTGTGAAATTCACAAAGCAAAATTAATTTGAGGAAAACAGCTGCATGTTTGTGACTTTCGTAACGTATGTCCAACAATATTTAACGCCTCAGAAGAATGGAACCAACAAAATTAAAAAACTAAATTTAAATATCCCTAGCAGCATCCTGGACTCATTATTAAAGCATTAATGTAATATTTTTACAACTGGGCGTTACCAGAAACCTTTCTGTCATTTCCATCCTGAAAAAAGTAGTTCCGATATCCAAATCCATTATCCTCACATAAGATATATTTAGAGGAGACTCAAACCTTTCTTCCACGTGGAGAAGTCGCATCCCGTGTGTCTCATTCACGGCTAATCGTGCATGTGTTATTAATGCACGCGAAATATGTCGGGGACAGGTTTTAAAATCGCAGAGGGCTGCTCTGGGCCATCCATCACGCGTTTAGATTTTATTTTAATAACGTGACGCGGACGCGGCGAATGACAATGGCTTCGAGGAAACCAAATCTGCCTAATGTGAGTGATTGCTCGTATGCAGAGTGCGGCGATATGACAAATTAGATAGGGAAATCTACACCACATGCTAGAGAGGGTTCATTTACATACTCCTCAGATGTTCGACTATTATTTCCGCGTATCGATTTGTTAAAATGCATGCCAAGTACATCTTTATGTGACACACCTTCTCAAACCCTTTTTAAACAAATTACCTCTAGATAAAAATATTATAAAACTTGACATCTGCAGAACTTGTTGTTACTAATTTGATTGAGAAATATTCGTTTTCCGGGAATGGACTGTGTCATATTTTGAGTCAGAGCTCAACGTTTCGCCCGCAGTCATATGGGGCATCTTCAGGAGCAAGAGGGGGATAGTACTGTCTTGAACACGGTTACCCGACGTGTCAACCACGCTAGAGGCCGAGTTTAAGCAACAAGGAGGGAGACTCAGTTTACAAGGTTACCCGACGTGTAAACCACGCTAGAGGCCAAATAAACCAAGTGACGAAAGAAGGCCGAGAAGACAGTTATATACTAATCTAAAGATACGGTAGATGAGCAGAGCTAATGAGGACCAATGGGAATCGAGTTCGTAATGGTAGATTGGGCGTGTCGTGTTCCGAGAATCACCGGTTTCCACATGTGGCTCAAGAAATAGCCATCATCCCGATTGATGTTATTCGGATGTTTCCATATTTCTAAAGTTTCCCTGTATTTACGTCTGTAAAACTCAGGGACAGGAGCTAAAATGCGGGAATTTTCAAATAAGATGTTATGTCCTGTATTGTGTTGGTGTTCTGCGACCGCAGATGTTAATACCATACCATTACGCAGACAGCGTTTGTGTTCTGACAATCTAGTGTGAACACTCCTTCCTGTTTCACCTATGTATACTGTGCCGCAAGAACAAGGAATACTATAAACACCGGGTGACGACAAGGGTTCGCGTTTATCTTTAGTTTGGGGGAGTATTTCTGAGATCTTTTGTGGAGGTTTAAAAAAGACCTTAATATTGTTTTTATTGAGAATTCTACCTATTTTGTCCGAGAAACCTTTAATGTAAGGGATAGATGCAAATGTTTCGAACGAGGTATCCACAGGTTTTTTGGGTAAAGGGTTTAATTGTCTATGAATTACATTGTTGATTAATTTTACGTCATAGTTGTTCTGGATTAAACTATGTCTGATGTGATCAAGCTCCTGCTGTAGGAAATCAGGTTCAGAGATTTTGATGGCACGATGTACGAGAGCGTTGACAACTGAGAGTTTCTGCGAGGGATGGTGGTGAGAATTAAAATTGAGATACCTATCAGTGTGGGTGGGTTTTCTATAAACAGCGTGCCCTAACTGTCCGTTGGGTTTACGATTAACCAGAACATCAAGGAAGGGGAGAGTTCTGTTATTTTCTACCTCCATGGTGAATTGAATGTCCGGGTGTATGCTGTTTAAGTGTTCGTGGAACAAAGTGAGTTTTTCCGGACCATGTGGCCAAATGACAAACGTGTCATCTACATAGCGAAACCATACCTTAGGTTTAAATGTAGATGATTCTAGTGCCTTTGTTTCAAAGTGTTCCATAAATATACTGGCAACCACGGGGGACAGGGGAGATCCCATTGCTGCACCTGAGACCTGTTTGTAAAATTGTTTATTAAAAGTGAAATAGGTTGATGTCAAGCATTTTTCAATAAGAGTTACTAGATTAGACGAGTTTCCGTTATTTTCCAATAATTTAGCGATAATAGTGATTGACTGATCAATCGGGACTTTAGTGAACAGTGATGTGACGTCAAAACTAACAAGTATGTCGTCGGGTTCTGTAGTGATATTATTGATTTTTTGTACAAAATGTTCTGAGTTTAGAATAAATGACTCAGAATTTCCTGTAAAAGGTTTTAAAATATCCGACAAATATTTAGACAGTTTATAAGTAGGAGAGTCGATGGTGCTGACGATAGGTCTGAGTGGGTAATCCTGTTTGTGAATTTTTGGTAAACCGTAAAGACGTGGAGGTTTGGAGGATTTAGGTACAATACGTTTTTGAATGTCTTCAGGAATGTCTGAATTTTTAATAAGGGCGGTGATTTCACGTTCAATTTTAGCTGTGGGGTCCCGTTTAAGTGGAGAATATGATTGTTCCTGTAGAAGGGCCAGAACCTTCTCATCGTACTTGTTGCGATCCATAATTACTGTAGCATTACCTTTATCCGCTGCAACAACAATAATATTGGTGTCTGATTTGAGGTTTTTCAGAGCTAACCTTTCATCTCTACTAATATTAGATGGTGGTGGTTTGAAATTTTTGATGCATTTCACAACTTCCCTTTCCTCTCGCTCCTACAAAAATTCCTGTTGAAGAAATAGTCAGCTCTATCGAATCCTCCGTTAGGAAATTACCTAAAGAAGCTAGCGACACTGTACGTATGGAAGTTGTGAAATGCATCAAAAATTTCAAACCACCACCATCTAATATTAGTAGAGATGAAAGGTTAGCTCTGAAAAACCTCAAATCAGACACCAATATTATTGTTGTTGCAGCGGATAAAGGTAATGCTACAGTAATTATGGATCGCAACAAGTACGATGAGAAGGTTCTGGCCCTTCTACAGGAACAATCATATTCTCCACTTAAACGGGACCCCACAGCTAAAATTGAACGTGAAATCACCGCCCTTATTAAAAATTCAGACATTCCTGAAGACATTCAAAAACGTATTGTACCTAAATCCTCCAAACCTCCACGTCTTTACGGTTTACCAAAAATTCACAAACAGGATTACCCACTCAGACCTATTGTCAGCACCATCGACTCTCCTACTTATAAACTGTCTAAATCTTTGTCGGATATTTTAAAACCTTTTACAGGAAATTCTGAGTCATTTATTCTAAACTCAGAACATTTTGTACAAAAAATCAATAATATCACTACAGAACCCGACGACATACTTGTTAGTTTTGACGTCACATCACTGTTCACTAAAGTCCCGATTGATCAGTCAATCACTATTATCGCTAAATTATTGGAAAATAACGGAAACTCGTCTAATCTAGTAACTCTTATTGAAAAATGCTTGACATCAACCTATTTCACTTTTAATAAACAATTTTACAAACAGGTCTCAGGTGCAGCAATGGGATCTCCCCTGTCCCCCGTGGTTGCCAGTATATTTATGGAACACTTTGAAACAAAGGCACTAGAATCATCTACATTTAAACCTAAGGTATGGTTTCGCTATGTAGATGACACGTTTGTCATTTGGCCACATGGTCCGGAAAAACTCACTTTGTTCCACGAACACTTAAACAGCATACACCCGGACATTCAATTCACCATGGAGGTAGAAAATAACAGAACTCTCCCCTTCCTTGATGTTCTGGTTAATCGTAAACCCAACGGACAGTTAGGGCACGCTGTTTATAGAAAACCCACCCACACTGATAGGTATCTCAATTTTAATTCTCACCACCATCCCTCGCAGAAACTCTCAGTTGTCAACGCTCTCGTACATCGTGCCATCAAAATCTCTGAACCTGATTTCCTACAGCAGGAGCTTGATCACATCAGACATAGTTTAATCCAGAACAACTATGACGTAAAATTAATCAACAATGTAATTCATAGACAATTAAACCCTTTACCCAAAAAACCTGTGGATACCTCGTTCGAAACATTTGCATCTATCCCTTACATTAAAGGTTTCTCGGACAAAATAGGTAGAATTCTCAATAAAAACAATATTAAGGTCTTTTTTAAACCTCCACAAAAGATCTCAGAAATACTCCCCCAAACTAAAGATAAACGCGAACCCTTGTCGTCACCCGGTGTTTATAGTATTCCTTGTTCTTGCGGCACAGTATACATAGGTGAAACAGGAAGGAGTGTTCACACTAGATTGTCAGAACACAAACGCTGTCTGCGTAATGGTATGGTATTAACATCTGCGGTCGCAGAACACCAACACAATACAGGACATAACATCTTATTTGAAAATTCCCGCATTTTAGCTCCTGTCCCTGAGTTTTACAGACGTAAATACAGGGAAACTTTAGAAATATGGAAACATCCGAATAACATCAATCGGGATGATGGCTATTTCTTGAGCCACATGTGGAAACCGGTGATTCTCGGAACACGACACGCCCAATCTACCATTACGAACTCGATTCCCATTGGTCCTCATTAGCTCTGCTCATCTACCGTATCTTTAGATTAGTATATAACTGTCTTCTCGGCCTTCTTTCGTCACTTGGTTTATTTGGCCTCTAGCGTGGTTTACACGTCGGGTAACCTTGTAAACTGAGTCTCCCTCCTTGTTGCTTAAACTCGGCCTCTAGCGTGGTTGACACGTCGGGTAACCGTGTTCAAGACAGTACTATCCCCCTCTTGCTCCTGAAGATGCCCCATATGACTGCGGGCGAAACGTTGAGCTCTGACTCAAAATATGACACAGTCCATTCCCGGAAAACGAATATTTCTCATGACTCAGACTGTGGAAGCCTACGCAATTATTTCACTAATTTGATTACTTAGTAGTTTCTTATTATCTACCTTCAAATTTAAGATTGCGTTCGTGAGACAAGACTCCTTTACGGTTACACATATATGTAATGTGTCCTATGTACACATTGTTTATTAAAGACGAATATCTTATATAATCATTAAACCCAGTCAAATTTGCCATTTATTAATCTTTAAGTTTATTCTATTCAATTTCATTAATATTTTTAATATACCTACATAGCATTGAAACATTTTCCGAATTTCGTTGTAAACGATGTCATTGGCTAGTACAATATCCATTTATAAAGTAAATGAAATAGATAAGACTATAAAATTTTTGGAACTATATAAGGAAACTAAATTATTATTTTTAATTGTATTTTTCAAAAGGTCCGGTCTGCTGATTATACTTTTAAATATTAATTCTTTATAAGGCTTTTTTTTAGAAAACGAGTTCATCTGCTTTTTCATTACTTAAAATCTCGCATGCTCCCGTACCCGGTGCCGGTACTTAGAGTGACGTAGGTATATTTGATTAGCTGTAAAAAAGTGTCCTTTACTCCCAGTGATGCACAACGACGCGAGAGTACTCTCGCATCTCGTCTCGTCTCGTTAGATTATGCGAGACGAGAACGAGAGCAGTTTAAAATTCGAGGCGAGATCGATAACTGTGATAAGCGATAAATCTCGCGAGATTCTTGCGAGAAAAAAGTATTTGTAACTTTATTGCTTTGATTCATAAATTGAATGAAAAATGAACTGTGCAAGGAGTGGAGGCAACGCTAATTCATGCATAGAACAAGTGAATGTAAAAATTATGAATTCACTATATTTTTTGTCTATCTAGAGTCGAATGATATCGGTCCCAAAGCGAGGCAACGCAACTGGTTTCCTCCAATATTTCTGCCCCTAATTCACCCCAGAAAAAATCACGGTTAATAAAATTCTTGCCGCCCCTAAAGAGTAAAGAATGTTATATTAAGCATCGATGGGAGCCAACACGAAGAGAAGCGGGGAGATTGGTTGCCGGCGGGTTATCTATATAGCGTTTTTTTAAGACTAAATTTTACTTAATTAGTGGCATATATTTAATGATAAAACGTAGGTACTTTTAGTTACAAAAAATAATTTTTATTGTCAATTCGTTTTACTGACAGAATGTATTAACAGATGTTCGTATTGAAATCGAGTCCTGCACCATACGAAAAAATAATAAAAGGTACACTTTATATTTAAAGTATTACTCAATAAAGAGCGATTAAGATGAAAAAATTATTTTTTATACGTTACTTTGCGAGATATTTGAGGTTGTTAGTGTCACCGTGGCGTCACACTAGTGCTACCTTTCTCTCGCTGCCTACTACAGAGCTTGTACGAGAGAAAGATATAGCAATAGATGTCGCCGTGACGTCATGTTAAACTAAAAACAATTAAGACTTTTTAAAACTTCGAATTGCTTCAAAATTAAAAGAGCTTTCATTTAAAATAATAAAAAAAATTAGAGTGCAGGACCCCATTTTGTGATAAATTGGATATTTTAGAGGTAAATTAAATTATTTACTAACTTTTTCTGGTGACCATAAATGAATAAATATTATGTTCGTATTGAAATAATCCGGTGACCAGAATTTAGTGTTTTGTCTCTTTATTATAGTTATACGACTGCAAATACACGGTGCGAACTTGTCTCTTGTAGTTAAACTGTTACGAAATTTGTAGTGCTCAAGCGCTTATTTTATAGCGAGACCCTCGGGCATCACTACTTATTCCTTATAATTCCAGACAAACTGTAACCAACAAATGAGAGCACTGTAATGCCTTTAACGCAGGTCTCTGCTTGAATGGAACTAGTGCCTATGGTGTAGTTTACCTGTGTGATAACCTGGATCAAATACACCATATCCAGTTTCTCCTGATTCTAGTTTTGGACGAACAGTAAATTGGACACAAAAACTCTTTGGAAGAGTTGTCCTATTATCCACGGAAGGCCTCCCGGCTTTAGCACTGATTACTAGATATATTGTAAATACCGATGGATTGTAATGTACCACCCTTCTTCGATATGCAACCCTAGTTGCGGACCTGAGGTGCTTAGTGACTAGCATAGTTTTTATTTTTACTTCTGGAATCTGGAATGCAACGTCATTATAGAGACTACTGTAAATTAATAGAATAAATAATTTGAGTTTTCAATTTAAACTGAATTTAATTCAAAAATGGTATCATTTGAATATAATTTTAATTTTTATAGTTTATGTAACACTGAAAAAGCACAAAATTTATTTGTTCATATTTATCTTTAGAAGATTACATAATATACATGTTTATCTTTACAAGATTACATTAAAGATGATCATTTGTATACACCAATTATGTAAGTCCTTAAATTTATAATACAGTACAAAAATTCAAATTTTCTCTTTTCTTTTTTATGAAATGCTAATATATGGTAAACTGTATGTTTGAAAAAGTAAAGAAATGTAACTCATTTCGTTGTGTAAATATGGTTGGTTGGTTAAGTTGTATCGGGGTTAGGTTGCTTGCGACCACGCAACATAATTACAAGCTGAAAATGAGTGCACAGTAGGCTATGGTTCCAGGGCAGCGTCACGCGATATTCAACAACTACACGACAACATGGATGACGGACAGATTAAGTACCACGCCGACACACCGACGTTCCAGCTTAAATTATACGTGTTCCCGGGGTAATCAATCTTAGCTAAGCGAAATTAACAACTTAAATGTAATAATTTATACTCTGGCAACATTACAGCTACAGCTACAGCTCCGGTGTGCAGTGTACGCTCTATGAAATGTAAACCAAACCAGCTGCCGTGATGTGTAGCGCTGATAAATTTGTTCCCTGCTAGATCCAATTGTGGTCACTTCCAAGTAATGCATTGCTCCATAGATAGATATTGATGTTATTAATTGGATTCACTCTACCACAAAGCTAACATTACTTTCCATTTTATCTTTTCTACATGTGAATGTACTGTGAAATTGTAATAAGTGTACAGCAATAAATCTACTACATTGTTCGTGAATAGGAAGCAAAACGTGTAACGTATTTCTTACAGAAAAAATAGATTTGTTAACAGAACATTCAGTTATATTATTAAAATTAGCTTTAAAAAATTAAAAAAAACCTCATTTCTTTCTAGGACATGGTAATGATTTATCTACATATTTTCAAAATTATGTTCTCTATTACATCTTTATTTGAAATGATTTCATTTATGCAGCAGTGTTTATTTACAATATATGTATATATATATATATATATATATATATATATATATATATATATATATATATATATATATATATATATATATATATAACTGTTCACCTCTTTACAGTTAAATTTCGTTATTAAATTAATACTTTATTGATACGATACACAAAAATTTATTTAATCACTTGTGTCTTAGCTATGTGTGTCACGTATCTAAAAACTGCATTTTTGTGACAGAGAAAATATTTTGACACGATTCGAGCACTCAGCACTCGAAAAGCAGTTTCTGGACGTGTAATACCCAAGACTTTTTGTGCTGATTTCTCTACAAATTTATTAAATAAATTTCATTTATTGTCTAAATATTAAAATCTAGAGTTGGAGAAATTTTGAATTCAAATGACATTTATAAACATAATCAAGGAAGGTGCAACACCTTCAACAACAATTAATTATTGAATTCTAATTCAATACTTTGCAAAATCTTGTGTTCAAAATACTCAAATTGACAGATCATCAGACCAAATGACAACTTATATGAGTAACGATGAAAATTATTACTTTTAGATATATATGTTAGAATGCAGTTTGCAACCAAGGCCGAGAGGCTGCAAGCATTCCAGAATTTATAATTTTGTGTAATAAACTTATAACTATTTAATCGAAAACATGTCTTAAGAATACAAGAGGCGGCAATTGCCATCTCCCATATTTTGTTACATGCGAAATCCCCACAAAGGTATTTGCAGACAATTTCCCTTTTTGCCCTAGACACCTAATGAAATATTTCAACCCGTTGCCTATAGTCACTAACTCTTGAATGTAAACTGCCACTTCCTGCCAACAAAACAATGACATAGGTATAGTTTAGTTCAAGATTATTTCTTTAACTTCTATAATCCCTGCAATTTTAACTACAATAGCGAAAACCGCATATGGTGAACTTATAGCAAGAGAAAACAGATTTTACTTACAAGCTTTTTCGGTTTACAATCGCTTACACAACAACTATATAGAGAATTGACCTGAGAAGTACTCATTGTGGTAATTTTCTTAGTAAAATGCCTTGCAAGAACGACCACTAACAAATTGTTTCACTGGATGCTGTTACTTAAAGGCCGTATTCTACCATTTGCTGATAATTTTCCATGTTGTAAAATTATTTTTCATACACAACTAAAAAATGAAACCCGCTCATCCCACCTATAAAGAGAAGCGTTTAGACTACACAATTGTTTTTTGACGACGATATTGAATGAAATGGAAAACAGAATTATGTATTGTGTTATTGATACTGCAATATTAACAAGTACGACCCTTGTAACTACACGTAGTAAAATCCGAATGAATTTTAAATTTTCCAGGTCAATTCTCTATATAATTGTCGTGAAAGCGATTACATATCGAAAGAGTTTGTAAGTAAAACCTATTTTCTATTGCTATAAGTACACCATATGCGGTTTTCGCTATTGTAGTCGAAATTTCAGAGATTATAGAAGTCAAAGAAATGATCTTGTCTAAACTATACCTACCTATTGTCATATTTTTGTAGTAGATATGACTGTAAATAAATTCATACATCCCATAACCAAAAAAATGTGTTGTAGCTATTAAAATTATAATGTATGTAAAAATGTGATATTTATTCAAAAAGAACTTGAAGATAAGTGTGGAAAAAAGTTGTATATCTCCCGAGACACATTTTATACACTCTCGAAAAATAGTTTAATCTATATAATGGAGAAATATAAAAGGTTTCTCGAATAGAACCATGGTTATCATAGTATACACCAAGTACTACCTATATAAGAAGAACAAGTGTTCATGTACAAAATATTTTGAATACATAGTTTTATTTTGTTCTTATCAGAATGAGTATAAAATGTAAATAGTTAAGAGACATAATAATTACACTTCTATTTTAGAAAAATAGAGGTAGTAATATATTTTAATATATGTAAAATATTTGTTAATACCCTCATTTAGGTGTATGTACACAAGATAAGGCTGTCAATGTTCCCATATCCAGATCTGGAGCCCATAAACGTTGTGAAATGCAAAACACACATAATCTGATGCTGCTAAGTTCCGAACAACAAAACCTCAAAGGAGTAACTGCGTAAGGAGCCCATATCTTCATCGGTAAACACACGCAAAGTAATTATAACTAATAGCCGATCCCACGTTCAGATTTCAGCGCAGTTAAGTACACAGTCAAGACGGTACTGCGGAGAAATGATGGCGTTTTTATTGGGAAACGAGCACATTAAGTTGATGTTCATGTCAACAACGTACCAACAACCACTTTCAGATGTGTATTGCTTTTTATTTTTTGTATTTACATAAGATTTAATGATTGGCGTCGTTGCATGCAAACGACCTAGTTGTACACTGAATTATTAGCAATAAACAATATCGTGAGCCAATCTGCAACTAAGTATTTCTTGTTAAGTGATTTACGGTACTAGGCTATCGTGAAATATTTAAGTGCTTTCTATTTACATGTGTAACATTCATTTAAAACTAATGAAGAAGTAAATTCATAACACATATAAATGCTTATGTATGCTTATCAAAATTAAATACTTTCGCATCTTAACTCATAATGTTTCAGTTATAATTACTCGTATCTAGAAAATGATCACGGAAGAAAATAAAAAATTACTTTTTTATTTCTTATGAGTATTGTTATTACATAAATATTTGTGTAATATAAAGATGTTAGTAAGTAATTATTTAATTTCAACTACATTTAAAAATGTACTATATGCAAAAAATAAGTTATTCGCTTTATTTTAATGTTAGCAGATAATATTATGATGTGTATTGACCAAATTTACTATACGCATATAATATGTAGAATAGAAGCCCCTAAAAGTTCTACATGCTACAGAATAGCAACTTCTCGGGATATCCCGCTTTATTATGGAAATCATTGCAATATCTCTTGAGTCGAAATTTATGACAACAAATTAAGTTATCTATCTTACTTTCATAATAATGTATTTATCTATATTACCCAAACACAAATTAATTGGGCCGGTTAACAAATTATAAAACCTACGCAAATGGTCCGATATTTCTCCAAATTTCTTTCGACTAGTTTAAAATTTAGATTTTATACTTACAAAACCTGAATTTGTTATTCAAGTATTCCGCCATTTAATATTGGGTTACATTACATTTATTAGTAATACCAGCTTTAATTCTATTAGGCATTGGATCCCTAAGTCCTTCACATTTTCCTGTGAGTATTGTCCTATATGTCTTGTAAGGTATATTTTAATGAACGCACTGAATTTTTACGAAGTTGCTTTTTATTGTGCCAAAAGTACAGGGTTTTGGTAGAACCATAATCTGGACTAGAAGGTGAAAAGTAACCCTTAAAATACCTGTCAGTAGTGGGTAAGACAGCTCTGGCACATCCGATCAAAGGTCGCATCGGCGCCAGACTTGATAAGGTGTTATCAGTAAACATTGATAAGGTGTTATCAGTAAACATTGATAAGGTGTTATCAGTAAACATGGATAAGGTGTTATCGAGGTTAAACAGGTTGTTTATTAAATAAGATTATCAATGTATAATAAATAAGATAAAGTGTTTGTGTTTGAAATGATTAGATGTTTTTGTTTCCCAAAGTTTAACTAGTTTGGAAAAGGTCATTGCGTTGAAGATTGGTAAGTGGAAATAATAATATTATCCGTGTTTAATGAGTAATTAGATAAAGTAGTGTTATCTGTAATATTTTCAAAATATGTTTGTGTGGTTGTAATATCTGTGTTCTGTGTTCGTCATCTGTTTTCAACATAGCAAAATTAGATAAGGGGAGATTTCAATTATTTTTAGAAAAAATGTTATCAATTATATGATCATTTGTACTTGTGAAATATATTAATTTCATAGTCGACATCAGTTTGTGAATCCTCGATATATAATTTATCTAATATGAATAATTTATTTATTATTAATAATTTAAAATTTGTTTATAGAGAATAGTAATAACTTTATTATTCATATTTGGTTTAGAAATGGATTTTAACAAGTTAAATGATATAGGCTCTTTGAAGAATATAAATTTTGTATGAAAATAACCAACATGGAAATTAATACCGATTACAAATTGTTTAATATTAAAGACAGATAATAATTACTTTATTTAATGCATGAATTTTATTTATTATTAATAATTTTAAATTTGTTTAAAGGGAATAGTAATAACTTTATTATTCATATTTGGTTTAGAAATGGATTTCAAGTTAAATGAAATAGGTTCTTTGAAGAAAATAACCAGCATGGAAATTAATACGATTACAAATTATTTAATATTAAAGAAAGATAATAATTTACCTGTCCGGTTATTTTGATCGATTTAATCAAATAAACTCGCTAGCACAGAAAACAATTGTCCCGAATGGACTAGAACTATACTGAGGGAATTTGGCTTGTAATTAGATAAGACATGTTTGTAAGATCAAAGCTCAAATTTTGATAAAAGTGATGATTCATCGTCGACATCAGTTTGTGAATCCTCGATATATAATTTATTTAATGCGTGAATTTTATCTACTATTAATAATTTATTTATTATTAATAATTTAAAATTTGTTTATAGAGAATAGTAATAACTTTATTATTCATATTTGGTTTAGAAATGGATTTCAACAAGTTAAATGAAATAGGCTCTTTGAAGAATATAAATTTTGTATGTAAATAACCAACATGGAAATTAATACCGATTACAAATTGTTTAATATTAAAGAAAGATAATAATTACTTTGACATAGATATAATTTCTATGAAGAAAACAATCTTCTAATCTCTTATTTTAAAAAGAAACGTTTCCACTGAAATTTGAGCTTAGATCTTACAAACATGTCATCTAATTCCAAGCCTAATTCCCTCAGTATAGTTCCAGTCAATTCGGGACAATTGTTTTCTGTGCTAGCGAGTTTATTTGATTAAATCGATCAAAATAACCGGACAGGTAAATTATTATCTTTCATTAATATTAAATAATTTGTAATCGTTATTAATTTCCATGTTGGTTATTTTCATACAAAATTTATATTCTTCAAAGAACCTATTTCATTTAACTTGAAATCCATTTCTAAACCAAATATGAATAATAAAATTATTACTATTCTCTATAAACAAATTTTAAATTATTAATAATAAATAAATAATTAATAGTAGATAAAATTCACGCATTAAATAAATTATATATCGAGGATTCACAAACTGATGTCGACGATGAAATTAATATATTTCACACGCATAAATGTTCATATAATTGATAACATTTTTCTTATTTATATTTTTTTGTTTAGAAAGGGATTTCAACAAGCTGAACGAAATTGGCTGTTTGCAGAATATAAAACCATGTATGAAAATTATAGATATGGAGATGAATAAGGCGTACAAATTAGCGAATATCAAAGCTGTCAAGACTAGGTTTTGTGTTTGTAATGATTAGATGTTTTTGTTTTCTAAATTTTAGCTAGATTGGGAAAGGTCATTGCGTTGAAGATTGGTAAGTGGAAATAATAATATTATCAGTATTTAATGAGTAATTAGATAAAGTAGTGAATATTTTCAAAATATGTTTGTGTGGTTGTAATATCTGTGTTCTGTGTTCGTCATCTGTTTTCAAACTAGGAAAATTAGATAACGGGAGAATTTAATTATTTTTAGAATATTGTTATCAATTACATGAACATTTGTAAGTATGAATATTAATTTCGTCGTCGACATCAGTGAATCTTCGATATATTATAATTTATTTTATATATTATTAATAATTTAAAATTTGTTTAAAGATAATAGTAAAAATAAATATATCATTTGCTTTGTACGCAGATATCGGTAATGATGATGACATATTTGTCGGGCGTTTACCAGGCGTCACCTCACGAGCACTCATTGCTGGCGTGGAGAGTAATAACTATATTATTCATATTTGGTTTAGAAATGGATTTCAACAAGTTACATGAAATAGGTTCTTTGAAGAAAATAAAACTTTGTGTGAAAATAACCAGCATGGAAATTAATACCGATTACAAATTATTTAATATTAAAGAAAGATAATAATTTACCTGTCCGGTTATTTTGATTGATTTAATCAAATAAACTCGCTAGCACAGAAAACCGTTGTCCCCAAATGGAATATCAAGTATACTGACGAAATTAGGCTTGGAATTAGATAAGACATGTTTGTAAGATTAAAGCTCAAATTTCAGTGTGACTTACAACGTAAACTTATATTTCGGAAACTTCCCGAAAAATATTTGTCAGAAATAAATAGATAAAAGTGTTTATGTCTTCTGTGTTCAAAATAGAAATTGGTATGAATCAGAAATATTTTGATAAAACTGTTTGTGTATTTTCAAATAAGATAATGGGTATCTCTTATTCTAAATACAGACAATTGTCATGACTTACAAAATAAATGAATAATACACTGTTTCCCTTATATCAAAATAAACTAATTTATCGGAAACTTCCCGAAAAATATTTGTCAGAAATAAAATAGATAAAAGTATTTTCAAAATATGTTTGTGTGGTTGTAATATCTGTGTTCGTCATCTGTTTTCAACATAGCAAAATTAGATAAGGGGAGATTTCAATTATTTTTAGAAAAATGTTATCAATTATATGAACATTTGTACTTGTGAAATATATTAATTTCATAGTCGACATCAGTTTGTGAATCCTCGATATATAATTTATCTAATATGAATAATTTATTTATTATTAATAATTTAAAATTTGTTTATAGAGAATAGTAATAACTTTATTATTCATATTTGGTTTAGAAATGGATTTTAACAAGTTAAATGATATAGGCTCTTTGAAGAATATAAATTTTGTATGAAAATAACCAACATGGAAATTAATACCGATTACAAATTGTTTAATATTAAAGACAGATAATAATTACTTTATTTAATGCATGAATTTTATTTATTATTAATAATTTTAAATTTGTTTAAAGGGAATAGTAATAACTTTATTATTAATATTTGGTTTAGAAATGGATTTCAAGTTAAATGAAATAGGTTCTTTGAAGAAAATAAAACTTTGTATGAAAATAACCAGCATGGAAATTAATACGATTACAAATTATTTAATATTAAAGAAAGATAATAATTTACCTGTCCGGTTATTTTGATCGATTTAATCAAATAAACTCGCTAGCACAGAAAACAATTGTCCCGAATGGACTAGAACTATACTGAGGGAATTTGGCTTGTAATTAGATAAGACATGCTTGTAAGATCAAAGCTCAAATTTCAGTGGAAACGTTTATTTTTAAAATAAGAGATTAGAAGATTGTTTTCTTCATAGAACTTTGAAAATTTTCCGAGATTAAATCTCTTGCACTATCAAAATCATTATTCGGTCATAAAGAGCTTAACAGCTGCATTTTCAGCCAAATATTTTTGCGAGCAGTGTCATATCCCGTATAATAATGCACTCGGCCATACTTGCGAAAATATTTGCATGTTTTGTAAAACATCTCCCGCTTGTAATTATACACGACAACTATTATCATGTGACGACTGCAACAGAAAATTTAGAGGACAAGACTGTTATAACAATCATAAACCGGCAGTATGTAATTTATTAAAAACATGTAAAAAATGTTTGAAGACGTTTAATTTTCAAAAAAACAAAAACCACGTATGTGGTGAAATATACTGCAGGCTTTGTGATTGTTACCAAAAACCCGGACACGAATGTTATATTTCGACAAAACGACGTCATTATTTTTACTGATGCACGACGAGGCGAGAGTACTCTTGTCAACACGGACCCTGACACCAAACCTGGATATCATTGGGTCGCTATTTTTATTGATCGTTACGGTCATGGAATGTATTTTGATAGTTTCGGAAGAGCACCCTTGGTCAAGAATCATGAAGAATTTATAAAACGCAACACGAAAACATGGACCTATAATTCTGTTGTTTTACAAGATTATTCCACAAGTGTTTGTGGCCATTACTGTTTAGTATATTTGTTATTTAGAATTAATAATTATAGCCACAATAATTTTATATCATTATTTAATAAATGTAATAAATATGAAAACGATAGCTTTGTAAGATATATGTCAAATTATTATTTTAATAATAGTTTTTAACATTTGTATATTTTTAGGTTAATAAAAGAATAGTTTTTGTTTAAATAAGTATAATAGTTTTATTTCTTAAACAAGTTCGTTCCTGCTGAGTGATTAATAATAAATAAATAAATAAATAAATAAAAAAATAAATAATATAATTACATCTAAATCTAATTATCATCTAATCTAATTCGTTTTGTACCATAGGGTACAGAACTAAAATTATCAACTAACCTACGTTTCATAAAATTAATGGAAAATTTCTTTTTTTCTTTTTTTGTTATTACGCTATGATCTAAAGTACACTTTATATTATTACTACTAATCACTGGTTTTCTATTACTATTTCCTAATACTAAGTCCTTTATACAATTAAAATTAATTTTTTTTGAATTTTTATAATTTAATGTGAACCCTTTAACTTTACAAACTTCATTACTACTATCATTCTCAGGGCAATATGTTTTATACGCATAATTTTTTGGACCTCCACAAACAAATTCCCTTATAAACGTTCCGGGACCGAAACAAGCTAATTCGTCGGTTAGATCACCCAAAAAATTACCTGTACTTGGTTCATATTGTCCTGGAGAATGATAGTAAATAATAGAGTCTGTATCGTAATAAAGAACTCTATCATCTAACCGGTGCAAATAATTAAAAAGTTCGAGGCGGGCTTGGGCAGTTGTATATGCCGCGATCACCACATTCACGGTTGGAAGTTGTTCCACGGATTCGTCTTGATATTTCCAATTCACGTACACCATCTTGTCACCTGCCGGAATAATCCTATTGACAATGACGGCTGGGTTGGCCAGCAACTCATAGAGTTCTCCAGCCGATGACACAGTCGTTGTACGTGGGCGGTTTTCAGCTTGTGCAAATTTACCTGTTAACATACAAACAAATTAATTAAATATTCTGATAAACATATTTCATTGTTATCTTACCCCATAAAGAATTCAGCGAAATTTTCGCAACGGCCCGTTTTCCTGGATTCTTTTCCATCAAATTTGCATCAAGCTGAATTCCCTCCTTTTCTTGGAATTCTCTTAAGAATTTATCTTTGGACTCATCCGTGGTACATTCTTCGGGAAAACCCGACGCTTCTTGCTTGATTTTTAAGAAGTTGTTGATATACTCCACAAACAAAC
Source organism: Harpalus rubripes (assembly GCA_963082715.1). Lineage (NCBI taxonomy): Eukaryota > Metazoa > Arthropoda > Insecta > Coleoptera > Carabidae > Harpalus > Harpalus rubripes. The sequence goes on from OY720451.1 coordinate 29,020,548, forward strand.
CCCCCGTTTTTGAAATTTTGTTGTATTGTGTCATCTTATATTGCCAAACCTCGTGCACTTTAATTATTTTATAATTATATTTTACGGCCACTTTTACTTCGTCGACCACCCATGTCCCGGAAAATTGTCTCTCGTCATCGTTATGAGTACAGTCGCTTTGCTCTAGCTTGTCGCAACATACCCGACATAAAACGAACATAAGCTTACCGTGAGCTTTTAACGGTAATACCGGATGATGTAGAGTAGTAGGAGGTAAAACAGTGCATTTTATTAAACCTTCTACCTGATCTATATTATTGTTAGGACATAATGCATCACATTCTGAGCCAACAAAAATTTCTGGATGACCGATGGGAAATTTGCCATATTTACATATGTACGGGTATAGCGAGCATACGTCGACATATTTTATTCTGTCATGATCGTTATTAACTTTTTTATATAAATGTGTATTGCCTGTCCGACCTCCATACAAAGCGTCGCGAGCTTGTAACGGTAAATTGTTTAAAAGCTGATGGCTTTTCAATTCTTTTTCTAATAATTTGTTTTGTTTTAAATAATTTCTAAATTCACATTCCCATATACTAATTACTCTATAACCCAAATTTTGAATTTTTTCTAATTTACCTAATGTATTTTGAAGCCGAAATTCCATTGTTTCTTTTGTACTACTATAAATTGATTTATCGCGGTTAGATCTATAACAAGATTTACATCCATGCCAAAAACAACCAAAAAATTCAAATACTAATTTGTCCTGTGCGTAAAAGCCATCAACTTTTAAATTAGTGCCAATTACCGCTTCCGAACCATGCCCCGCATGTTGTATACGTATCCCTCGCTCATTTTCTTGCATTATTAACCACTGCAATGCAATTTTAGATTGGTTATCTTTCAATCTATAACCGTTGAGTGGAATAATACCAACCATATTTGGTTTTAAAAATAAGCGACGGAACGCTTTGTTACAAGCTGAAGCAATAGTTACGGATTCCGAAAATGGACAAACTTTGCAATCATTAATGAAAGTTTGTCGAAATTTCGTACAAGCGCGACGCAAAATATCAACGTCCGACGCGCAATACTCCACTAATTCTTTTTTCATGTCAAAAATTGCGTTGTTTTGTAACTGTTCATCGTACCAATCCAGAAAATTTTGTCGCGCAGAAGAATTCATAGAGTCCACACCATAATATTTAGGTCTAGGTAGAGGTCCTACATAATCTACATTATCCAAAGTATTAAACAAATGGGGGAAATAACCTTTTTTAATTGAAGCTGATGAACCCATTGCTTTGGGTAAAGCAGATAAAGACATCGATAAATAATTTATCGAATCAATAAATCGAATGTTTTTATTAACTTCAATTAACAAAATTTTATTTCCATTCAATATTAATTTAGGCGTTAAATTCATAATTTTGACAAGGTATTTCAAAATAAATTGCGCATCAAAAGATTTCGCATTATGAGCTATGCATGTCACTGAAGAAAATAAAGTCCGTGGGGCCAAACATACAAAATAAAAATTTTAACCGGGTCGTTCCTAAATATTTGCTGCCGAACACCACATGCATTGCATAAAATTTTTAAATCGTCTATATTACAACAAGTAGAGCAAGATTGTTGAGTTACACACAAATTTACTTCATGTTCGTTATGTCCATTTACAATTTTTTCTTGTCGCGTCTCAAAGTCGTAATAAATAAATAAGTTCTTGTCTTTCATGGCTGTTTTGTCTGGTTGAATATAACATTCGTGTCTGGGTTTTTGGTAACAATCACAAAGCCTGCAGTATATTTCACCACATACGTGGTTTTTGTTTTTTTGAAAATTAAACGTCTTCAAACATTTTTTACATGTTTTTAATAAATTAGATACTGCCGGTTTATGATTGTTATAACAGTCTTGTCCTCTAAATTTTCTGTTGCAGTCGTCACATGATAATAGTTGTCGTGTATAATTACAAGCGGGAGATGTTTTACAAAACATGCAAATATTTTCGCAAGTATGGCCGAGTGCATTATTATACGGGATATGACACTGCTCGCAAAAATATTTGGCTGAAAATGCAGCTGTTAAGCTCTTTATGACCGAATAATGATTTTGATAGTGCAAGAGATTTAATCTCGGAAAATTTTGACCTCTTGCACCCTCAAAAATCACTTCACCACGTGTATTATATTCATACACACATATATTGTATTGATTATAATACCGTTGAAATTCTGTCAGTTCGGGTATACCAGCCCCATTTTCATTAATTTTGACCCCGGTTGTATTTAATAAAGCCCGTACTCTCTCCCCCTGAATTATATTGTTGTCTTTACGTATACATTTTAAATGGGGGTCTTTCTTAGCAAAAGCTTCCGCTATAACAAGGGCACGAGGAAGACAAAGATTATCTGTGTTAATTACCTCGATGATACCGTGTTTCCGTCGACATAATTCTGCATAGCTGAGACCGTGACCTTTGAGCGGTTTACCATTACCTCGGGGCATACAGACTTGGGTAACTTCCATGGTAAATTGCCCGTCAGAAAAAATTTCCGCATTGCTCTGCAGAATTTTGTCGATGGCGTCCCACAGTACATCGATGTGGATTTGGTCCACGCGGCGAAAACTCACCCAGGCGGGTCCATTTTCAAAACGAGGGGTGTGAAATGTGAATCCAACAACGTCTCCGGGATTCATGTCTTTCAGCACATCATTCAAAACCTGTTAAATTAAAATAATTAACATCTAGCATGATTTATTGTTATATGAATATGTAAATCGTTGTTATACATATAATCCATACCTGCTGAATGCTTTCTTGAAACCATTCTATAGGATTCTCTTGGCCTGGTGGATCTGTTAGTTCAAATGTAAGCCGTCTTCCTTTTATCCCAAATCGTTTCACATTATGTTCGGCGTCTTGTACTATTTCATATCTTCTGATGCCTTCTCCAAACTGGTGATTGGGAATAGCATCTTCATGATGATTCTCGTCCTGGTTTTCAATGTCATTATTCTGATTCAGCGAAGAATCGATGATGTCATTACAAATTTGAAAAAAATATTCGAAATTCTCTTGAGAGTCCATTATGCGCGCTCACACTTACACACCCTGTTCTATCGATGATCAATGTATATATACAATACTCTGTAGATGTTGACATCCCCACTCATGCTTTGATTATGGAAAGTTTTAAAGGGAATAAATAAATATATATTTTTGATAAGAATGAATCATCTGGAATTGTTGTTCTCTGATCGATTTAGTAGAAAGAAACACTCAATCATTTTATATCTAATTAATCAAAAATAAATGAAATACGTGAATGTGTAATATAAAGTATGTATTTAGTCAATTTTACAACTATATTATATATTTTTTTTGTTTTTCTATAAATTCATATACATTTTTATAATCTCTATTAAACTTATAATTATAATAAATGTAAAATTCGATAAAAAAATCCTTATGGCTATTATTTACACACATAACATATTTATATAAACCTAAAATACCTAACTTAAATCTAAACTCGTGGACTACCACATCCTGTAACATTTTTTTATAAATATTATTAAAATTGTTGTATTTTATTAAATAATTTTTAATAATATTCTTTATGTCACAACTTATTTCCTTAATTGTCCATATATTTAATTTACTTAAAACTATAAAGTTATTAAAACCTAACCTACACTCTACTATATTGTTTTGCACCTTATAATCTACACCATCTATATTATAATCCTTATTACTATCACTAAAATTTATATTTTTTATAAAATTGGAGAACGCCTGAAAGTTGTTTATGTCAAAATACTGCTTCTTTCTGACGTCACTATACAGCCGCACTGTAATGTTTAGAGTATTCCCGCAAACACCTACCGCTAAGTATCTTTTCAATGACGGATCTAAAGGGAACATTCGGCAGTCGAGCAAACGATCCCAATTGTCGCGAAAATCGCGATTATTGGGTAGAGTGAAGAACCCCAAATCTGCTGACCCCGTCAACACGGCTAGGTCATCGTCCACAACGAAGTCATCTTCGAAGAGGATTTCAGGCTCTATAATTTGAGTCTCATCCTCGAAGTCTTCTGTCCATCTTTGTGCGAATTCCTCAAATACCATAGATGATGGTTGGGGCACGCCTGCTTCAGATGGTGATGTTGACCCGTTGTCGGCTTCTGGTGTTGTATCTGGACACCCCGGTTCGTCATCTTCTGAGGATGAAATGGCAAGGATGTCCTCCAACGAGGAGACCCAACGTTTCTTCAGAGCCTGAGAAGAAGACGATTCACTCCGCCTTTTCCTTGGCGATCGGTTGTCGACTCCTGGATTGACCTGGAGCAGGGATACATCGGACGCCATCACCATCGGTTGTTCTGGATCTACGTCGGGGTGGGGTATATCCAAAGACGTTTCCGTTGATGGACCCCGGGACCGCAGATTATGGCGGCTGTGAGAAAAAATATATGTTTTAAACAACGAAGGAGATTAAATTAAAGTTAACTTACCACTTGGGATGCAGAAACAGGAACTTTTCACAGTCTTCAAAATTCATCATTGTCGTGCTGAACTAGTACTCAAGTAAGAGCAATACTGAATAATAATTTATTATTTTCCAGCTATATATACCCGTTTTGTTATTTATAACAATTTTTCTGTAAAATATTTTTTTCGGATATAATATAATATCATATCGCCTTGGAATTTCTGATTCATACCAATTTCTATTTTGAACACAAAAGACATAAACACTTTTATCTATTTTATTTCTGACAAATATTTTTCGGGAAGTTTCCGATAAATTAGTTTATTTTGATATAAGGGAAATAGTGTATTATTCATTTATTTTGTAAGTCATGACAATTGTCTGTATTTAGAATAAGAGATACCCATTATCTTATTTGAAAATACACAAACAGTTTTATCAAAATATTTCTGATTCATACCAATTTCTATTTTGAACACAGAAGACATAAACACTTTTATCTATTTATTTCTGACAAATATTTTTCGGGAAGTTTCCGAAATATAAGTTTACGTTGTAAGTCACACTGAAATTTGAGCTTTAATCTTACAAACATGTCTTATCTAATTCCAAGCCTAATTTCGTCAGTATACTTGATATTCCATTTGGGGACAACGGTTTTCTGTGCTAGCGAGTTTATTTGATTAAATCAATCAAAATAACCGGACAGGTAAATTATTATCTTTCTTTAATATTAAATAATTTGTAATCGGTGTTAATTTCCATGCTGGTTATTTTCACACAAAGTTTTATTTTCTTCAAAGAACCTATTTCATGTAACTTGTTGAAATCCATTTCTAAACCAAATATGAATAATATAGTTATTACTCTCCACGCCAGCAATGAGTGCTCGTGAGGTGACGCCTGGTAAACGCCCGACAAATATGTCATCATCATTACCGATATCTGCGTACAAAGCAAATGATATATTTATTTTTACTATTATCTTTAAACAAATTTTAAATTATTAATAATATATAAAATAAATTATAATATATCGAAGATTCACTGATGTCGACGACGAAATTAATATTCATACTTACAAATGTTCATGTAATTGATAACAATATTCTAAAAATAATTAAATTCTCCCGTTATCTAATTTTCCTAGTTTGAAAACAGATGACGAACACAGAACACAGATATTACAACCACACAAACATATTTTGAAAATATTCACTACTTTATCTAATTACTCATTAAATACTGATAATATTATTATTTCCACTTACCAATCTTCAACGCAATGACCTTTCCCAATCTAGCTAAAATTTAGAAAACAAAAACATCTAATCATTACAAACACAAAACCTAGTCTTGACAGCTTTGATATTCGCTAATTTGTACGCCTTATTCATCTCCATATCTATAATTTTCATACATGGTTTTATATTCTGCAAACAGCCAATTTCGTTCAGCTTGTTGAAATCCCTTTCTAAACAAAAAAATATAAATAAGAAAAATGTTATCAATTATATGAACATTTATGCGTGTGAAATATATTAATTTCATCGTCGACATCAGTTTGTGAATCCTCGATATATAATTTATTTAATGCGTGAATTTTATCTACTATTAATTATTTATTTATTATTAATAATTTAAAATTTGTTTATAGAGAATAGTAATAATTTTATTATTCATATTTGGTTTAGAAATGGATTTCAAGTTAAATGAAATAGGTTCTTTGAAGAATATAAATTTTGTATGAAAATAACCAACATGGAAATTAATAACGATTACAAATTATTTAATATTAATGAAAGATAATAATTTACCTGTCCGGTTATTTTGATGGATTTAATCAAATAAACTCGCTAGCACAGAAAACAATTGTCCCGAATTGACTGGAACTATACTGAGGGAATTAGGCTTGGAATTAGATGACACGATCTAAGGTCAAATTTCAGTGGAAACGTTTCTTTTTAAAATAAGAGATTAGAAGATTGTTTTCTTCATAGAAATTATATCTATGTCAAAGTAATTATTATCTTTCTTTAATATTAAACAATTTGTAATCGGTATTAATTTCCATGTTGGTTATTTACATACAAAATTTATATTCTTCAAAGAGCCTATTTCATTTAACTTGTTGAAATCCATTTCTAAACCAAATATGAATAATAAAGTTATTACTATTCTCTATAAACAAATTTTAAATTATTAATAATAAATAAATTATTAATAGTAGATAAAATTCACGCATTAAATAAATTATATATCGAGGATTCACAAACTGATGTCGACGATGAATCATCACTTTTATCAAAATTTGAGCTTTGATCTTACAAACATGTCTTATCTAATTACAAGCCAAATTCCCTCAGTATAGTTCTAGTCCATTCGGGACAATTGTTTTCTGTGCTAGCGAGTTTATTTGATTAAATCGATCAAAATAACCGGACAGGTAAATTATTATCTTTCTTTAATATTAAATAATTTGTAATCGTATTAATTTCCATGCTGGTTATTTTCATACAAAGTTTTATTTTCTTCAAAGAACCTATTTCATTTAACTTGAAATCCATTTCTAAACCAAATATTAATAATAAAGTTATTACTATTCCCTTTAAACAAATTTAAAATTATTAATAATAAATAAAATTCATGCATTAAATAAAGTAATTATTATCTGTCTTTAATATTAAACAATTTGTAATCGGTATTAATTTCCATGTTGGTTATTTTCATACAAAATTTATATTCTTCAAAGAGCCTATATCATTTAACTTGTTAAAATCCATTTCTAAACCAAATATGAATAATAAAGTTATTACTATTCTCTATAAACAAATTTTAAATTATTAATAATAAATAAATTATTCATATTAGATAAATTATATATCGAGGATTCACAAACTGATGTCGACTATGAAATTAATATATTTCACAAGTACAAATGATCATATAATTGATAACATTTTTTCTAAAAATAATTGAAATCTCCCCTTATCTAATTTTGCTATGTTGAAAACAGATGACGAACACAGAACACAGATATTACAACCACACAAACATATTTTGAAAATATTACAGATAACACTACTTTATCTAATTACTCATTAAACACGGATAATATTATTATTTCCACTTACCAATCTTCAACGCAATGACCTTTTCCAAACTAATTAAACTTTGGGAAACAAAAACATCTAATCATTTCAAACACAAACACTTTATCTTATTTATTATACATTGATAATCTTATTTAATAAACAACCTGTTTAACCTCGATAACACCTTATCCATGTTTACTGATAACACCTTATCAATGTTTACTGATAACACCTTATCAATGTTTACTGATAACACCTTATCAAGTCTGGCGCCGATGCGACCTTTGATCGGATGTGCCAGAGCTGTCTTACCCACTACTCCTGTCGAACTATTGTCATCCAATCATTCGATCCAAAGTTTTAAGTCTGTATTTAAAGTAACCAAAAGAATTTTGTGGAATTTTCTAACCATTTGCGTAGATTTTATAATTTGTTAAAAATGTAAACCGGCCAAACTAATATGAGTTTGGGTGGTATATCTATTATAATTTTTATTTCTATCCATAAAACATTAAGAACGAATTTGATGAATTTATTTAAATGATTTTTCTCTTCTAGTTTAATTGAATGTATACAACCTTTATAATGAACCTACATTACCCTATAACAGTTTCTCCCAATATAAGTGTTTCACTGCAAAATTTTAGGAGTTCCGCGAGTTAAAATAGAGTTTATAATAGAAAAGTCAAGACTACAGATTCCGTGATCTTCGATAAAAAATTAAAGAGGTTCCGCTTCCGCAACAACATAAGTTTGAGAAACCTTGCTCTATGTCTATACATTATGAATTAATTCAGGGGTTTCTTACAAAACTCAAACAAGTCCATTTATTTAAATTTTCGGTTTATGGTGCCATATCGTTCGATTCCAGTCGCATTCTATCGTGAGCAACAAGGTTTTGTTTAGCGACTAAGCCATATAAAATTATAAGTGTGCACTTTTGTAACTCTACAAGAACCAAATCAGCCCGCCTCTTTATTTGAAAATATTTTTGTAAGTGGTTTGAGATTTTTTCTAAAATAAATAATAATATTACATATATCATGACGGCATATTACCCATTACTAGGTGTGCTAATATGCTTTGTACGCAGATATCGGTAATGTTTAACAGACGTTGCCTCACGGAATCTCATTTCTGGCGTGAAGAGTGCACCATAGGAGTGACTTTTGTGCATTTTAAATTCGAAATAAGTAACTTTTAGCGTCGGTCAGGATCAAATCCGGTTACCCAGACTCGCGCCCAGACGCTTAGGCACACGACCACGAGACTCCATAAAATAATAATAAAATTTGAAAAATGTACCTACCTAATATTTTTTAAACATCACTTTTTAGTTTCGCCATTTTCATTGGGTAAATGCAACATTTCTACAAATTTAAAATAAGTCTAGATTTTGCCTTCTGTTAGGTAAGACAGGTATTGTCTTTGATCAAAAAATTCGATGACGAGTTTTTAATGAATAAGCATTTTTTAGGGTCCCTAGAATATGATTTTACTATCCTTACGATTATCCTGCTTCCCTAATTGTTTTACGTAAAAATGCTTCAAATAAAAATTATAATCAATAAACATAATTAATTTTACTTACTTTTCAACGGCAGAAATTAAATATAAATATATTGAAAATTATCTCAAAAATAACGATAACCTTGGAAATGAAACAAAATTATAAACAAATGATTGATGTTTTATTTGTCAGATAAATATTATTTTTTACTGTTTCAAAACACAACGGTCCTTTTCAGGACCATAAACAATTTTACAATAAGAATTTTTATAATAAACTAAGCAATTTATCATAATAATTTATAATTAAAAATTTATTTACAATTATCATTTCCAAGGCTTATGAAGCAGGAAAAATTATATTATATAAATTTTCATATTTAATTTCTGCCGTTTTAGAGCATGCAAAATTAATTGTTTATTGATTCTGATGTAGAATTATATGCTTTACAACTTTTATTTGAACTTTTTTACTTAAAATAATTAGGAAAGCAGGAAATTAAGAAAGTATGAGTTTACATGTTAAAGTCCTACGTTCCGGGGTCGCGGTCACCACCATGTATATATATATATATATATATATATATATATATATATATATATATATATATATATATATATATATATATATATACCGGGTGTCTTAGAGCAACCGACACTTGGGGAATTAATATGGAAAATCAGTTAATTGTGAATAGCATCTCCCCAGTGCAAGATATTAAGTTGAAATTTTGTATACTTATCCTGAGATACTAAATCTATGGATTATATTTCAAATTAGTCAATTTACATGTGTAATAATAGCTTTGTTCGCGGTAGCGATCCCGGACTAGTTTGAGCATCACACGCATGCGCAGTTTCGTTTTAGTCGTTCGCGGTAAAATTCTGACTGTTAACTCCGTGTTCGCGGAACACCGTGGATTGGTACATGATTGATCACGTACTAATCAGACTAGTCCGAAGATTGAAGCAACTACTATAAATCAGGGACTGATTGCGAGTATTCGGTGCATACTTTTCTGTGTTTAATTACGTTTATTTCAGCAATTTCGCAAACTTTTAATTAATAAATATTTGAAGGTAAGTTTATAATATCTTGTAGAAGAGTTTTTCCATAAATATTTTCTATATTTTTTTAAGATGTCTTCAAGTGATTCCATTAGTCTCTTATCTTCAAGTGATGACGACTTGGAGGAAGTATTTGCAGTACTAAAATATCCTAAAAATATTAATTATTTTGAAGAGACTGTGCCACAATTTAATGATGAACAATATTTGCAACATTTTCGTGTAAGCCGAAGAATCACGGAGCAACTTAGTGAGAAATTTGAAAGCTCCGAATATTTTCACCGGCAGATAGGAGATTCCGAAAAAATATCGGCTATTAAATTTATTACTGTTTTCTTATGGTTTGCTGGAAATTAAAGTGCTTCATTTCGAGATGTATCAGATAGATTTAATATTTCTAAAAGTTCATTGCATAAAATTGTAAGAAGAGTAACATATTTTTTAAGTAATTTGTCACCAGAAGTGATATGCTGGCCAACAAACAACGAAAAAATTGAAATCGAAAGAGTTTTTAGAGGGAAACATTTTCCAGGTGCAATTGGAGCTATTGATGGCACACATATTAGAATAGACAAGCCAACTAATGATGCAGATTCTTATTTAAATCGGAAGCATTTCTTTTCCATTCAGGTTATTGCATATAGGTAGGGTCGGCTTGAGTTGCGAACGGTCTAGCCACACCAGGCCTCCCGCTTCAAAGAGCCCCGTGATTTGTAAACCATTTATATTTACTCAGTACTAAATAAATTAATGTAGTTCAATATTTTTGTTTTCGTTAAAATATTCAGGCAGAAGCTATATCTCTTCAGTTTATTGAACGATAGATTTGATTTCAACAATAAAATTATTGATTACAATAAAGAAAATTTGATTACAATAATGAAAACGACTAATAACATAAATAATTATATATTTTATATAGAAAAATAACCTATATATGAATTAGAAATATTTTAACAATAGTTTTTAAAACCGGTTAGATTTGATTGTCCCTCACATTTTTCAAAAACCCGTGGTAAAATCATGTACGTGGACCCGCAAAAGATCAAGCCGAACCTACATATAGAATTAATTATTTTTTTTTTACTACCAAATGTGTACTAATGTTACAGGCCCAAGTAGTATGTGATCACAATAAAAAAATTCGTGATATTTTTGTGGGATTCCCAGGTTCCGTGCATGATTCACGAGTGCTCAGAAGATCTCCGCTATACGAAACATTACCAGAAAAATGTGGTGATTGGTTTATCCTCGGTGATAGTGGATATCCATGTCTAAAAAATTTACTAACACCATTCAAAGATCGTGGCCAACTGAGTAGACGGCAAAGCAATTACAATTATTTGCTTTCAAAAAACAGATATATAATCGAACATTGTTTTGGCATTATGAAACAAAAGTTTAGACAATTATACCATATAAAATTAAGAAATATTGAGGATATTGTTCATTTTATTAGAGCATGTGCTGTTTTACACAACTTATCAATAGATGTTGACTTTGTGAATCAAGTCGAAGAACCCGCACCACAAGATGGATTAGCAGCAAATGAAGAAGGTGACCAGGATGATGGAGATGGTCCAAGAAAAAGAAATGAAGTAATGAATAGTTTGCCTCTACAATTATAATCTGTTGTAATGTTTGTAATTATGTATAATTCTTTATAAATAAAAATAATTAGCGTGTTTTTAAAAAAATTATTTTACCTATAGGAAATACAAAATTTTAACTACCTAAATTCAATACATCTGTGAATAAAAAATTAACTAGCATAAATTAAAAAAGTCAACCCTTTTTTCTAGTGCTTGTTTAATGAGTTCATTTCTCTCGTGTAATATTTTATTTTTTTTAATTTTTTCTTCCAATTTTCTTTCTTCTAAATCAAGTCTTTGTTTATAATATTCTTTCCTATCTTTTCTTATTTCTTGTAACACATCATATCTTAATTTTTTATTGTTGTATATTTTTCTTGGGGTACTTGATGGTACAGTTGAGGCGGAATTCAAATCTGTTGTGTGTGTGAAAGAAGATTTTGTTACAGGTGTGAAATCGTTAATGCTTTCCTTGCCGCTTGTATCTTTAAGAAGTGTAGCAGATAATTCTCCTATTTCATCTTCTGAACGTTCTTGCAATCTCATGTGGCTAATACTGTTTGAAGATAAAAGTATTTCTGGATTTATATTTTTTTTCTGTCCCAAAATTTCATACATAATATCTGCATATTCAAAATCCTTTCTACCGCGACCAGTTCTCTTATTATTATTTCTTAAAATTACGTTCTAAGACCCTCCATTTATTTTCACAGTTTGCGGCTGTAATTACTAACTTTGTTAATAACTGCATTTCCTTAGCAATTTCTTCATACATTTTCTTTAAACTTTTGCATTTCAGTGAACCCACTGTTTTTCTATACTTTTGGTATAAATCTAAGAATATTAAAGTATTTTTGTGGCTCCATTTGAAAGAATCTGAGGATTCTTCAATTATATTTATATCTTCAACAGATTCTAAAGTCATAAAATTATAAAATATTTACATTACTTAGGTTCATTTATATAAACTTACCTATTGCATCCATTTCAATTCAAAACAATATATAATACTCTGATTCAGGAACAATTTATATAACCTCAAACGTCAAAACGAGCGTTCGCGGTAGAAAAAATACCTAATCAATCTCAGATCACGCATGCGTATGTCATGGTTTATGAATTAGTACGGAACAAGTACGGAATAAGTTTGGGATCCGTCAGAGATTGTTACCGCGAACAAACCTAATAGAAGAAATTAAGAAAAATTATCGACTTTTCAGAATTGTTGTTCATATCCCGAAAAAAATAGTTCCTAAGCAACGGTTCAAATAGCATAATAGTAGCGTGTGAGGTTGGTAACAAACAAAATTCATAGAGTCGGATTCGGAACCAAATATATTTTTTTAATTTTTACTTTTCAAAATTATTTTTATTATTAATATGTATTTAATCTTTTATTCATATTTAATAAAATATAAACATTTCAATCAAATTATATTTTGTAAAATCTGAATCAGACTGATTACAATAAATATTTTTGAATTTGTTTAAATGGATCAATTAAATGGCTTGCAGGATCTCCTGCCCCTTAGATTTTTTCTTTGAGGTCATTTAAAATCAAAAATTTACGTCCATTATAAATTGACCATTTTAGAAGATCTTAAAGCGGCAATGAGAAATGATTGCAGCCTTTGTCGATTTGAACGACAGCGGAGCAAAGTGAGACAACAATGTTATGATCGTCTCGGATTTTGCTTAGTACAAAATGGCGGTCATTTCGAATTTTTTAATTCTTTATGTTGTATTTAGTGCGATATATATATATATATATATATATATATATATATATATATATATATATATATATATATATATATATATAATATAAATAAGTTGTGTTGCTTATAACGTATCCATTTTATTAAATATTAATGAAAGATTAAACACATATTAATAATAAAAATTATTTTGAAAAGTAAAAATTTAAAAATAAGTTTTGCTGTCGACTGGTTCCGAACTCGTCTCTCCGAATTTTGTTTACTAAGCGCACTTGCTACCACCATACTATCAGAACCGTTGCTTGGAAACTATTTTTTTCGGGATATGAAGAACAATCATAGAAATTCTATAATCTGACTGATATAATATAATCCATAGAATTAGTATCCCCGGATAAGCATACAAAATTTCAACTTGATATCTTGCACTAGGGAGATACTATTCACAATTAACTGATTTTCCATGTTAATCTCGCATGTGTCGGTTGACCTAAGACACCCGGTATATATATATATACAGGGTGTAAATGAAATAAGTGCATTAAATTTGACCAGTAGTATAACTCATCGAGAGCAACAATATTTCTTAATAACTTTTTCTCGAAATCGCATATTTTTTTAGCATTTTTACCACCCCGTAAATTGACGAGTCGTTCCAAATATTTTTGTGATAATTGAATGCAGCAGCAATAGCTATGAAAAATTTTGTTTTAGCAATTGACAGTCCTGTCAATTGTTGCAATTAAATTTTGACAGTAATAAACTTGTTTATAAGGTAAAATTCTGTCAAAATGCGAGTACACAGACATTGTAATTACTTACCTATGGTTTATTTATTTATTTTTTACTCGTATCTGTACTACATGTTACTTGACATCACGGTTCTCATAAAGACAGTGTCATGGAGTTGCCAACGCATTTACACGGAGCGTTTCCAAATCATCACCAAATCATTCTGTTCTTAATATTCGCACATTCGTTAATCTTGTACATCTGTACCCATACCATGTGCAAAAAGTTCAATGTTTTCAGCACATAACAGACTTCAATTTTGGGAATGGCTCATAATGTTCATTCATGAGACTGAATTTACTTGAAGAGGTGTATTTATTATGCACAATACACATCTTGACAGACGAAAATGCTGTAAAAATTTTCATTAAAAAATGTTTGGGGAACAATAAATGGACGACTAATTATTGGTACTCATGTACCTCTTTTAAATGGACAAAAGTTTGTACTTACATTTTTTGAATAACGTATTTAAACTATTATGATTTATCGACGATAAATAATCATCTCATAACCTAATAACTATGCTTTTTCTCTTCCTCTAGTTACCCCGTCACTCCTTGTCTTCCTCTATTCACACTATTCACAGGTAAAGATAAAAAGCCTGTTTCAATACACAACTTTATAATTTTGTCATCCAAAATTTAAATTTATTTATTTTAAAAATTGTATTATTACGTATTAATTAATAATAATGTTATTTCCCTTGATTCGTTTATTAATTACTGTGACTGTAAGTGTAACCGATAACCGACAATTTTTGAGCTGCTTGTATCCCACTTGAATGGCAGCTGCTCATTTGTTCTCCATGAGCGGGTAACGAAATATGCAGCAAATCTTTAAAGAATTTTAACTCAAAATCTAAAAGACTTAGAAAAAAAAGTTATTAAGAAATATTGTTGCTCTCATCGAGTTACATTACTGGTTAAAATTAATGCACTTATTTCATTTACACCCTGTATATATATATATATATATATATATATATATATATATATATATATATATATATGTGTGTGTGTGTGTGTGTTTGTGTGTGTGTGTGTGTGTGTGTTTGCGTGAACGTGTACGTGCGTGTGTGCGGGTGTGTGTAACAAAAATTTCGTCTGCGATAACTCTTATATTACAAATTCAAAAATTATAATTCTTTCGTATTATTATTCGATGTAACCGTATGAAGAGCTGATTATATTTTGGTTACAATTGGTCAACTGGAATAAGTACCCTTATTTGAAGATGTTAACAGTTTTTCTTGAGAAATATCATTTTTTCACATTTAATGTTATTATAAATATTGAAGAATATTTTATTCTCTATACTATTTGACTGCATTTTATATTTCATATTAAATGAATATAGAGTTGAAAAATTATAAAGAAATTAAATTTTATAAAGTAGTCAGCTATATGCTATAACCATGGAAACAGCAACTATATAGGTAATAATAAGCCGTGAGGATATATTCATATATATATATATATATATATATATATATATATATATATATATATATATATATATATATATATATATATATATATATATATATATATATATATTTCTGATTGAAAGATATCAGTATCAAGTTCAATTGTGTTTTATGTTTATGTTATACATAATTTTACTGGAAATATAGGAACTTTTGCTAAAAAAAACTTCTATATGGAATTTGTACAAAATACATACAACTGCCGGAAAGTAATGTACAAGAAATGGAATCTTTTGCAAGGAACTTTCTGTATGAAATTTGTACAAAATACATTGAGCTGACGGAAGTATGTGCTGGCCACATCAGATATCCTTATTTTAAAATTATAGATCTATAAAATAAAATTCCAAACTGAACACCTTGCTATACAAGAAAATGGCCACAGTCATAAACTAAAAGTTCTTTTTTTGTTTCCTGCAAATTAGAATTTTGGTTGGGTTTTTTGTAAAGATAAATTAGTAAATTTTGTTATATTTAATATTAGATATAAATCTTTACAAAATTTGAACCCGGAATTTAATGTTGATAGATATATTAATAACAAAGGTTTAGTAAAACATAAAGCTTTTATTACCTATTTATGCTATAAATTTCTCCTGCGTCTAACATTTAATTAATAATGCCACTTGCGTTAATAAATCTTTGAAGTGCATCATACATCACGCAATTATATTTCCTTTATAACTTTACGAACATTGTAGCCATAAAGCTAACACACCGACCAACAACACAGATACTGATACGCCAGTTCCGCATTAAGTAACCAACGAACCATTTGACAAAACAAAGGCCATCACGTCCCCTATCCTGATACCAGATACAGTATACAGTCTACTGGGGAAGAAGTGACACCGGGAAAACGATTTCACCCGCAACGATGCCATTATACTCACAGATAAACGTTATTCAATTATTGGCGTCCGGGAGTCCGCGTCTGCCATCTGTTGGCTATTATCTGTGACTATTGGCCATGGTAACGTGATTAACTCCGTGCTAATCTCCGGGATGAGAGCACAGGACGACTGGATAGCGTTATCTCCGGACGATCTGTTTGCAGATGCGTGGATCTTATCGAGGAGTAAATAATAATATCATGCTGAAATGGATAAGACGTGTAGGAGGTCAGCAGAGACAGTGGGAGGGTAGATGACAAATAAAGATATGGTTATTTCTTGTTCAAATAATTATGGAAGTAGATCACAGTAACTATTGTAAAGAAATATGCAAGTGTGGTTTACTTCAAGGAAAAAGATGATCCCATTCACTCCATTGTTATTGTGAAATATTACACACATAACTATGTTTATAGATATCAGTATTTCGACCATTTGAAGAGTAATTTTATTTAACAGATATCTTGCTCAGCTTATAATACTATAGGAGTAGGACTTCTTAAATTTCACGTGACTATTTCCATATACCTAATTTATTCTATTTTTTAATATTAGTAAATATTTGACAATCTGTGTTGTTAGTGTTCCCTTCCTCGGATATCTTTTTACCTTCCGTCACCTTTAGATAAGGAAGGTATTGTCTTTGGTCAAAAATTTCGGTGGTGAGTTTTTAATGAATAAGCACGTTTTAAAGTCCCTAGAATACGATTTTACTATTTTTACGATGATATATATATATATATATATATATATATATATGTGTGTGTGTGTGTGTGTGTGTGTGTGTGTGTGTGCGTGTGCGTGTACCCTCATTTGAAGATTTTAACAGTTTTTCTTGAAAAAACGATGTTAAATATCATTTTTTCATATTTAATGTTATTATGAATATTAAAGACCATTGTATTCTCTATACGATTTGATTGCATTTTATACTTCACATTAAATGGATAAATTAAATTCCATAAATTAGCCAGCTATGCTAGAAACAGCTACTATATTAAAAAAATTCTGATTGAAAGATGTCAGTCACATGTCAGTGTCAATTAACATATTCGTAGTAGATTTGTGTTATATTACAATTTTACTCGAAATATAGGATCTTTTTGCTTGAAACTTTCTGTATGGAATTTGTATAAAGTACATACAACTGTCGAAAGATAATGTACATACAAGAAATTTAGAATCTTTTGCAAGGAACTTTCTGTATAGATTTTATAGAAAATACATAGGCATTTACGAAAATTCTACCGGTAGATACCGCATCTACCGACTGTGTTCGAAAACACGACTGATAAAAAGTTACCGTGTTCGAAAATTGTACAATATCTACCAGATCCATCTACCGCATTCATGAAGAATCTAATCTCAAAAAAAGCTAGTGATGCAAAGCGAAGCGCACGCTTTAAAAGTGGAAATGTGTTCAAAGTATGACTGCTCAGTTTGTTAACTACATTAAATTTCTAACATGTTTCAAATTTTCAATTTTTTTAAAGGTTATGGATCTACCCTGTTTACCACTTGCGTTCTTAAAATATCGATTCCGGTAGCTATAACCTGATAAACAGCTGTCTACCGGTAACAGTTCACAGGTAGAAATTTCGTAAATGCCTCATACAACTGACGGAAGGTAATGTGCTGGACACATCAGATTTTTTTTAAATGCACAGTGCTTTGTTTTAGACCTATATTTCAGATTTATGTATTGAAAATAACGTCCAATATATTTCGTTTCCTGAAACGAGAGAATTTGGAACTAATTCTTGGACAGAAATAAGTCATTCTATTGGTTCGGCTCCAAAATTATCCTCTTTTGGCCAATATAATAACTTCTCTTTGTTCAAGAATTAGTTCCACATTCTCTTGTTTCAGCGAACGTAGTTTATTTGACATATTTTGACTGAAACATGTTACAAATCCAGTGGTAGTTTGTTAGCTGGCACTGTCAAACAGAGAGATACAACTTTTTATTTATGTACATATACTTATAATCGTGCGTTTCTAATAATTCTGCTATTCTTTGCCCAGAGATTGTATTTGGTCAGTATAGGTTAACTCAAGTTAGTTTAACCAAAGTGGTTACTTGAAAATTAAATCAAGTATAAAGATTATTTTAAACTTAAACAAAAGTTATTAAACAATACAATTTGCCTAATAACGGTTTCGACAGATTTTCTACTTGCGTCCGATGAGGAATGATGCAGTTTTACTTGCATTTTGGTAATACAAGCCTACATAGCTTCTACAAGGGAGTATACCTTATAGTTCTGAGCTACTGGGAAGTGATTAAGTTTTTTCGCCGGATGTGAAAATCGAACACAGACCTCTCGTTAATAGTACATTCACAAATGAAAATTATGTTTAGATATATGGTTTATATTTTAGAATTAAAAACCTTGGACGCATATTATGTTATGACTCCATTCTCTCTTAAGAATTAAGTATCTCTAAATCCAAATCATAAAGCTAACATTGTAAAGTCCAAACTTTAGCTTTAAACTTCACCAATGAGAACGGGTCTAAAACGACATAGAAATATGCACCCATCTTTATTTAGTATTAACTTCGTGGTTTCGGCCTTTAAACCAAATGCGAGAGCAACAAGAAGACTGACAAAACTTAATTGCGGAAATATAACCAATAATGCCAAGCAAATGACAGTTTCACGGCACACGGCTATCTATGAAGTACTGCTCTAGCGACATCTTAAACTTGTTTTTGAAGCATTTACATTGATACCACAATAAAAACTAAATTTTTTAAGGCACCTTAAGTATGTAGGAGCGTAAACCATTAAACCACGAATGCCACGACTGCCCGTAAGCGAATAGGATTAATACAAAAAAAAAATTTTGAAAGTGTAATTTATGTGAAGTGGAAGTAGCTTGTTAAAATTTTTCCATGCAGAATTAATATCTTCCTGATATACTACATTTTTACATAATTAAAGTAGTTCAGAGCATATGTAAATGAGATGCCAACATCAATAAATCTTGTATAAAACCAAATAAATAAAATTGCGCGTCAACATTAGTTAAATGTGATATTATTATGTCATAAATATTATATAAATAAATGTGCGTCATTTATTCTTGCTCTCAACATCCGTCAATTATTTAACATAATTTATGGAAAACAGTAATTTTGATAATATTTATTATAATATATGCATAAATATGTCCAAGTTTTAACGTGGGCCCCAGGTATGAAGTATAATTAAATGTAAACAATTTTCTTATCAGACGCAAATTATACGACATCGTAATTATATATTTATAACTTAACCCTTATACCGTATAACTAAGTGTTCCGCTATAAATAATTTGTTTAATCATGAGAAGTTTATTTTGCAAATACAAAACATATTATTACAAACAAAAAGATAAAGAAATATGTACTTAAATTAAGAACATATAATTTACTTGTACATTGTAATATAAATTCGCTGTAAATTTCATTGTAAATGAATGGGAAACAAATTTAAGCAAAAGAAATGTAGTAATAATGCAAAAACTCATCTCAAAATTTTATTGAACATACGTACATTATTTTTAAAGTTTTTAAATGCATATTTAACATGCTCATGTTGTCTGCATATTAATGTGGATTAACGCAATTTTTAACTATTACTTCTGTATGCAACCAAAATTTTTAGGAAAAATTGTTAACATTTTTGAGTATTAAGAATTAACAGAAAATTTAAACAAACATGCTTTTTTTAAAAATAAAATAAATAAATATATCATCACGGCATAAAACCCATTGCTGGGTGTGCCAGTCTGCTTTGTACGCAGATATCGGTAATGATGATGAAATATTTGTACCGTGCGGGCGTTTACCAGGCGACATCTCACGGGCACTCATTACTGACGTGGAGAGTGCACCACAGGAGTCAATTTTGTGCCATTTAAAATTTGAAATATTTAGCGTCGGTCAGCATCGAACCCGGTTCCCCAGATTCGCGACCAGACACTCAGACACGCGGTCACGAGACCCCTTGTTTTTTTAAATTTTATTTGGCTATTATGATTTGATAATAACTCTTAATCACAGCACAGTCAGAGATCATTATAGTGAAATATGCGTGAAAATCGTACATAATATCGCGTTTCGTGTTTGCACTACCCTTATTTATGAACATACTTCGGAGCTAAAATGTATATACAAAATTTTAAATAATAGCTACTGATTTTGTTGTAAATAAATATTTAGGCGTAGGCAAAATTATTCTTCGGACTGTTCATATTTTGTAATAGTTTACTAGGTTTCGCTGATTCCGCCAGCAACCACAGTAGTGCCAGGGTTGTTTCGCTCGCGGTCGGCCGTCGTCACTTGCCGTTTAAACTTCAGTGAAAATTGATTCTGATATACTTCTTTGCTTTATGTTCGAGGAAGAGCCGGAGGATAACATCTTAAAAAATATTGTAAGAAGATTTGAGCGGTCTGATTTTTTCCAATCCAGAGAAATGAAGGATTTATTTCTTTGTTAATAAATAGAGTTTCTAGACAGTTTGAAATCAGTTTTCACATAAATTATATTTACGATCGAAAAAGAAACCAATAAACAATTACCATTTTTGGACTATTATAATAAAGTTTACAACAAAATTAACAATTCTATATTAAACTTTTAAAACATATTAATAATGATAGATATTTAGATGCACACGAGAGTTTCTTAATAAGAAATATAAAAATAAAATAATGAACGCCGATCTCGGTCCCATACCAAACTCAAAACTTTTCGATTTAATACAAAGTTAAATTTTATTGGACGATTTAATATTTAATGACTCATTATTATTGGACGAAATTTATCTTAGTTTATAGGTAATCATTCACCCGTCCCTATAGGTATAATCCCAGTTCTCTCCCTTGTTTTTCAGATGTTGTTAGAACCTCTGGCATGGTTGACATGTTGAGTAATCTTGACTACTCCGATTAACTTTCCTTTGTTGTACTACTGATGATGAGAACTTACTTCTCGAAATACGTATTTAGTTTTTATTAAAATTATTAAAATTAATTTAAGGATAATTTTATTACTTTTAGTAATGACAAAATTTAGACAATTTTTTATTAATATTCCATCTTCGTTATCAATAAATTTGGGAGTAATTTTTAACTTAGATACCAGCGTGGCCGCTGTCAGACTGCTCTTGAAGCGGTCTGAATGCAGCAGCTCCGCGGCTGGCAGTATTCGGTTTAAACTGCACCGCGCCAACAAAAAAAAAACACATGTAACTCTAAAGCAGTCCAGCACTGCCGACCACTACTGCCGATCGCGACCGCTGGCAGCGCCAGCAAAACGTACCTTTAAGAGAAACAAATATTTATTCCCTGTGTTATTTTTTCAAACTATCCTGATTTTAGAGTAATTTCTAATCTTGGTAGATAATACAATAAAACAATATGCAATGCAACTGTGCAGAAATGGTTATTTTTAAACAAGTGCGGAAAATTAGTAATTCTAAAATGAATGTAAGTTTTCGATACGACCGCATATTATGTTGCAATGTTGCAAAGAATATTTTTATAAATTATATAAATAATAAAAATTACGAAATATGAGTATATTCTGAATTTTACCTAACATATATGTATACTTATATCTACTACCTGGGCTATGCATTGTATTTTTAAACGTTCGTGACAATTGCTCTTGTGACAACAAATATTTTAATTATTTCTTACATTAGTGCGGGAACTGGGTATTTGCGGTATTAATGTCGAAGTTGAAAACACTTATAACCCGCCCAATTGTATAGAAAGTATTTTCACGATCAATTTAAGCTGACGTAAATATTTTTTTCCGCAATATGTAGATAAAATATCTTACTTTTGTGTGGCGAATGGGCGAGTGTCGCTTATTGCTATAGAAAAATAATGTTTTTGATAGAATAATATATTTCTTAGTCATTATGTGATTAATTTCTATATTTCTTTTCAAACTCTACAAACTGTATTGTATTTAAAATGATTTTATAATCCATGATTTATGTGTCTGAAATAGAAGTGAAAAGAAATCATTAATAAAAATCTTAAACAAACAGGATGTCAGAAACAGAACAAGCGTGAAATCCGTCCCAAATTAATTAGCTCTTTAATACGTATCACGTGTCAGAAGTCACGTGCTCAAATCCACTTAAAACATAAAGACAATCGCAGGGGGCCGTTGACATAAATAACACAATCAAAAACAGAAACACATCGGGTAGAAACAGAAGTCGTCGGTGTTTGCAATTCCCACGTTCCGCAGCAGTAGTCGAAGGGTGGGGGCTGGTCACGTGACCACAAACATTAAATACGTAATAAATCCGTTTCATATGTTAATCCGGTCGCCAACGACCTTCGATGTGTCATACGCGATGTGTATTGTCATCGAAACCGCAGTTATTGGTTGAGTGTAAACACGGTAAGGCTTCGTTGCTGTTTGGTAAACACGGTGCTTACCAAAATACCAGGCCCGTACGCACCCAACCATATTTTAAAGTTACACTCAGATTTTTACGATATTATCCTGTACGGTTGTTCTTCCGTTAGCTCATGATTTTGTAATTCACAAATGAAACAAGTAATGCAACTTGCCATTCATATTTTGCAAAAAATCTGCTCATCTGCATTTACCTACACATAATAATTTTTTTTAAATGGATATATTATTCATTATAATGAGGCGCATGGCTTTGTGCATTAGATGACGGGTAGTGATTTAGACGACCCGGGTTCGATTTCGACCGACGTCACACTTGAAACTTGCAGATATTTCCAAATTTCTAGTAACAAAAAAGTTACCCTTGAAGCTTTCTCCCCAGCACCTTTAAGTGCCCGTGTGGTGGTATTTGAAAAAATGACATTTGCTTTATCCTATTACGAGGGGAATTTTTTATATTATCTACCTAGATATAAAAACAACGAGTTAGAGAACAAATAAAATTTTATTTTTCAACGAAAGAACCATTAACACTAATACACTTATTCCAATGTTTTTCTAATAAAGCTATGCCCTAAAAAAATCTTTTGGTAATTCTGCAAAATAAGACTCCACGGCGTTTTCCAAGTCATCATTCGTTAAGCGACGTCCTCTCAAATGATTTTTTTTTGAGTTTTGGAGAAAGAAAATAGTCACAGGGTGCGAGGTCAGGACTGTAAGGTGGATGCTGTAATTCCTTATTGACTACTGCTTGAATAATTCGTACTTTATGCACCGTGCAGTTGTAGTGCATAAGCAGAGTTTTCTGAACATAATTGTGGGGTCTTTTTTCGCGTATAGCCGCTTTCAAGTTCTTAATAATTGTGTCTTTGTAGACTTTCCCCGTTATTGTAGTCCATTTTGGCATATACTCAATTAAAAGAATACCCATCGCGTCCCAGAAAACTGTGGCCATAACTTTCCCCGCAGAACATTGTGTCTTCGCCTTCTTGAGTGGTGGAGAGCTCTTATGAATCCATTGCATGGACTCATGTTTTGTGGGAGGTTCAAAATGGTGTACTCAGGTCTCATCCCCGGTTATTATTCTGTAGAAAAAGTCTTCATATTGGGATAAAGCAGTCAAATTCTCCTCGCAAATTCGTCGTCTACACAGTTTTTGTTCAGGATTGAGCACTCTGGAAATCCATCGTGCCGACACTTTGCTCATTCCCAAATCTTCGTGTAGAATTTTAAAAACACTTTCTGATATTCATATTTCTCTAGCAATAACTGAAACTTACTCGGCGGTCAGTCAACACCAAATCTTCAACATTGTTGATGATTTCTTCAGTTCGTGCTTCCAGAGGTCTTCCACACTTTGAGTCATCATGAATGGATTCCCTGTCCCATTTGAACTGCTTGCACCAATATTTGACTTGGAACTACCATTCTTTCATGGATATTCTTTGGGCTACTACCTTCTTTCGATAGAAATTTTATGATGCTGCTATGTTCAAGTTTCAAATCACTCATTTTCGTTTCTTTTAAACTGATATAAAAATGACAAATGTTAAGCGATTGGAGCCAAATTCGCAGATGACACTATAAAATCTCACAGAAATTTGACGTAAGAAATTTGGCGCGATAGCATATTGTTTTTATAGGTAGGTAGATAACATAAAAACTTCCCTCGTATATTAAAAATTTATATTTAAAAATTACTAATAATTTGCCATAACATACAGGATGACGATTGTTAGGGTAGGGCCTTAGTAATCCATAAGGATTGATTTAAATTAAATTTTCGACATTTCGACAAATATAAATACAAAGGCGTTTCGAATGTAAATTACATTCGTCATCATTTCAGAATACTTTGTAATTTAAGTTACATTTTGATATTTACCTAAATTGAGAAAGTTATAAAAATAATGCATTAACAATTAGTTACAACCAAGAAACATTTTAAAAGCCATCGCTTCAATATCTTGAAAAGTATTGAAAAATTATGATTTTAGTGAACCTGTGAACGGCTAGTTTACAGTTATGACATTTCAAATAAGTATACTTACTTTTATTGCATATTGTTCTCTCAATATACCTATTTATTATAGCTTTACAAATATAACAATGTCATTTAAAATATTCCTGCTTGCCATAGACTTCAGTACCTATAATATGATATAGCATTAATAAAATTGAAAATTTCGATTCAAATTATTCGCATGATTAAAATAAAATATAAATAAGATTTACAGCAAATAAAGGTAGGTGTAGGAAATTTGCAAAACATATTTTTGTTATCGAATATTTATGGATAAAATTTTCTGAAGCCTTCCCTGTCCTTTTCCACTGTATTCGAATGTGTACTCTGAGCGTGCGTCTGTATTATCTAGCAGCAATGATTGATATTAACTTATTCGATGATGATTTATTGTCAGTCCGGTTGAGCAGTGTTTCTCATGGCTGCTACATTCAATCCAGATCGCACGCCCAGGATTATAAGGGTTGTAAAACTGTCGTAAGTCCCTTAGTGACAGAGATTACGCGTTTGTTTGATAAACAAGTGTGACAGTTATTTTATTTGAATGATAAAACTTATACTTTACACTCACTGTATATGTGAAAGCTGTTCACGATAATGAATAAGTTCGGATTAAATATGACACTTACTAACAAGGGAGGACATTCATCTATTTTTAGAAATAGATAATAAAAATGCTACTCAAACTTTCATAAATGTATTATAAATTATGAAGTTAAAGTAAATTGAATAATTTTATCATACAGTAGATAATCAAACAATTTATTAAAAATATTAAAACTAATTAAAAAAATAAGAAAACGATATTTGAATGCAAGATGCAATGTACTTATTTAATTTTATCAAACGATATTATATCCCGTGAAAAAAGAGACAAGACAAATGGTATTTTCTTTGTTATAAATTTTAGACCTATAGTTTAAATTAAAAAGTTGGAATGAAGTTAATTTTTTATGTAAAAAGTTCCTGAATTTCATTTCCGGTTTTCTCGGAACGTTTTAAAACTTTCTGAAAATAATTAAAATAAATAATCACCTATAGGTACAGTGATGCGATAGTTATTTATTATACAAAACGATAAAGAGATACTTTATGGACAAGTGGAACTATCATTCATGAGTCGATAAAGACTTTTTATCGTCCTGTATAATATTTATTTTGTTCCTGATGTTGAATAATCATTATTAATTCATTTCGATATGTTTCAAAATATCATAGTAATTGTGATCGCGTTAGCCATTATTGTTGTTTTTTACTTTGTTTATTTGTCAACAAAAATAATTACCAAACCAAAGTATAGATAAAATTCAAAGTGTGGATAAAAAGTCAAAGTGTCGATAAAAATTACTTTTCCTACAACCGCCCGTGAAAAGTACTTTTTACGCACACAGTGCAGTGTGTAAAGAGCCACTTTTCAAGCACTACTGCGTGAAAGAATTCGGGTAATTTAACTGTCAAGTAGATAATTAGACCGTAAATAATAATGAAAGTAATAAAATTTATTTAGAAATATGAAACAGATTAAGTACTAATCTAATTTTTAAGAACATTAACATTTTTTTGACATGTATTCTACACTAACCTAATTATTAATATTAATATTAAATGTAAAATTTGTACAATTATACAGTGTGTCCACGGATCGAGTTCCAAAGAGGAAAAATTTCTTCATGTTTTATTTTACACAAAAAATATATTCTTGATAAAAAAAAATTGCATGTCCCGAAACGGCCAATTCAGTTTTAACCTTTTCAAATTTTCTTTTAGTTTCAGATAAAAATCGGAAATTGGTCGTTTTAGTTGATAATTATGTCCACGGATCGAGTTCCAAAGAGGAAAAACTTTTTTATTTTTTATTTTACACAAAAAATGTATTCTTGATAAAAGTTTTGCATGTTCCGAAACGGTCAATTCAGTTTTAACCATTTCAAATTTTCTTTTAGTTTCAGAAAAAATCGAAAATTGATCATTTTAGTTGAAAGTCCCAAAAAATAAGTTTACGTTGTCATGGTAATTGTCGTTATTTATTTATTTTCATTAACTGTCAGCAACTGTCAGTTAGGAAAATCAACCATAATCTTTGAAAATGTTGTCAAAAGACGAACGAGTTTACCTTATTTAATGCTATTACAAAGGTAATAAAGCGATCCGTCGAGTTGTCGAAAATTGGTCAAAAAGCTGTGTTAACAATTACCATGACAACGAAAACTTATTTTTTGGGACTTTCAACTAAAACGATCAATTTTCGATTTTTTCTGAAACTAAAAGAAAATTTGAATACATTTTTTGTGTAAAATAAAAAATAAAAAAGTTTTTCCTCTTTGGAACTCGATCCGTGGACATACTGTAGAAGACTAATCAATTCTGTCTGAGATTCTTCAAAGTGTTTAAGTTACAGTTTGTTCAATATTATGAGAAAAAGCACTAACAGTATTTGAAGATGCGGGATGCCTGTGTTATGAGAAACATCACTAACCTTTCGATTGTAGGAAATATGTTGTATGCAACACGTGTGTAAAATAGTGTTTTTTTTTCTTATGCTACAATCGCACTTGACCAAAAAAGTACTACTTTACACGCTTGTTGCATAAATAACTATTATCTACTGTTGATGTTAAATTATAATTTATCAATAACAAATCTGATGTGGACACCACACGACTTCCTTGTACGCAAGACCAATATGAAGATGAAGTATAGACTCAATTATATAATTGCACGTATTTGACGTAATTTGATATTAGCATCTATTTTTTATTTTATTTTTTTGTTATTTTTTATCCTAATCCATAGCAAGCTTCATTACAAAAACCAAAAAGTATATAAGTTTTAAATTTACATATCTCGCTTATACAAAGGGCTAATTTAATAATACTTGATGTGCTAGACGCAGAATTCTCTAAAACTCTTATTTGAAGCATTTGTTTCTAAAATCAAAATGAAACCATTTTATTCAAGAAAAACTGTTAACAATTTCAGGTAATATATCACTTCCGATTAGCGTGTTTTAACCAAATTCTGCTATGTTATTCCAATTGATATAAAAGTCTTATATACTAAATTTGAAAAGTTTCGGATTATATTTTAATATAGTTTTTCATTAAAATCTATTATAGGCTTCAAATAAAGTACCTTTTCTGGAAATTATCTAATGACCAAAAAGGGAGGTGCACAACTAGATGTTATAGAAGTCCTAAATACAAAATTTCAACTTTCTACGGCTTACCGTTTTTGAGTTATGCGAGATACGTACGTACAGACGTCACGACGAAAATAGTCAAAATGGATTCAGGGATACAAAGCCTACTTTTAACATAAGGAATTTTTTCAAAATTTTTAAAATTTATTGCATTATCACATTGCCATGACATTCGTATCTTCTTTAGTCAAAGAAATATTTTGACGTTTTCCTGACTCATAATTTATTTTTGATTCTTTCGAACTGGCAAATAATGAAGAAAAAAATTTAATTTAATTTAGTTTTCTCTTTATTGAATCTTAGACAATACGACGAAATAATTTCATCTTGCCAATTAATTCTTTGAATATTTACTCAATTTTTAATCTTTTACTTGTATAGTCTAATGATAATGATTAGAGTATTTGATAAAAATCTCATCCAATAATATTAAAAAATAATATATAGGTATACTATACAATTTTCGTGTATAATATCCTTATGAGTATAATCTAATATTGCCGCTATTATTGAAATATCAGATTTACAAATCTATAAGTATTTCAAATATGGAAATATATAAATGTATATATTTCGTAGTAAATTGTTCGCAATAGAGTTCCTATACCTTAATTTTCGTAGTATTTATTATACTTGTATTAGAGAAAAACATTCCCTATTATTAAATTGCGAAATATAATAAGTGAAACATGTTTTTTGTATGGATGAAACATGTGCAAACGAACTTCTTAGAAGTATATTAACAAACATAATAGAATATGACATTAAGTGACAATTTGCAAAATAGGTACCCTTATACCTATTTCATTTCAAACACAATTTTAATTATTATTTACAAAATGTAGGTACCTATACTCAATGTTTATAGTAGAGAGCAGAGCATAGAAATTATGTTAAATTTAACGTAAACAAAAGTATGTAAGTGCTTCAAACCCCTATGCAATTACAGTCGACACGTAACAAACACTTGAGTATATATTTAAGTACGCGGAGTATATGTATATTTGTGTTTCGCATTCGCATATCTGCAAGTAGCATCAGAGTCCACATCGACATCCTGAGACCTGGGTTGCTCTGATCGCTATCGAGCGCTCCACGCAAACAGAAATTGTAAATTCCGATTTTAATATACACTGTAACTATATAATAACGTATGATTAAAGTCATTTTCATAATGGTCCCAGTACGGCAGCGAATACACAAAGCGTTTATTTTAATGACCTGCTCGCTTGGCCAGTATTTGCATGGCTATCGATACCTTATTTATTGCGTTTTACTCGACTCCCGAGATCAATTTGTGGCTCATTACATGCTTATGTCTGCTAAACAAGATTGTGGAGGAATTGCTGCTGAGTTTGTGATCGATTAGCAAAGATTACTGCCAGGAAAAAACTCGTTAAATATTATGTTATAACATTGTATAATATTCTCACTAGTTCATATCGTTTGTATGATAAATATTAAAAATTTTAAACTTATTTTAAAAATATTAAAATTATTATTGCTGTTGTTGACTAAGTTATTGTGCTTAGTAAGGATGTTGCTTCACATCTGAAGTGTTCGAAGTTCGAGTCCCAGATATTCTTCAACATCTAATCTTCTTATCGATGCATAATCATACCTAACAATTTCCCAGCCGCCCACAAAATAATTATTTAATTACGTACAAGTGTATTCATACGGTCGATTAATAATCGAGACATTTTAATTATTGAGATAAATATGTTGTTATGTCATTACCAACATTTGCGAATAAAAGCAGATTGGCAAAGTCACAAATGGTAATAAGCCATGATGATACATTACATGTACAGGTTATGTTTATAAAAGCATAGATTATTTAGTCTATAACTCGACCAATTTTTATCTCTCGCTAAGAGAGGTATTGAGTTCATGCTAAAATTCGCATATCCAGATTTTAGTGTATAAGCACTTTTAAGGTCCCTATAATCCGAACATTTTTACGATGTGTGTGTGTGTGTGTGTGTGTGTGTGTGTGTGTGTGTGTGTGCGTGTGCGTGTGTGTGTGCGTGTGCGTGTACGTGTACGTATGCGTATGCGTATGCGTGTGCGTGTGCGTGTGCGTGTGCGTATGCGTGAGCGTGTGCGTATGTGTGTGTGTGTGTGTGTGTGTGTGTGTGTGTGTGTGTGTGTGTGTGTGTGTGTTGGATCCACGATTTCTCAAATACTATAAGACTAAAGACATTTTTAACTACGAATTCCTCATTCTAACAATAATGGGAAGAATTGATTATGAAAATAAAAAAAGTCAACAACGCAAAAGAATGTACGTAAAAAAGAATATAAAAGGAATTTGCAAAAAAATGACGAAAATAAAGAAAAAAAAAACGAAAATAAAGAAAAAGAAATTTTCAGGATATTGAATATAAAGAAAATGTATATATTGTACATAATTTATATTAAAATATCCCATAGATTTTGCAAATATATGTGAGAAGTATTTTGTAGTGAAACATGAATATATGTGTTTGTATTTAAAAATATTTTTTGTTTTATGCGTACAACCAGGTAAAATATCTGGCGAGAGGTTATGTGCTGGCCACATCAGATTTTTTATATACACTCAGGGGCAAAGAAAACAAAAACGGAGCACTTTTTATTATTTATTAGTATTGTTTTTAAAACATTTTAAATAAAACTTATAATTTTGTCTAATGAAGGTCAGATTGCAGTACAAAAGGTGAACAGATGGTACTTATCGGTTTATTTAATGGACAATAATAATTATAAAACATAAAATTATTAAGTTACTTTGATATTGCAGCTTGTAATGTAATCTAATAGTGATAAAAAAAATTAATGTCGCCATTCGAAAGAACTTAAAAAAGTGTCGTAAACAAGTGCAAACCAAAATATAGAATTATTTCATACTTAGAATTTTTGCAAAAACAAAAAACTGAGAAATTTAATATTTGTCTGTATCTAGTGCCCTATGCATTTCTTATGAACAAATAATACATTGCTAATATGGCATCTTAAGATAGGACAACTTTTGTCTAATTAATCGACTTCGTAGCTCTTACAGTTGTCGAGATAATTAACAAAAAGTTTTAAAAAATTGCACCTGAGTGTATATCAACAATATTTATAATTAAAATTGGTCTTTAAAGGCACCCCTAGACGTTGAAGATTATTGTACATTAATATTATGTTAAGCCTTGTGCTTCAATACTCATTGTTCGTATAAATTATAAATTACAAATTATTATATATAATATTTTATTTTATTATTATGTACAAGCTCATTCACTCTGTAACTGTGCATTTGTTGTTAATAACTGTGTAGATTGCCATACACTAAATAAAATACTCATTGAAACATACAATAATTCACAAAATTAATTACTTACTAAACATTTAAAAAAAATTACATTTATTTCTTTTACCAAAGCTTCAAACTCCAACATACATAGATCAATATTGCAGAATATGCAATATGTTTTTGATTGTCACAATGTTAAATACTCGTGTGAAATATTATTGAACGTCTATGGGCACCTTATAATAATAGCACCAGTTAGGTTCATTTGCGTTATTTGTGTATCAAAGTTATCAACTCACCATTTGTCATTTATTTAACGGTTAGTTGAAAAGAGGTTTATATTTACTAATTTACTAAGCGAGTGAATGCATCTGATAAATGATCGTGTTTTTAAAATCTTATAATTAGGTAAGTTTATTATATTAATTACAAATAAAGGCAGCGGTAAAACTGTTGTTATTCCTATGTTATCTTTATTTAACTCAAATATTTATCTTAGTCTCACAAGTATATATAAATATAAAAGCACAGTTTTTAATTTTTAATAGCATAACATTATTTTTTACCATGGAAGGCGTTTATTAAACGTTATCTCACGGATACTAACTGAGTAGGTACTCAGTACTGTTGTTATTAGAAACTAAAGAGTGGGTATGTAAACTTTGTAGAACTGTTTTTATAATTTTTTTGTTAGTGCAGTTGATAACTTACTCTAAATATCAAACAAAGATTTAACATACTAGTTCTCATGGTAAAATAACTGCATGCAAAATTATTTATACCTCCCGCTACCCTTGATAAGGGAGGTATAGGGATCGTGCTAAAAATCGCATATCGAAATTTTGGCGAATGATCACGTTTTAAGGTTTGTGTGTATGTGTGTGTGGATCCTCCACTCTAACTAAAATACTATCATTCAGAAAATTTTATTTTATTTATTTCGAACTTTTTCTGTAATGGAAAGAGCCCTTTAGATTTTCGTGAAAATCTGATAACCGGAATGGCACTTTACTAAAAGCTCAAAATGATTTTTCTTCGAAAAATACCCTTAAATGTTATTTTTTCGAGATTAAAGTTATTATAAAATTAAAGATTATTAAATTTTCTATAGATTTGCATTAATAATTTTTCTATATATTTTATGGATAAATTTATAAAATTATCTATAATTTAAATCCCAGAGCCTTCGCTTTAAACAAACAAAACGCAGTTATTCAAATGTATGTAACTGACATATAAATGTCAGTATCAAAGAACTAATCATTTCAAAATAATATTAATAACGTTTTAAAAAGCGAAAAGTAAATAGAACAATAGAAAAGGAATTCAATACAGTTTCCAGCATAAGTAGGTATGTAGGTATGTATTTAGATTATTAAAAATTAACGGTTCACAAAAATGTTTAAGCTAATCCTCATTTTTGGATTAGTGAATTTCATTTTATTCCAGTATTTAATTTTTAATCTTCATTTTATTATACCTCCGGTGGCTCAGTGGTTAGAGCAATGCCTCATGTCATGAGGGCCCTCGGGGCTCCGAGTTCAAATCCCACTAAGGCATGGATGTATGTAAATATGAACCCACTCTGTAGCTGGGATATAATCCTTTTAAGGGATTTAAGAAAAGGTAGTTACTTGGTTTAGATTAGACTATATTATAAGAAATAAACTGCCAGGTAATGGCGGGAGGTATCGTGTTGGCCACACCAGATTTTTTATAATAATGTAATAACATAAACCTATACAGCACTTCTTTATATTAAAATTGAAAGTATATATTTTTAGATTGATACTGTAGTAATTATACATCTTAACTATAACTTAACTTGTAAATAACTGTTGTCAAAATAATTTTAATTTGAAAAA
Organism: Harpalus rubripes; assembly: GCA_963082715.1. Classification (NCBI taxonomy): domain Eukaryota; kingdom Metazoa; phylum Arthropoda; class Insecta; order Coleoptera; family Carabidae; genus Harpalus; species Harpalus rubripes. The sequence continues at coordinate 29,053,994 of OY720451.1, forward strand.
TTTATTGTAATTGTAGATTTGTATTATTTTAATATATACTTAGATATTATCGTTTTCTCGCAAAAATGTTGATCACTTTTCAAGAAAAATTCCTAACCTCTAAGGCGGCAATTACCTCTTCCAGTCACTTCCGTTTGCCTTGACACGCCGAAATTTGTATCCCGTTGAAAGTGACAATTTAAATGAACTCGTTCAGCGAACAGGCCGCACCACGCCATCCAAACCAAGAACAAGCAAACACGCACCTAACTTACACCACCAATAATTACATCTCCGACAATAATTACCGCCTGCCCGACTGTCAAACTAGCAACTGCTTTATCACGAGAAACAAAACTCACCTCTATGCTACATTCACTTAAAGATTGAGTGTAACACCTAACCTCTCTGACAGCCAACTTGATATGCATGTAATTGAGATATCAGATTCGTGCAAAGATGTTTTTGTCTCGTTAATTTTGATGTACTTTTGAATTAGACGAATACTGGTTAATTAACTTTTAATTTGTAGGTTGCTCTACATGAAAGCTGGACAATGGAATAATACATCTGACATGTGAGAACTTTACTGTTCGAACAAAACAAGGATAGTGACATGCTGAGTACTCGGTTATAGTTTTAAAATTGGATTTGCATAATACTCTGTTTTCGAATAGAATTTTGAGTTTGTTTCTAGGCATTGCTCGCGTTCAGCCGGGTTAACGCTAGACTAGCAGATTTGCTAGAATCTAGCGCTGACCTGGAAATAGTTAGCCTGAAATATTTCGCAGACACATCTAGCGAAATGGCTGGGAGCTGCACGCGTCATCTTTGCTATTATTTTGTTGTGTTTAGGTACGTTTTAATTTCTAGGTTAAGTACTTGTTGTACAGAACACAGTAACAAAGTGTCAAAATATAAGGAACAAGGAAGTATATCCTCTAGCAGTTCAAGTAAGTTTCTGAGTTTTCAGTACTAGACAGATAGAACTGTCAGTTAATAGTCACGTGCATGTCATGTCATCTGAAACGTTTTACTTTAATTTGCGTTCCCTCGCTAGACTCAACAAAATAAATACCGTTCAGTACGTATCTAGCACTATCAAACTACGCTAATTTTTTCTAGGCCAGGACTATCCCGGCTGGAGGCATATTTACCCCTGGACTGAAATATGAAGCGAAAATTCAAATAAATTGTTCCTGTACTAGAAATATTAACATTTAAAAGAAATTAACACAACACAAACATAACTTGCGATATTAACCTGCATTTTAAAAAAATAATTATTGAAATTTATTAGTATTTGACTTTGATTTTATAGACAAAACAGCATTTCTCCATTTTTCTATAAAATAAAAGTCAAATACTAATAGATTTTAATAATTATTATTTTTAAATGCAGGTTAATATTAGAAGTATGTTTGTATTGTGTTGAATTTTTTAAAATGTTAATAGTTCTAATACAGGAACAATTTATTTGAATTTTTGCTTCATATTTTGGTTCAGGGGTAAATATGCCTCTGAACAGGTGTATTGATTCAATGGTATACGTTGGAAAGGAATTAGAATATATCATTTTTTCTCATTTGTAATTACCTTAGTAATTGCTAATATGACTGCCACGCTGAAATGATTGATGGTTCATATTAAAAAAAAAATATTTTAAATACTTTCAAAGTATTTCTTTTTAACTATAATATAGACTTTGACATTAGTTTCTTCTACTTCCTTCCTTTGGGATGCTTTCAAAATAATCATAAATTAATAAGTTGTTCTATTGCAGTTTCAAACTCTACTTTAGGAAAATACCTTCTACCGTATAAATTTATTTTAGTAGCACATTGCCAAATCAAGTGAGTACGGTGGTTGTTTTCTTATTTTTTCACCAAAAACTTAAGAAAATGCTTCCTTTTTAATTCTATATTTCACTAACAACATTACTTTAAAAAATTGACTAAACTTTCAAAATTTCAATTGAAATGGGAGATAATCAGACAAATAAATAAATATAATCATCACGGCATATTACCCACTGCTGGGTGTGCCAATCTGCTTTGTACATAGATTCCTGTAATGATGATGACATATTTGTACCGTGCGGGCGTTTACCAGGCGTCACCTCACGGGCACTTAATGCAGGTGTGGAGAGAGTACCACAGGGGTAAATTTTGTGCCATTTGAAATTCGAAATATTTGGCGTTGGTCGGGATCGAACCCGGTTCCCCAGATTCGCGACCAGACACTCAGGCACACGGCCACGAAACAAATAATTGTTTGAAATTTTGTTTCAACGCGACTTATCTGATTTTCTTATTCTCAATAATTCTAGCGTGACCCTACTACAATATAATTAATTACTATCATGTATGTCTACATTTACAATAGAAATTATAACTCTTGCAAGCTTTTTTATTCCAATGAATTAAATTAAATTATTAAGGTAATTTAATAATAGTAAACCGTGGATAGGGATTATAAGAAAGAATTAATCACCAATGGATTGTTTGGAGAAGAGATGTGACAAGACATTCGTGTTGTTATTTGAAAATTAGAAATAATTTTCAAGGTTCTTTAAAGTTTGACTTTGGTTGGAATTCTAAATAATTAACGAGGTTGTATCTTAAATTTCATGAGAAAATATCATGCAACTTGTCCTATGTACTTTTGTCATCGAAATAAAAAAAATATTATTATTATTATGTAAATTTGAAATTTTCTATGATATATTTCAAATTCTATTTTGATTAATATTAATATTTTTTTAAAACAATATGCCTGCAATATTATTTTGTAAATTTGTTTCAAATTTAAAATAATTTATTTCTGCTAGTGATTGAATTTGAGTTTCGTTTTAAATATTTGTGAATCTGGTTGGCAAAAAAGGGTCAAATATTTAAATTGACATCCGCGTGACGAATCTAAATGAAAACCCACCGGGTTTGCAAACACAATGGGTGTGAACTTTTTCAAACATTCCAGTCCTTAAAATACAATTTACACAAATTTCTAAAACATTCAGACAAATAAACAAACAGAGCGTCGAATGTGTCACAGTGGTTCCCCAAAGACGTGTTTTTGTGTCTTCCAAACCGAAAAGAAACAAAAAAGTTGGAGGAAAAAGGAAGACAGTTGAAATTCTGACAATAACAGGTCGAATTCCCCGAACAAGAATTTCCAGTACAAACTCGGCTACATTGTAGCGTGGCGCGGCGATTATCCCGCGAACGTGAGCGGACTGCGAGGGCTGCACCAAGCAAGGGCGAGATAACATTATTCATCAAATACGCATTTTATTCACTGTTTCATCATAAAACTTCACCCTGCATGCTTTTATTGCCCAAATATTTTTTATGTTAGGCCCAATCAACACAAAACCGCCAAATTGAATTACTATACTGCAGTCATTTTTCTCCGATATATCTCCTTATCAACTTTTTCTTTTTAGTTTAGTTTTGGTAAAAGTAATAAGGGTAATTTTTCCTTATCACTCTTACTAAATAAATAACGGGAGGAATATGAAATAATTTGGAATTTCCAAATGCTTAGTTTCTTTTTTTTTGTAAGATTTTACAATTAGAACGTTTTGCCCCATATCATTTATTTCACTTCTTTGTCCATAAATTAAATTTTCAACATATTCATATTTTTCTATCGTTCTACAATATCACAGTCTGTTTCTTGAAATGAATCCATTTTTTTCATTTTTCACTTCAGGAGAATTGAAGTCTTGAAATAGCTATTTTTGTATTAAGAGCGCAAAGTGGGACATTGTCGATTGAGAGGTTAAGAAGCACGGCATTCTCTCCAAATCGACAATGTCCATTTGCGTTCGAAACACACAAGATTTTTCTACAGTTCTCCACCATAACAAAAAATAATAAAATATACACTTTGTACTTACAGTACTACTCAATAGTTTTGCAGTGAAGACAGGAACGTATTCAAATATGACTTCAAGATATTGTTTTGGTTTTCGTTTGAAAAACTTAATGCCAATTTTGTGATTAATATTATAAGTTTTTTTGTATAATTTATTTGTTCCAAGTACATTAAGTAGTGCAGTGAAAAAGTGGATGTCCATTAGGAGCTTTCACGCCAAACTTTTGCAGGTGGCAGCACAACTGACCACACAATTTATTTTATATTAAATTTTAATTTATCGTTGTTTCCATGATTTCAATCTAATCTAAGCATTTTATATTTTCGTTTTTGTAAATAAATGCCCTATTTTACTTTCACAGCAGTGCGTCATTTTATTTGGTTATCTAATATACCGACAAAGCAGATATATGTCAGATTGACTTGTGAAGGTGGTTAATATGGAACTACAGTGCCATTAGTTCCTGACTAAACGTTTCTATTAAGAATGTAGACAAATGACATTTCTTAACATTTTATAGTTAGAAATTTGGACAGCGAGCGTTTTTTCTACTTTGTCGCGCGTAAGCGGCAAGTGACATTTTGCGTTGATAAAAGAGAGCGTAAATGGCTAATTTGTATGTAGACTGTACAAAAAATTGTTTGTTTACAGGAGTAATAATTTAAGTACCTAGCCATATAATATAAATAAAAATCGAGGTCCAGATTCAATTTTTTATCGTTGTTATAGATGTTCAAACATGACAAGTTTATATTATTTTATATAGGAATTGAATTATTATTTCTTTTAAAAAACAGGTTTAATTAAAAACGAACAGTATGACGTTACATTTAAATCAAATTTGGGAAAATCTTATTATCGTTTCGTTTTATAAATAACAAAATCTGAAAAAATATCTAATTTGATTTTCCTGGTTGTCCCAAAAAATCAGAAATTCTGTTACAAAGATCCAAAGCTGATAATAAGGTTGAAATATTATAGTTTTGTCATTGTAAAATTTATATAACAATATATATATATATATATATATGTATATATATATATATATATATATATATATATATATATATTTATATATATATATATATATATATATATATATATATATATATATATATATATAGCGGTTAACGCACAAGTAATTCAAATATTACAAATCGCACAACACCGAGGAAAATTACCCTTTAAAGTTCATTTTCATTACGACTTTTTCACACATATTATTAAGTTTAATATAAAACCAATATTGAGCTGTAATTCTATAAAATTACAGTATCAATTAACTGAACCACGAAAAGAAATTATTTGTACTCCCATTTTTCTTGGGTGTATATATCCTGGATAATCTTCTTGTTTTCAATTATTTTTAATTAGGGTCTTTCAGATATTTTGAAACTTCATTTCAATTTTACGTCCGTTGAAAACAAATTTTATAAACATTATAAAATCAATTTTCTTTTTACAGGTAGGTAACCTTACCTATAATTAGGAGTATATGGCGGATGTACTGATGAAGTACTCGTAGTATGAAAATTAGCAAGTAACTATAATTTACTAATTATATGTATGTGTAATATTTTATTACTTTTATATAAAATACACGAACATATGTAATCAAGTAGTTTGAAAAAAAAATACATCATGTTGATTCGCTTAACTGATATTTAAATACTTCCACGTTCAATTATATTTATAAATTTACTACCTACAAGTAATAAGTACTTTGCAGACACTGAAAATTAACAGCAATAAGAACAAAGTTATATATTTTACTTGCCTGTGCATTACAATCGACGTGTAGTAAAACAATGAAAACTATTATTTTCATTCACTAGCAAATAAACCGTTTCTTATAGTTATTCCTATGAAATTAATGCCAGTTTAAAATTGTAAAATTGTTACAATTAATTCTTGTATAAAACATCATTTAATATAGTTTTAAATATTTGTAAAGTTATCATAATTTCATTGAATTTCAATTTCGCGCTATAGTAATGTTATTATAAATAAACAATATTAAATTATAATGATAATATTATATATATATATATATATATATATATATATATATATATATATATATATATATATATTATTTAATTTATGTTGCCGATTTACCTAGTGTGTTGAAATTTTGCACTGCACATGCATATGCAGATGACACTCAAATTATAGCAACGGTAAATAAACATAACATAAATGAAAACTCATTTTTGGTGAATGCTGACCTTGAAAACTTCTCCACCTGGGTAAAAAATAATGGACTTCAAATTAATGCTAGTAAATCCTCCTTACTTGTCTATGGTGCAAATGAGCCTCCGTGCATTGAACTAAATGGTACAAAACTACAACGTAGTACTGAGGTCAAGAGTTTGGGCATGTTAATAGATGAAAATTTACTTTTCCGCGAATACTTGACTAAAAAATTAGTTGCAGCTAAATTAAAGCTAAAAGTACTGTATCAGTACCGTCAATTACTTTCTCCAGATGTTAAATTTCGCCTTGTCAATTCATTAATATTTCCCCTACTCGATTATTGTTCATGCGTTTACGTACCTAATCTAACTAAAGGTGACAAATGCAAAATTAATCTTTTGCAAAATAGCTGCTTGAGATTTGTATTCGGTGTACATAAATTTGACCATATCTCCCTGTACCTTTCTAAAGTTAATTTGAATTTTATTGAAGATAGAGTAAGAATATTTTTTCTCCGTCTCATACACAAAACAATAATTACCCGATGTCCACAATATTTATATGAAAAACTTGAATTAAAAAGACACAAGTACAATTTACGTGAAAATGATTTATATGTTGTGCCATCCTTCAACAAAATTAAATATAAAGGATCTTTTTCATATTACTATTAATTATTTTTGGTATTATTACTATGTTTACTGTTTTTTTACTTGGTTACTAGTATAACTTGTAATGTACGTTTTTTCTATTTCATATGTATTTCTTTTGTATTTCATATGTATATTTTTTGTACTGGTTAGGTGGAAGATCAGCCTTGGCTGAACCTCGCCATTGAGATTACCTCGATAAAGCATATTATTATTATTATTATTACTATTATTATTATTATTATTATTATTATTATTATTATTATTATTATTATTATTATTATTATTATTAGTATTATTATTATTATTATTATTATTATTATTATTATTCATAAGAATTCTTTACTTTGTTGATATTTGTATATTTATTTATTTAATTCTAAATATAAAATTGTCACTGGGAAGAAAATACTCCTAGCCGCTAAGAATTTTATAAATTAGTTTTACGAGCATGCGCATACAAACCCATTTACCTCTTCTTGTGAGCGATGTATCTCTATCTCATATTCTTGAACGGATGCACAATACATTGGCGAGATAGGGAACCAGCAGTATATTTAGTTAATAGGTATATACGCCTACCTATGTTACGGTTTTTCTGGTTCACCCAAAAGCTTTGTAATGTACTTCGGAGCGATAATGCATAGATGTCGCTACTTGTACTGAAAAAGACATATTTATTGACTTCAATCTTAGTCATTTTCTTGTCATTTCTTCAGTAGTAATATGAATTTCAGATTGAATCTATTTTTCTGTACTATACTTGTACACTCAAATACAAACGTAAATATATATTTTTTAATATTCGTTTTAATATTGTTCTTTAATTTTTTCCCAAGAACACTTCGACAGCTAATATTTTTTCTATTTACAAATTTCAAACTCACAAATTTAAAAAATATAATGAATCATTGACTCGTCAAAATTCGTCAATCGTGCTTTAGGGTTAATTCACACCGTCCGCCACAGCACAGACACCCTATTTGTCGCGGCTAGGTCGTCACATCACTGCATGACACTCCTCTGCGTGATATTAAAAACTCAGAACATGCATTCACAATATGTATGCTAAATAGGACTTTAAAACGATTCAAACGTCAATGGTATTGCAATTATAAAACGAGCATGACGGTTCGTGCGTTCATGTGTGAGAATGTGTCGTGAATGTGCTTGGCATCAACACATAGGCGGAGAAGGGTTGCGGGGTAAATTTAAGGGTGAAATTGTTTTTATCATGACTTAAAGATGGATAATTGGGTTATTTTGCATAGAAGTTTCAGTTAATAATATGCGTGGATGATAGATTTGCAAAATTATATTTACACATCATTTAACTAAATATTCACGAATCTGTGTGAGTTAACTTATTTGAATAAAGAAAAAGATATATCATATGCGATGTAAAAGGTTTTGATCGATCGATTATCTCAGGTAATATTAATAATAGAGGAAAACCGTTTGCTTATTCAAGGGTCAATGTTTTCAAAAAAGAGCAAATACTCGAAAATTATGTTTTGGTGTACACTTATACCTTCTTCAGGGTAAGATATACAAAATCTTAGACATAAAATTATGTACACATAAGTACGCGTTCAATTTTACAAAAATATATTACAAAAATTCGCAAAAGCGTAGCAGGTTTTGATAATCACAAGTCCCTAATGCTGCTGAGGAAAAATGCGGATTATTAATTTATTTGGACGAAAAAATTATTAATTGTTATGAAACAAGGAGCAAGTGAGAAAAATTAATTACAGATCATTACCTATTTGTTTGTTATCTGAGTTAAATTACATACCTATTTAATATACTATACGTGCATTTCTGCGTAATGTGGTAAGTACATAATTAGAAAATAACAATTCAAGGTTTTAATAATAGGGTATGTGACCATATTCGAATTTCAAACAAATGTCATAAAATATAAAAACTAACTACTATAGCTTCTCATTATAATAATAAAAACTAAACATTAATTTGTAATAATATTGTTATTAACAATGTAATGTTTTGGAGAAGGGATATATACTGTATGTTAGAATCGTAGACGAAGACAAATAGACTGCGGGAAGGAAAAATACAGTTATAAATCAGCCTATCAGCGTCGCATTTATGTTGTGGTAGGTGTGGCAGGGTGTGGCATGATCACATCTGGCTATAACTATCTCTTTCCCTTCCAGTCTAACCGTCTTTATTCACTAAGTGTTTAAATTACACTAATTATAATACGATTAGAAAGAAATTCGTTTCGCCGCCCCTGGCAAGTGTGAATGCTCATTTGACGGGCGTCATATGCATCGTGCATGTGCGTGTCTGCTGCGTGAGGGGTTTGCCAGCACCGCCTGCGACCAGCGTCGGACAAAATTTATATATTTTATTACAGCTAAACTCAAACTGTAAAATTGTAAAATTGAACTTGAAAGAAGGGTGACTTCTTTTAATATTGCTTCATGTGTGTGATATATTTCACTCGTTTCAACTTATATGTCTGAGATATAACATCTGGACACACGAATACGAGTGTAACTTGACATTACATTTCGATTTTATATTGTCAGGAATTTAATATTTCCAACTTTAAAAATTTCGACGGAAACACCATTCAGATATAAATCTTGTATATGTTGCGAAAACTGCAATAGGATGAAAATACAGGAAGTTTTTTTTGTAACATCATTCACTTCGAAACTACATTGTAGAATTTATAGTGACGTGGGGTACTCTAGGGACAAAATAGTGCTATGACAAAATAACGTTGAAGGAAATCATTCCAACAAGTGTAAATTGTGAGTTTCTTTAAATTTTAGAAGAAAACGACGTTTATCATTTCTCAACCCTCCCAAAATAAAAACCCGGAATACCCATCATTAGCATATTTAAATGCCCGTTTCTACACTATTTTTATGTTAAATATAACACTATAATTTATTTAGTGTTCCATAGTATTAAGCTAGTGAAAATACGTTTGCATTTAAAAATGCGTATAATTTTTTACTCTTGCATACTATGATTTCAATAGTACAGAAGATAATAGAAAGAGATAATTTATATGTTTATTTCCTTCTTCACACAATTATTTGAAACGCTAAGGGTATATAGGTAGGAAATTTTATACGTAATAGCGTATTACTAGTTATTATACGTTGTATAGTATTTTAAACTTTATATACTAACGTTACAAATATTATTTTTTTAGCATTTTTGCTATTTACGTGCAATAACGTGAATTGTAATGTAACCTACAATCACAGTCTACAAATACTTATAACGCAGATTGTGTATGTATATTTTTGGTCATTACACGTCGATCGCGTGTTTACAATTTATGTCCACCTCACGAACTGTAGGCTGTATTACATTATACTTTCCTGCTTAGTTTTATTTAATTTGTTCGATCTTAATACTGAAGTCCGTTTTAAAACTAAGGAGTAAAAGGAGTAAATTTCTGTAAAAGGTACAATCACAGAAAATAAGCAAGCATATTTTCTGTGGTACCTACTTCTACTTTTGACGTATATTAAAAAAAACTGTTTTGAGCTTCAAGTAAAGTATCTATTATTTTCCGGTGACTATTTTTCTATAATAAATCTGGTGTGGCCAACACAATACCTCCCGTCATTTACAGCCCGATTCACAAAAAAGAGTAAGTTAATCCTTATTTTTGGATTAGCGAATTTTACTCTAATTTTGACTGTTTATTTCTTAAAATATAGTTTAATCTAATCCAAGTAACTACGTTTTTTTAAACCCCTCAACAGGATTAAATCCTAACTACAGAGTGGGTTCACATTCACACACATCCATGCCTTAGTGCAGGGATTCGAACCCAGAGCCCCGACGGCACTCATGACATGAGGCGTTGCTCTAACCATTGAATCACCGGAGCTATAATAAAATGATTAAATTTTAAATACCGTGATAGAATAGAATTCACGAATCCAACAATGAGGCTTAGTTAAACATTTTTGTAAATCGTTAATTTTTATTAATCTATATACATACCTACATATTTACTTATGCTGGAAACTGTATTGAAGTCCTTTTCTATTGTTCTATTTCCTTATTTTCTTTTTAAAATGTTACTAGTGTTACTTTGAAATAATTAGTTCTTTGATAGTGACATTTATCCGTCAGTTACATACATTTGAATAACTGCGTTTTGTTTGTTTAAAGAATAGGCTCCGAGATTTAAATTATAGATAATTTTATAAATTTATCCATAAAATATATATATAAAAAGTATTAATGCTAATCTATAGTAAATTTAATAATCTTCAATTTTTATAATAACATTAATCTCAAAAAAATAACATTTAAAGGTATTTTTCGAAGAAAAACTATTTTTAGCTTCTAATAAAGTGCCATTTCCGGTTATCCGAGTTTCACACCAAAATCTAATGGGATCTTTCCATAACAGAAAAAGTTCGAAATACAAGGTTTTAAAATTTTTTGAATGATAGTATTTGAGTTAGAGTGGAGGATCCACACACACATACACACAGACAACATCGTGAAAATGTTAAAATTGGATTCTAGGGACCTTAAAACGTGGTAATTTACCAAAATCTCCATATGCGATTTTTAGCACAATCCCTATACCTCCCTTACCTTACCAAGGGTAGCGGGAAGTAAAAAACATCTTAATTTAAAGCAATCTATTCTAGAAAGTTTTAGTTTTTACTTAATAAGCCACGTTTTTTTAATTATTCTATGACGTTGATGGTAATCTCATTTTGTACTTAAACAATGGAATTAGATTCCCATAAATTGATCTATTATAAAACTTATTAAAATATATGAATATTTATAACTTTCGTGATCAATAATTGGAAATATGCGTGGATAATAAGCAATTTAATGAAATAATTGCTAAAATACTAAGTATATTATTATAGTCCAAGTTTTGCTTGCCAGCGGGAAGTCTGTTATATGTTATTCAACATATTTTCAAACAAACATACATGGTTTCTTACTATCTGGTGCGGTATCACAAATGCAAACAAGTATTATTTGGTCTACTTTATTTGTCATTACGTTGTTGAAAGTAGTAATAAATGGCATATTTTCAGGCTGCTACCTACTGATATTATCTTTGAACTACACTTGTGACTGTGTTCACTCCGTTACTATATTACAAACACGTCGCTGTCATAATGACAGTGCAAGATGGTGCCAAATACGAAGTAAGTTTATGGTCTATGCAACATGGTATTCGAAAATTTTTGGGAATGTTTTTTAAATTGCAAATGTACTTCTATTTTTTTAATCGCCAAACATTTTAAATAATGTTTCAAATATCCCGCTAAAACGCTCTTGTCGCTCATAACGTCACGATCTAGTAGCTTAGTAAATACATTGTAAAAATAGGAAACACTTTATTTTTTATAAGTATTGACTACATACACACATACCTACATATGCATACATACAGACTTTAAAACATGCATATTCATCCTAAACTCGATGTACGACCAATACAACGTTTAGCATTATTGATTATTGCTATACCACCCTTACTTAGGGTAGAGGGGAGATAAAAGTATATTGTAATTCAGGCTTAATGCAAACCTCATTTCGTGTAACTGAATAGTAATAAATAATTAAATAGATGCGTGTAAAAATTGAAATGTTAATAAAATAATATATTTTTATGGCGCTAATTTTAATGTGTTTACCTACCGCGATGTTCCTACTTCTATGTGATTAAAATGACTCGAATAACTGATTTGTAATGTTCAGTAATAAAAACACCATATAGTGCATTTTACAACGTCGATGTGCCGTGTGTGGTCGCAGATTTATTACAGATTGTTTAATTAGATTTTACTGGTAAGTTTGACTTTTGTTCTTAATTAAATTTCAAAACTTTTACTGTAAAATTAATTGTTTAATCTATAAATTATGAGTGATTGATATAACAGTGGTTTGAAAAAGAAATTTTAATTAAACTGAACGAACATTGTAATTTTCATTGAAATTGTAATCAGACTTGGAATTTGTTTGTCCCTTTTTAATTAATATTAGAAAATATGATACTAAAGGCAAAACAGTAATTGAATTTCAAAAAATATTTACTAGTTTGGTTTTAAAATAAAGTCAGATTAGAAATTCCATTATAATTGTAGAAATCCTGACATAGCTTTTTATTCAACAATTGTATGGATAGGGGTTGCATTTTAAAGCTATATAAACGCCTGTAGACATGCAGTAAAATGTTAATTTTATTCTAAAGAGATAATAATTTGAAGAAATGAACCAGCTGCACTTATAATGTTATGAATAGTAATATTAAAATAAATTAACGATAACTGTAACAGTTACATGATTTTGCATTTACTATTCTTTATAAAATAATTATGTATTATAATGTGTTGAAAATACGGGTAATTTTAAGTCGAATGAAAGATAAATAAAATATTCTAAATATGGAGTGTAAAGTCACTTTCAAATAGCATAAAAGTGACCCCTGTTGTGTTCTGTCCACTATAGCGCCCTCGACAGTACAGTATGTCACTACCGAAATTTGCCAATTAAAATGGAGATTGGTTCGACGGTAAGTAGGCGAAGTGATATATTTTTTTTTTACTAAATATAAATTTTCTTATAGACTTTTATATTAAATTCTAATTAATTTGTTTAGGGGAGTAATTGAGAAAACAACAAGTTCCCTAAATAAAAAAAAATTAAACTGTAGTTTTATAATTGGAACAATCGTTTGATTAGCGATATTTGACATTTGAAATTTTTTGACATTCATAGCCACCAACCATAAAAAAAATTGTATTAATATATTATAGCACTTGAATGAGGTACAGTGTGTTCAATAAAATTCCTAACTCGGAGTAGGCTATGAACAGAGAAACGTAAGTCTGATCATATTCAATTCAAAAGTCAAGATGTCAAAATTAATCTTGAAATGTAATTTTAAGGAGAAGAAACAATAAAGAAGGATACAGTATATTGACATTCGCCGTTTTCTAATTTGTTTCCATTTATAAAATAAGATTCAAGAATATCTCATGTCAAATTGACATTTAATTAAATATAAATATTTTTAAATTGACATACGTTTCTTTGTTCATAGCCTACTTCGAGTTAGGAATTTATTTGAACACACTGTACTAACGAACTCTTTTGGGTATTGTAACAGCTTTGTTAGATACAGTTCACAAACATAGAAACGCAAAAAAAGTAAAACTTACTTCTTTACTTAATAACACCACAGATAGATACTAATATAAATCTTTTGATACATCAGAAAACACAAAATGTCAAAATTGAGATTGCGTTTAAATTTGATTGTAGGTACTCACGCTTTTGTTAAAAGTAGCATTTAGTACCAAAATCTTATAAATAAATATATCATCACGGCATATTACCCATTGCTGGGTGTGCTAATCTGCTTTATACACAGATTTCGGTAATGCCCGTGAGGTGACGTCTGCTAAACACCCGCACGGTACAAATATGTCATCATCATTACAAAATCTTGGTTGTTATAATATGTTATTTTAAAGTAGTCCTTTTTCTTGAAAAATACATTTTAATTACTTTGAATTACCTTCCTTCTAATAAATCTTTCGCCTTTTTTTAAAGATTTCCGTGGAGGAGGGTAACTCAAATGAGTCTTTACTAACTCAAATGAATTATATGTTTTATAACTGCCGCAATAATATTATTTTGAAAAAATGAATATGTTACGACAAAGGCCGCAAAATATGCAGAGCTGACATGGCCCGGGAAATGTCAGCAATGTCACCATTTCATGACGTGATTAGATTTTATTCATTGTTTTTCGCAAAATTTGGATATTTTAACTTTTTTTTAATTTTTCTAAATATACGATAATTTTACCTACGCACAATCGCACAAAACCAACACCCGTCGTTAAACTCGTGTCGTTTTTATATTTTATATTAAAAAAATACTATTACTCGTATAACGACACTAGTATCGCGGACATGATTTTTGTACGTTAGATTATGTTTAGAAAAGTTAAAGATAAAAATTATAAATATTGAGAAAAAAGGTATACGAAATTTAAAACCGTTGTGTAAGGCTAACATTACCCGGGAAATATTAGCAATGCAATCTGCACATCTTGTGCACATATAACAAAAGAGTATAATAAGTAAGCAAGTAATAAGCTGTAAGTATGTAATCTGAAAGTAGGAGTTTCTTTTAGTACGATAAAGATAAATAGTGGGTATTATGAATAGGAGACAAAATTAAGAAAAAAATTAAAAATAAAGAAGAGTAACTTCAATGACAAATGTATGCATAAGACCTTCGTTGTTGAGTACCTATCCTTCAAATTAAGTGACAAGTAGGCAAAATTTTTCTTTTAAATAAAGTTTGTTTCTGGAAAATATTGCCTTAACGTCATATCCATTATAATTTCAAATTTGTAATAAAGACAACATGTTATTATATTATAAATGGCACTTCCGTTACCTAATATTAATTCTATTGATTTTATGTGAACCCACGTACAAGCCAAATAACAAGAAGTATAAACTGATTCATAAAGAGGTTACATATCTGTCAACCCGGAGATTAAAATTCCCAGGCACGTTTGAACTGCTAAAAATATTTACCTACACATCAAAGGTCCGCAGATTCGCAGCACAAATATTATTTTTCGCACTTGCCAACTGTAAAGCCGAGCATCAGATCAAAACCTCAAGTTGTCATCTCTCAGTTTCCTCTTTCCGTTCCGTTGCAGAGACGGAGATCAAAGCCCGGGCGCGATTCCGCCTATCCAAACACACCTGGTCGGACCTAAATCACGGATTGACAGCGCTAACTAACGCTGAAGTATCGGTAAATAGCGCTGAAAGCCTAGCTGGCGGTAAATGGGTAAACAAAGGCCTGCCGGACTCGGGGTAATCTGTTGTCTACAACCCCAACCGAGGGGTTGTTAGTGTTAGTATTCGTTGTTAAGTTAGGTTAGGTCGCTACAGGGTGTAACAATATTTAAACATGGATCGTGAGGTTTAAATACAGACTCAACTAGTTTAACGGATGGTGTGGAGTGTTGAGGTAAAATGGACAAGGGGAAACAAAACAGGACTAATGTTACATGCAATGGAATTTCTGACAATGTTAAATTACTATACCCACTTTGCCTTATTCTCTCTCTAGCACTACATACGTAGACCTTGTTTACTAGATAACCAACAATTTATTACGCATACAAATTAATTAATTTGTATATATGATAAATTTACTCAGTAATGCCAACGTTGGATAATAGATAAAAAGTTAAAATTTATGTACAACACACTATTTAAAAGAGTAAAAAATACGTACCAAAAATTATCATATTTATATCATTTTATTCAAGTCCAAATTGACATGTTATAATAATTAGCACTTAAAATTCAATTATTACTTAAATCAGTCTAGTTCAACATACACTTAAACTCAAATTTATACATAATAAGATTTACCTAAATGCAGTATGTTTAAAAAAATTAACTCGAAGTTGGCTGTGAACAGAGAAAGGTACAGGGGTTTTTATTAAGAGCGGTTATCTCCGGTTATATGGTAACCGCATTTAATTGAGCATCCCGGTTACTTGCGATTACGTCAAACATATAACCGCGATATGCAAGACGATTACATGTCAGGTTACTATAGCTATCCTTTTTTAGCTGTCAAAACGCTCACATTTTGGCAGTTAGGCAATTTTCAATAAAAGTAAAAATGGAATTAGATGTATTATACTGTGAACAAGATAAATATTCGACAAATGTCAAATAATTAATTTGACGGAAACGTCTGTAGTAACCGGGCATATTTTATTCACTCCGGTTACGTGCGGTTAACCATATGTTACCCAGTTACTTGAATAAAAAACGCCATATATGTCATCATTTAAAAGTATTTAATTAACTGTCATTTTATCACGAGATATTGTGAAAAATGATATCTAAAGAAATCAAAGCTTTTCTACTTGAATTTTATATTAGAAATGGAAGTAAATTAGAAACCGGCGAATGGCAATATTCTTTTGCTGCTTATTACAATAAATTTCAGAAAAAATACATTTCATGATAAATTTTGACAACTTTACATTGAATAATGATGACATACGTTTCTCTGCTCATAGCCTACTCCGAGTTAGGTTTTTTCTAACCACTGTAGTAAAATTTGCCAACTTTGATACCGTTCCTTAGGTTAAATAATGTATTTTGAGTGATTTTAGCAGAGACACAAAATTGGACTTTTTGTTTTAATACTCACGATATACGAGTCCAAACTTATATTAGTTGGGCCGGTTAATATTTTCAACAAACAAATTATAAAACCTACGCAACTGATGAGAAATTTTTACAAATTTTTTTCGACTAGTTTAAAATGATTTAAACTTACAAAAACTGAATTTGTTATTTAAGTATTCCGTCTTTTAACATTGCGTTACATCGCCTTTATTAGTAATAGAAGCTTTAATTCTGACAGGCATTAGATCCCTAAGTCCTGCACAATTTCCTGTGAGTATTGTCCCATATGTCTTGCAAGGTATAGATTTTACTGAATGCACTCAATTTTTATGAAGTTGCTTTTCATTGCGTCAATAGTAAAGGGTCTCGGTAGAAGCTACATCTAGACTGATGACCTTTAAAATAGCGGCCGAACTATTATCACCAGTCGTTCGGCCTACAGTTTCTTTTTTTTTTTAATTTTTAAGTTTAATGAATTTTCTAACTATTTGTGTAGATTTTATAATTTGTTGGAAACATAAACCGGTCCAACTAATATGAGTTTGGGGTCGTATGTATATATTTAGATTCTTCTAACTATTTAGATTGTAGAAATTTTGTTTATCTAGAAACCTTAACACGAACACTGCATATTGGTCATTTTGTTCTTTTTTATACATTCCTATAATCCGGAAATATTAATGTCTACCTATTTATCATTTTGCGTAAACTGTCATTTCTATGGGAATTAATTATTATTGGTATCAGTTTGAAACTTATTAAAGGAAGAATACGTTTTTAATGCTCACTTTGATAAGCATTTAGTTCCCGCACTCATATGAAAAAATCTGATGTGGCCAGCACATTACCTTGCCTCAGTTCTATGTATTTTATACAAATGTCATACAGAAAGATCCTTGCAAAAGATTCTAGTTCTTGTACGTTACCTTAAGGCAGTTACGTATTTTATACAAATTCCATATAGAAAGTTTCTAGCAAAAGATCCTATATTTCCAGTAAAATTATAATACAAACATACATGTCAATTACACTTGACATTGTCACCTTTCAATCAGAATTTTCTTAATGTAGCAGCTGTTTCAAGAGTTATAGCATAGCTGGCTTATTTATGATTTTTAATTTCTTTATAATTTTTTCACTCATTATCCATTTAATATTAAGTATAAAATGCAGTCAAATTGTATAGAGAATAAAATATTCTTTAATGTTTCTAATAACATTAAATGTGAAAAAATTATATTTAACATCATTTTTTCAAGAAAAACTGTTAATAACTTCAAATGAGGATACTTCCGGTTGACCAATTATAACCAAAGTCAGCTCTTCATGTGGATGTAACGAAGAAGAATACGAAAGAATTTTATTTTTTGGAAATGTAGTATTAGAGTTATCGCAAACGAAATTTTTGTCACGCACACATACACACACGCACGCACACACACACACACACACACACACATATATATATATATATATATATATATATATATATATATAATCATCGTAAAAATAGTAAGATCGTATTCTAGGGACCCTAACATATGCTTATTCATCAAAAACTCACCCCATTTTTTTGACCAAAGACAATACATTTCTTACCTAAATGTGACGGAAGGTAATAATTGTAAATTATATAGTATGCGATTAGAGACGATTCGAGTCGAAATATATCACTAAACTTATTGTTTCATATTTGTTTTGCCAATTCAAATCGGACTTGTACGAGAGGAGTAAACATAGGGCATAGGATAAAGTCTTTCGTGTTGTATTTGAACGTACCTACATAATATAAGGCTTATTAAGGTATTATGACAGTTTGTAGTGCATGTGTCATGTTTCTAGCAAAATCAAAAATAGAAAATATCGTGCAATGTTTAAAATTTTTTCAAATACCCACTTGGCTATAACTGCCCTTACTCTTGTCAAAGAAGAAGAAAATCCAGAAAATTTTACAAAACGATACTATTTTTTATCAGCTTTCTGTAGTGTATATTTCATGTTTTTGTTATAAGCAGATAACTTTTGTTCAATAAATGTATTTGTATAATCATTTCTCATTTCTAGCTCATTTTGATTACATTTTGGTTTAACTAAAAGACAAATATGAAAAAGTCAAAAACATGTCAAATATCAATCATTTACTTCCTCGGCTAATTTTGACATGAGCGTCAACTTGAAGTGCACGTACTCTTCAATCGCAACCTTCCACTCCTCCTTGCATGGAAATACTACGCTGTTACTATGATATACAATATTTTTTTAACAGATACAAAACTATGCTGTACCCTGGTCGTATCGCTAATGTAAATCAGTAAATATCACAGGGCCGTCATCGTACCGTCATCGTAATGAGAAGGTAGATGTAAATGGGTCCATTAAAATACATTGGACCAAGAAGTATCGTAACGTTATTGTACCGTCATTGTACCGCTACTGTAAATCAAGCCTAATAGTTCCTAACCTTCGAACCATTTCTCCAGTTAATAAATATAATATACCTACTGATAAATGGAAATATTTAAAATAAAAATTTATGGATAAAATAATCCCCACAGCTGAGTTAACCTTGGTATTTACGGTCCAATCATATGTAACACATAGGAAAACTCAAAAATTTGCTTTATGTCTAAACTCATTTTATATTTAAAAGTTTAATGATAATAAAATATGAAACATCAGGAAAAAAATATAGATATTTACCATTTTTTTCTTCCGAAAAATTTTATATTATTTTGGAGAAATATTATAGCGTTTGTAAGTATAATTTTTCGCGTGCGCGATTATTTCTCTAAACACGAATAGGAATAAGCATTTGTTGTGTAAACGGTTAGGATATTTCGCATGTTTCTTTTAATATTATTGCTGTATGTCACGTGTTATTTTTTATCAGCTCGTAATATATTATGTTGCGTTAGGTTCCGATATTGATAACAACATAAATAGAACTGCATTATACATTTTAATAAGTTTTTTATTAATATAAAATCGCACTAAGATCGTAGATAATAAGTAAGAAGATATAGTTTTAGTTCAAGATTTGCATTAATGAATATTCTATTAAAATAATTGAAAGCAAACTTTATATTCTATTCGTTGAAATAATGCGCAAAGCTAACATAAATACAGTAGAAGTAATAATTCATTGCCTATAATAACAAGTTCAAAGTTATCTGTGAGACGGTGACAATCGGGAGACGAACAGTGGTGTAGAAGCAAAAGGTTAAGGAATATAGAGAGCACAGTTCTAATGTTGAAAATTTTATAGAATTTTCAACAGTAAATAAATATCTAATATTATTCATTAGAAGATGGGTACTTACACGAAATAAGAGATTATTCTTTTTTCATTGTTATTTGAGGATTTTATTAAACTTTTTTTTAATTCGCTCGATTTCATTATTGGTAGTATACCTAAGTCTGGTTTTTGCAGAAAAAATATATCGCAGATTTTCACTGAATATAAACCACAATTTATTTGACATTTATAAACATTTCAATACCTGAACATCTCTACTGTTTCTTTGGAGTACCCATCGAGCAACTAGTATTTTAAAAACTGTTCGTTTTACAATTTTTTTTTTTTATTTCATAATAAATTTTGTTTATCGAACAACATTAATTTTCACAGTGAATTGTTTACATTTATATTAAATGTCTACGAACTTTGCAGTGAGGTCTGATAAACATCCTGTACTTACGTTTAAAAAATTGATAACTTCAAATTATTAATTCCCGTGACGATGAATATTACATTATTACTTGTAAAAAATTGTTATTTAAATAAGATGAATTATCTGTTGTAATTAGTATAATTAACTATATGTACATACATTATATTCGTACATACATAATTTAAAATTGACATGTTTGATTTTTATCATAATAACATCAAGAATATGTTTCCTTTTTTAGTTTTCTTTTTTTTTTACTTACTTTCTTAGTTTTCTTTCTTTTACTTCCCGCCTTCCAGTACGATAGGTTCAAGAGGAGTTAAAAGTCGATATAGAGAAATTTCAATGAATAAGTTTGATTTAAATTTAATACAATTTAAAAATAATATCTTATTGTAGGTAACAATGTTTTTTTTTCAATTGTTCTAAAAATTTGAATGCATTTATTGTATTTACGTTATACTGAATCGTAAACATCTTATTACAGAGTTCCGTCTCTAGTGGTAAAGAAAGTCTTTACGCCCATAAAAAAAATTACAGCCCATAAATTTAAAACCATAGCAACTTGTATACAGATATATTTATTTACATCGTAGAAATGGGCTTTAGGATCCAGGAGAAATTTATTTAAACGAAGAAAGAATTGTGAAAAATTCATGGACCTCGCTGGGATTCGAACCCAGAGCCTCCCAATCGCTAGCCGGGAGGCTCTGAGTTCGAATCCCAGCGAGGTCCATGAATTTTCTTCGTTTAAATAAATTTCTCCTGGATCCTAAAGCCCATTTCTACGATGTAAACAATTAGGTTGGATCTCAAATAATTATTCTAGATATATTTATTCATTATTTCGTTTCGCCATATGTTTCTAAAGACTATTTCGATCAAATAGTTCAATGTATTGTGTTGTAGGTTCCAATATTTTTTTCAAATTAAGTACGATTCAGTATATCATAAAACATTGTACAATGCTCAACCGTTACCCGAAATTTACGTGCTCGCACGGATAACAAATTCGCTTCTCTCGCTCGTTAGGTAAATGTCAAAGTAACGGTCTTGCAATGTAAATTACTATTAAAATCAAAACGTAAAGAACTGATTTTTATTCATATACAGTCAGCCAATACTTACCAAGCTCTTAAAAGATATTTTCGAAAAAAAATATGTTTACGAATTATACTTACCTGCATATGTACATGTAGATATTTACTAAAAAGTTAATACAATATGAGAAATATTTTATTCTTTGTATGTTTAGGTTACATTTTTTATATTTTTTAGAAATAAAAAAATATAAAATAATTTGTTTTTATGTCCAAACTTTTTGCTATTTTGCTAAAGGGGAACATTTTAAGATTACAAAACAACAGATTATTGAGATAATTCAATGTAGGTATGTTAATAACAGATAAAAATAAATAATCTTACAATAAATAAGTTGAGTATTTGGTATGTTTGTGAAATGTGTTATTGAGCATACAGGATGGTTTAGTTTTCTTTGCCTATAGATGATATATCGTAAAATAATAAAATAAAAGAAAAGTTTTCAAATTAAAATTATTCAATATTACGTATTCCACATTGTAGCTTTTTTTGTTAATGCATGTACCAAGGTATGTTCTTTTAAAATGGGAACATAAGTTTTTTTTCAATATCAAAAAGACAATATTTTTTTTAATTGAACGACGTTTAATTTTTATAATATTATATCAAAGAACATATTAAATTTTTTTATTAAGTATATTAAAATGCTCAATAGAAAAATTTAATTTAATTAACATAAAAGTGTATGAATATTGTATCTTATTTTTTAATTATTCTTATTAGCAGAGCGTATTTATAATATTTATTTCAGTTCAAAATTACATAAAACTATATTCGTGCTATATTCTTATTTATTGATAAAATATTTGTTGACATATCAATAATGACATTAAACAAAATGTAAATATACAAAATATAATATCGAGTTGGTATTACCGACCGGATTGTCTTGACTTCTATTTTCATCAATTTTAAATTAATTAATTATTCAACCAATATTAGTAATAAAATTGTGCTAGTTCAACATGAACACCACCTATTCGTTTAGAAATAGAATAAAAAAAATGTGAGTATTAATCTTTTGGGATTACGAACTATTTGTAATTATTAATAATTGAATAATAATTACATCGTAGTTATAATTTTTTAAAAATCTTAAATATCTCCTTTACTTACACTCCTTATCCGCCTTCTACACCACTGACAACATCTAAAACAAAAAGTAATGTCAACACGCGTGACATTGTTTCCGTTGACCGCCAACAGATCGCTCTGGCGTGATGTTCGCGGGGCGGGAAGAGGCGGAGTCAGTCGCTCCGCCTACCGGCTGCGACCTCCATGTTAGATCATTCCTCAGTGCCCACGGACATGTTAAGTCGTCCTCAACACTCCGCATCCTCAGACCTGCATGTATGTTAGTGAGGTTTAGCTGATCAAGTGGTTTGTAAGATTGTAACTTGTGAGAAAGAGAGAAGTTAGAATACGAATCGTTTTTGGGAGGTGGAAATTGATTATTGATTGTTGGGTGATGGGGATTGAGTTTATTGATTATGTATTGATTTCTGAACGCTTGTGAGTTGACTATTTTTAACCTTTGCTTTAAGGAAGACAACATGAAATTTTGACTAATACTATTATTATTAAAAATACCTACCCACATATTTACACATACGAGTATTATGGCAATAAGATAAATATAAATATATTTTAAATGCATGTAATTACAATTACACACACATAATTTAACTAAATTATTAAATCTAAATAGTATCTATTATTATATTTTATTAACTAATTAAATAAAGTGAACAACTTTTACTTACATTTCTCCATTAAGTAGAATACGAGTAGAGAGTATTATAGTCGAACTCTTTTATAACGAAAGTATGAAGGACCTATGTATAATTATTCTATTCGGGTAGAGAGAAGATAAATTTTTAATCATTCATAAAAATAAATGCCACTGTCTTTATCAGACATATCAGCCATTTTCATCATTTTTCACGACACAAATGACAGAAAATAAAGCTTGTTTATAATCTTATATGTATGTAAAAGTGAATGAATAACCGCTAGGTAAATCTACATTTACATATCGACGCCAAATTTCAGCTTCCGGACATGAAATTGTTAAATATATTGCATAGTACGTATAATATAATTAATTTTCAAAATTTACAAAAGAATAGCACTAGCATTAGTTTCAAGTGCGGCCTTACCGACAGTGTCAAAATGTAAAATCCACACTTTTCTGCTGTCAATCAAATATTTTCATTAAAAAAATCAAAATTATCAACAAATTTAAAATATTAATAATTGATTTTCAGTTCATATTATGTTTCCTGCAAATTTCAGCCGAATTCATAACCAAATAAAAGTTTTAATGTTTTGAAAGAATTGCAAAAAAATCGCAACGGGAGTCGTTTTAGAAATAAATAATAAATAAAACTTTGTCCAGACGGTTCCAAGATTTGGAATTAAGTTAATATATATTTTTAACCCCGTAGAACACGAATTTAGTGTTAATTTGAAAATAATTTAAACTGTTGAGGAGTTGAGAGCAAAATAAAATGCATTTTTTGGGGAAAATTTATCCCATTTTCTTTCAAAATTTCGATTCTATTTTCTGCAATCCCTAAGGTCGTTTAAAATATTAATATATCAAATCGACCCGTTAAAGTTCATTTTTGCAAAAATTAACACTATCTTTAACCGAAATCTTCATATTGGACCATTTTTGTCTTCACATTTTTGACATAAGCTAAATATGTTAGCAGGCATTTTTGGGGCTCATAACTCCTAAATTGTTTGAAATATTTTCAATTTAACAGTAAAATCGTGTATCAGTCAGTTTATAAATAAACGACTTGCCATCTATCAACGACTACGTTTATCTCGACGTTTGAAGCAGCTTGAATTTAGTAAATCCCTTTTCAATCTTCGAAATAAACGATCGAGATTAATATTTGAAGCAGCTTGAAAATGTCAAGTCAAGCCTATAAAGTAACAGGCTTGGACTTACGAAGCGGCTTGAGTTCTGTCGAAATAAACAGTGAATGTGTAATGTAACTACACATGCGCACAACTGCAATATGTTGCAGTGTTACTTAATTCTTATCATTTGTTTGTTGTTTGCATTTTACAATATTTTATAAAAGTCGCGACATAAAACTTAGTAAAATCGTCGAAAAGCGAAATATTTGGAGTGATGAAGAAATAAATGTTTTTGATAGAGAAGATAATAACATGACAATTTTTAGATTTTGGGGTTATATATTCAGGATAAAATTAGATCATATACCTCTCCCTGTCTGTCTTTTTTTAGTCAATACGAATTTAAAGAAGATTGAAAATAACTCAATCCTAATTTCAATCCGCTGAGATAAACCAATAAGATTTTTCAAGTCATAATATACTTGAAGGCGATTGAATTATCGAGATAAACGCAGTCAATGACGATTGTCATGAACAGTCTACTAAATGATTAGTTTTTTTTTGACAAAATTATATATTACATATAATGGTTTTTATTATTATTTCATTAAAATTTAATAAAATATTGTATAAACCACGTGAGTTAAGAATGTTTATTCACTCAAATAATTTCACTCATTCGCCCTACGGGATCGCATCTTAAACTTTCTTTTCATGAATAAACATTATCTTAACTCACTTGGTGTATAAATATCTATTATTAAGTATCTACAAAGATATATTTACAAATTCTTAATTTTTATATAAAATAATAAATTATATCATCACGGCATATTACCCACTGCTGGGTGTGCCAATCTGCTTTGTACGCAGACTTCGGTAATGATTAAGACATATTTGTACCGTGCGGGCGTTTACCAGGCGTCACCTCACGGGCACTCATTGTTTAATTTTTATTTATTAGAAATTAGGGCGATAACTTGTACTTCGGTATTTAGTTTATGTTCACTCTCAGTTCTTGGTACTCGTCTTGTTAATGTCATTATTCAATAGTTGTCACCTTTCGCACCATTCAAGGCGCTACTCATACCACATTTATGGAAAAAAAAAATTATCGCGACCCAAGAATTTTTCACCCAGGTAAATAGGTACCTACTTCTTAAATTATCATCTGCATTCGTACCATAAGATATATTTCAAATTTTAACAGATAAGTTGGATCGCAGTTGACACTAGAATTAGTCTTCGAATCAGTTAGATTGGAACGGATATTTTAAAACAGCATCCTCCAGAGTAGGCTGTTTGTAAGTTCTATGGCGGATCCAAAACAAAACGGCAATATGGTACAAATGCTAAATCATTTTATGGCAATGTGTGACTATTTCATATGAAAAATACTATAACCACCGTGCTTCTTACAAATAAATTCGGCTGTATTCGGTTAATTGCCAAAATTAGCGGCCAACTGAAATGTGCTAAAGTTTATTAATATCTACAGAAAATGTGTTAATAATATTCTTAAGTTCATAGCTACATTTGATAATTCCAAAATCGAATGCTTTTCGTATACCTACATACGATTAGGTATTAATCATAAATGTTGATAATTGTGCAATATGTATATTTTATTATTAATTTTGTATATCTAATTTTTGTATAACAGAAACAGACATATTGCATAAAGAAAATATATTCAAAGTAGTGTCTTATTGATTTATCAATTCTTATTGTGACACATTTATATTCTTGTCTTTTCAGTAACTATCCTCTGAGTATCCATAAACGTTTTTATGATCTACTAAAGGTATACTGTTCATTTATGTTGCCACACAATTCGTAAAACATATCTTGAAAACATATAATCTCCGACTCTAAAATGTCTAACAGAATAATGTATTCATATTTGTTTTCTTCCTAGATATTTTTCAAATAATAATGTAATCAAGTAGTTTAATAAATGATAAGTTATATAACCTGAAATTATAATAACTTATTATAAGTACATTTATTAAAAAAAATTAATTAAGGAAACTATTGATAAATAAAATTGAAAATCAGAAAACAAATTTACATGTATTCGAAATCCGTATCATTAATTTAAGATAGCTGTCAATTCCCCACATTAAATTTATCTAGATATAATTGAATGTTTCATAAAATCAGATAATATACATAACTATATACGAGCTACGAGTATGTAATTTAGATGACTAACAATAACTAGTTTACAAAATATATAATTGAGATTAAAATTAAATTATGATATACATAGTAATAGAACTATTATTTTGACATGTATAAAACTAATTATATTATACAAAACTGACATATTAATAATTAATATATTGGTACCTAACCTATTGTATTAAATACATATAATATTAATTATTATATCTCAATATTCTATTAAAAAGCTTAGTAGGCGAAAATTTCGTATACATATACATATTTATTTGGCTAAAATTTATAATTAACATTTATTATGCTTAATTAGACAAGAATAGAAGACTAGAACAACATTAAAGCACATGTTGAGCACTGAAAATAATAAGTAAGGTCTTTATATTTACCTAAAAATAAAAACGAGCATAACTGCCCGAATTTCGCATTGTGCGATTATTTAGAAAATTTGCACACGAATTTTGCGGATACAAAGATTGTGCATTTAATGTTCAAAGGTGGATTTCAAGTAATATTTTTATAGCAAAATTAAATGTCTGATTCTCAAACTAATCAACAGACTGACTACCAGACCCGATTATGAATAATTTAGAACTGAAATTTTGTGCCAGAAAATTTGTTGAAATGGCGAATAACAAATATTTGAGGAACAAATCAATATGACTGTGGAATTTAAATATACTCCTTAAGTAAAACAAGACTTCAGTGAAACTGAAAACATGTTAGAATTTATCAAACCTGAGCATGAAAATCTTATGATGCGAAAACACATACTACAATAAAATTATTTACATAGAAGTAGAAGACTATCGATTAACATAAATGAAACGCGTTGGTGCCTGTACTTTATTTGATTCAGATGGTTTCTGTGTTGTTTTTTAATTTTTTTCAGCTAGTGAATAATTGGCTTTACAAAAAGATTTTTGTAGGTGAGTAAATTGTACGTCCATATATTTCAATCCGTGATATAAAGAAATACGAAATACTTTAAATAGGTAGATTAGGGTATAAATAAAATTTTCTTACAGTAAAATGCTACCTGTAGCAATAATAAAATGAAGTAATGCATGCTTTATGTATTTATTTAAATTTATTGTTAAGAAACTCATGCAAGTCATTTATTTGTATAAAATCACCCTAGTAAATTTCACAAGATCTAGAAATACCCTTAAATACAATCTCTACAACTGGCTTTTGGGCGGTTTTGGATTTTCGTGTGGGACTAAAAAGAGGCAACAGAAAATTTACCGAATAATATTTTTTGATCCTAAAGTTGGTACATAAATAAATAAAAATTGTACAAAAGATGCGAATTTATCGTATGACTTAAAATATCTACTTAATTATTTCAAAAATCTTGACTTTTTTAAATTTATCGCGAAATTTAACATAAATTTCAATTGTATATATACATATATATATATATATATATATATATATATATATATATATAATTTATTTTAGAGAAGTCTACAAAATCTACAGTAATTTTCACTCAAATCTGATAATATTATTATTAATTTCCGACAATACTGCATTTTTAAGGTGCATTCACAAATGCAAATTAGGTTTATTTATGGTTTACACTTTAGATTTAAAGACTTAGGCGCATATTATGTAATGACTCCATTCACACTTCAGAATTTAGGGTCTGTAAATCCAAATCATAAAGCTAAACATTGCAAGGTGATGATTTAGTTTGACGTCACAAACTTCACCAATAAGAACGAGTCTGAAATGATATAGATATGTACACCCATCTTTATTTAGTATCCACTTGGTGGATTCGGCTTTTTAAACAAATGCGAGAAGAACATGGATACTGTCATAATTTAATTGCTGAAATATAACCAATAATGCCAAACGAATGACAGTTTCACGGCGCACACGTGTCTTGTTGAGTACTGCTCTACCGATATTTTAATCCTGTTTTTGAAACATTTACATATATATCTGTACATATCAAAAATAATTTTCAGGTAATTTAAACTTACATTTATGAATAACTTACTTAAACCTAACAAAAACCGTAAACCTAATGTTCATTTGTGAATGCACCTTAAATCTGGAAACACTGGGGCAATACTATTTGCTAGTCCGCACGCGCTTACACAGTAACTACTTTAGTTAATTCAATATAACAAGTTGGAAAATAAAATAAATAATATAATAGGCATAAGGTACATTGTTACTTTGTATAAGTAATTGATATATTAAAAATATTTTAAAATGAGTGTACTTTTTATTGATATTAAAAATATTTTGTGTCTAGGGGCAGATTATACCTTGTGATGGCAGAGCCCCCTCAGATTTTTTCGTGTGAGGGCCCGAGCTTGGAGGCCCCCACGTAGGCGGCGCCTATATGCATACATTCGCTCATTTAAGAAAAAAATCAGTAAATAAATAAATCAATGAGAAAATTAAACAATTAAATACGAGTATATACCTAACATATTGTTGAAAGTTGAAAATAAAAATAGTTAACTTAATAAACTGTATTAAGAATTGTGTTAAACGTTCCTGTCAAAAGAACTCTTAATAAAGGAATCTGCTAAAATGAGAACTAATTAAAATTTGTACCTGATTGCTAAAAAATCGCTAACATTTTTCGGAGAAGATATCACTTCGGACACTATTGCACTCTTCTCTGGGCAACTTCCTACAAACGATTTTTACGGTATATATAAGGTTGAATCGTAAAATATTTATATATTTGTCAGCTATACATATCTGTCATTGACAGAAATATTTTATATATTTTGCAATAGAAACCAATATCTATGCGAGCTAGTATCTCTGTTGGATGCCGTCGGGTATGCTCGGGAATATAATGTATTTGGGTTCGTTTTGAGATACTCTCTAGTTTTTCTCGGATTTTATATATAAAAATCGTCATTAAAATCCATAATAGGACGATTTCATGTAAATTTAGTGTTGAGAACCTTAAGATAATTATTGTAGGTACATTGATTATACAGGTAGGTGTACACTAGTAAATTTTTTACTTAAAATGACAAAAAATATGTGCAAAAAGAACGAATTAAATAATTAAATAAAATACTTCAAAGGTCCTTTTTTGGTTTTTCGCGTATATCTCAAAAACAGTTGGTCCTACGAAGAAATTCCTTGTATAAAAATTGTAGCTGACAAAATTTTCTACATTTTTTATATTTTTCTAAACTAAAAAAACCGGATGTGGCTAGCACATAACCTCTCGCCAGATATTTTACCTGGTTGTACGCATAAAACGAAAAATATTTTTAAATACAAATACATATATTCATGTCTCACTACAAAGTAATTCTCACATATATTTGCAAAATCTGTGGGATATTTTAATATAAATTAGGTATGTACAATACATACATTTTCTTTATATTCAATGTCCTTTTCTTTTTCTTTATATTCGTCATTTTCTCGCAAATTCCTTTTAAATTCTTTTATCGTATATTCTTTTGCGTTGTTGACTTCTTTTATGTTCATAATCTTCATAATGATGTACAAATATTTTTGACAGTGGCATACAAATCTATAGAAGATATAATAATGAATTTATATTTATCGAATAAAGAATTTAACGTTCTTTAATATAAGCATTTACATAAGTTTTCGATAAATAATATTTAGATGATTTTTTTCTTGTAACTACTACTTCCGGTTGTCCAATTGTCACCAATTATTATTTCCCATTATTGTTAGATTGAGGAATTTGTAGTTAAAAATGTCTTAAGTCTTATAGTATTTGAGAAATCGTGGATCCACACATCCACACACACACACACACACACACACACACACACACACGCACACATCCACACACACATCCACACACACATACAGACATCATCATAAAAATGTTATAATCGGATTCTAGAGACCTTCAAACGCGCTTATTCACTAAAATCTGGATATGCGATTTTTAGCATGAATTCAATACCTCTCTTAACGAGAGGTAAAAATGGATCTTTGAAGTGCCCCCCTCTCTCTTTGCGCCCACCCGAGGGTCAAGGACTTCTAATATGTTTTATTACTAACCAGTCCAAACAAAGTCCCAAAGTCGGTTTTTCTGCTTATGGACTTTCCGGCTAAACCCCTCTTTAGAATACTCGTTGACTGGACTATATATTTTAATAATACTTTGTGGCATTGATAACGATGATAAACAGCGTCTACACATAAACGCACAAACTTACATCGTTACTAACCAAACAACAGTAATTAGTTCAACACGCATTCTAATAATCATACTGCATATTAGTACACTGCATTATCTTCATGTCTTCCCAAGAAAAAATTCTACTACTCCTATTATGAGTCTTCCACATGTTTACACCGTGAGTGTAGCACAGCTTGGGAGTGACAACCCAGGCATTAAACTAAACGTATACGTTGTTGCGCTTGGGAATTGGCGTCATTGCGAAAGGGCAGGAGGTGAGGCGACGGCAGGGACGCGAGGGGCGCGATAATGCGACTGCATCCCTCGGGACTGCGCATTAGACGGGAACTTCCCCTGTCTGTCTTCCCGGGAATATTTTCTCTTACGTTGGATCTATTAAGAATGATATGTATCATAGGGTCCGTGTGAAATTGGGTGAAGTTTGAAGTGACGTTCATATTGGCAAGTTTTGCTTTGTTGGGGTTGGAAAAATGTTTCATTTGAAGTGTTGATGAAGTTATTCATTTAATAATTTAATGGGTTATGCTGTCACAATAGTAAGACACCTTTAGTGAAAAAAAAAAGAAAGAGGCTGTATTTAAATATTAATAACTTGTATTTTACTCGTTGAGCATATTAAGATATAGATTCTTATACAAATTATGTTACAATGTTCTGTTCGGGATTCTTCCAGCATCTGTCGATCTTTCACCGTCACATCAATGACATCAAAGGATGTTACGTTCCGATGTTCGGGAAAGTTCGGACGTGTTTCTGGTAGTTGAGAACAGTTCAAGTTAGCTTCTGGCATCACTAGTAACAATTTTGAAAAGTTATTGAAGACTGACGTACGAATCGTCAGTTGCTAAAAACGCAGAACCACGGCCAGTTTTTCTTGCATGTGAATCATTTTTCGATAAGTTGTGTCCCTTTTGAAAACTTTTAGCCCAATTAAATTTAGCAAAAATTTAACATCAGACGGATGCATTCTTGTGAAATTTTTGTATACCTAATCCGCTGGTTTGCTGCTATCTCAAATTTGTCAATAGCCTGGATCCACTATAGGTAAATATTTCGGCCTTCATATAATCTTACCATCCAGCATATACGAGACTTTGGTCTTTGGTATATGCAGCCGCTGATATATGCATTAAACTAATGGCTGTCAAATTAATATTGATGCGAACAGTTGAACATTTGGGAATTAGCGAACATTTGCTGTTAAGTCTGGATGCTTGGCGCAAATCGGAGTACTGTACATATTACTGTAACATGTTACGTTACAATACAATGTTATATTACTAGTTTGGACCCGGCTTAAGGAGCTAGCTGTAACTCACAATCTGCGACAAAAAGCACAAGTAAATTCTGACAATGTACTAATTATTCCATAAAGAAATGGAAGAAATACTTACTAAATGTTTACTAAAGCTAAATGAGAAATTTCTTTGTGTACAAATATAGTTTTAAATGTGTACGAATTATAAGAAATTAAAATGATTTTTCCAGAGACTAGATTTATTTACATTTTCATAGTAATCATTATAGTAACATACTCTCCAATTCCATACTCTCTGAAAGTCCAGTTTCTTCAATGCAAAAAATATAAAAATGTACATTTCATTAATATAACAACTAATTTGTGCTGTAGATATATCACGTAAAATTGAAGCGTTCTAGGCCTCGAACATGTATAAAAGCTTGTTCTAAAGACAATACTCAATGTCCCAAATCGAAATAAAAGGAGTCCTAATTTACCCGCATCTATTTGTACGAGTACGCCAAGCATTTGTACGACTGTATTTAAAATATTTTGAAGAAAAGGTTTAAATACATAGGTAAATGTTTAAATACAAATATATATTAAACAAAGAAAGTAATTAATAACTATGTAGGCTATCTAGAATTTAATATTATGTACTGCTTATTACGTAAATATTCCATTTCGTTGGCAAGGCTGGTAGTAGTTCCGAAATTTGTGGTTTTAACTATTTTTCATGTTGATTTGTGTGATAGGGTTCTTTCCATAATGAAAAACCCCTTTTATATTTTATTCTCGGTAAATCAATGTTGTATACAAAATGTTGTATAATTATACTGTCATACAAATGCTTTGTTTATAAAGTATTTAGTGTACAACTGATTTGTCATAAGTACAAAAGCTTGCGTATAAGTTTCTGCCGTACAAAATTCCTAGAATAGGATCCTTGTAATTATGTTTATGTTTGTATTCTCTATTTTTCGATTCTTAAATTTGTCTTATGACCACGTTAATCAAATCGACTCAAATATGGGTGCGATTTATTACAATATGCGTATTTTTTCCTGGGCATTGTAGTTTCTACAGTATTTAAATACTTTCAGAGTAAAAATCAAAAAGTTTTAAGATGTAAATATACATATATTTAAAGGAAAGAAATTTCTTGAAGATGTACAGGGATTAAATACATTTAATTTTTCTTTATCATCGATCATGAATCAAATAAATATACATGAGCATCACAAATGAAAAGGTGGAAAATAAAATTTCCTTATCTTATTTACACTGTTCTATAATTTATTTATTTACATTATAATGTGACCGGTTTCGATTATTAAATGATCAACATCAGGCAACCGGCGAGAACAAATAACTACAGGAGAACTGCAGAAGTGAAATAAAATGAATACTAGTCATTAAATAAAATTAGTATATCAAATGTAGAATTTAGATTACTTTTTGACGATTCAGTGAGAGCGAACGTTTGAAAATTTCATTGTAAATTTGATCAACTTCACTTCTATAGTTCTCCTGTAGTTATTTGTTTCACCTTCCATTTCATTTGTGTGTTTTATTTCCTATAAATTACCACACATTATTTTAGTTTTTAATGATGAGTTAGCAAATAAAAATATATACTAGTGTATTTGTGTTTTACACATTCACATTGAAACAAGGCCTTTTAAACAAAACTGAAACATTCTTCCTTTTCCCTTTAAATAATCATCCCCTGAAACCCAATCCCTACCCGCTAAAAGCACACACGCTGTACTCCACAATCACACACCTCCTCATGTTACCTTATTTGAGTGATGAAATCATCTCCGGCTGGTCTCAAGCACGTTCGGGGCCGAGACGCTGCCGATGTGCAGAGATGAGCCGTCGGCTGCCGACATCACCTAACGTGCCTGGGACAACCAGCCGTGACTTACAGTGATTGATTGGTTTGTATACCACACGAGCCGTGTTGGGAGACTGATACTGAATACTCGATGTGTTGCCTTAATTGCAAGAGGAGTGGTACGAGTATAGTTGAGGTTTGATGACTACAAGAGGTTTCAGGTTTTTGGTTTGGGGTAATAATATTTGTGTGAATCAGGCTAAACTACAAAAAAATGTCATTCTTCTTTGGAATTGGAATACGAAGGTAAAGGTAGTTTCACATGTTCAAAGAATTGCATAATATGCATGTATGTTATACTTTATGTCAAATTTTTGAACCAATAGTTGAAATTAACACGTTCAAAGTGTAGACTCAACTACTTCAATAACTAGAGTGGAAGAAGTTGTCGGCATTCGTTGGATTATTTAGACAAAATAAATTATTTTAACGGATATCTATCAAAGTTAAATGTGTTCATAATTCAGAAATACAGAGTGATCAAAACCATCTGATAGTCACGTGACCCGCAATTTTCCTTAATGACATCAAAACTAGACTTCTAGGAAGAAAAGTTAGTATCTATGTTCATAGACTTGCGAATTTTTATTATAAAGGATTTTTATTTTAGTAATTTCAGTGTTCTTGAAATTCAACTTCCATACGAATATTATAAAGGATTTTTATTTTAGTAATTTCAGTGTTCTTGAAATTGCAACTTTCATACAAATATACCCATTCATTATTTTCTTTGCGTACTCCTGATCTAAAATACGCTTCGACAATAAACTTGTGTTCGTCCGTTAATTCAATTTCGGGTGTTAACTTAACCCAAAAAGATTTATTAATTAATATATTAAAATTATTTTTGTAACTCCATTACCAAGCAAATAACGAAATACACTAATAAGAGTATTGAAAAAGACTGTTGTCGATAATATAATTATGAAACGTAAGAAATATAGACGGTAAAATGAAACAAAGAACTTAAACTATTATTCACGAAAGATGACTATTCAAGGTCATTTGTGAACCGTCTGATATAATATTACTTGCATATAACTTCATTGCATTTCGTATACATAGGCGTACAACATAAAATATTTATGGACACATTATAACTGAAAAACTAAGAGTAATTCATTTGAAAATAAATAAATAAATAAATAAATATATCATCACGGCTTATTACCCATTGCTGGGTGTGCCAATCTGCTTTGTACACAGATATCGGTAAAGATGATATATTTGCACCGTGCGGGCGCTTACCAGGCGTCACCACACGGGTGAAAATTATGTTTCTAAATAATGCCTTTCTGAAAGATTTATGTTTTTCACTTATGTTTTCGCAAAATACAAAAACATAGACTTAACTTATAAACCAAGGAATAATAATTTGATTTAAATGTCAACGCCACTGGCTAAATGTTAGCACAGTGTGCAGTGTAGTAGATAATAAGGTATCTGTAATTCTACGACATATGTCATTAATAATTATAGTGTGTTAGAAAGTAATACCACTATTTACATATATTTGTCACACCACATAAATTAAATAGACGTAGATCAAATAATCTTTCTCTTTCTAATACAAAATGTTGCTAAGCTATACTGCTATAAAGTGATGTGTATTCTTTCTTCGAACAAATGACCTTGAATAGTCATCTTTCGTGAATAATAGTTTCACAGAAATTTAAAAAAAATATTTTCAGATTGACATAACAATACACGTCTATGAATCGCACGTAACTGCTAATACTTGTTTCCACGGAGAAAAATATTGAGAACTATTCAGGTCACGTGACTATCAGATGGTTTTGATCACTGTGTATTTCAATTCGCTCTATAATAAGTGCTGACACCACTGAACTACACATAAAACGGTAACTCGCTTTACGGATCAATTTACGCGTATCACAGGAGACCGCCATACTACTTTACCTCCGCTTTTTAAAAGCGCGAATTTTGAATTTTTGTTTTGATTATACGAGTAATAGATTCCAAAATAAAATGAATCGAAGGATAGTAAGAAAAACACAAACATAATAAAAAAGATTAGTGTAAAAGAAAAATTAAAACAATAGGTCAATAATTAATAATAATTTATCATTGATGCATGAATAAAATAATTTATTAAGAGATGTTCTTTTTAGTTGCTGCTCTCAAAAATTCTGTCTGCTTGTTTACTAAATTGTAAAAGCGAATTCTACAATATGATCTTGCAATTAATTCAATTAATTGTTTTTCATTGTAATATTACAAAACTAGGCGATCACAATAAATTATTAAGAACAGTTTATAAATACCTCACTCCTTCACTCAAGTAAACAAGTTATTTAAAAATCAAAACAATAATGAATATGGCAGTACAACACAGTTTACAAGTGAAACACCTTTAAAATATCCCTAAGCGCAAACCAGAAATAATGAAATACACTAGAATTAGAGTAGTATGGTATGGCGGTCTCCAATCGAGCACCGGAAATGCTTATGTTGTAATAAAGGACATAAGCTTTCCCGTTTTATATTTAACTTAGTGGCTGACACCTACTAGAAAACCATAGGTACATTATTTTCTATGTGAAATAATACTTCACATTACGAACGCTTTACGAACTCTATTAGGATGAATGAATTTGTAATTTTAGGGTAAACCTGTATACCAACATTAGGGAGGAAGTGTAAGACACAAATAAATTTTACTAAAATTGTGCGCAAAATATTGGTATAAAGAAAAGAATGAAACGTAGTAATTTTGGTGCTGACGTGAACTTGGCACCAAAATATATTATACTTAATATCTCCTGAATTAAATAAGATACCACAAAAAATTTTAGGGCGCAAATGAGCGCAAATTGAGCGCTAATTATTGGTATAAAGAAAAGAATGATACATAGTACTTTTGGTGCTGATATGAAGTTGGCACTAAAAATAATTAATTGTTAATATCCCTTAATTAAATAAAGATAGAACAAAATTTTTTAGGGCGCAAATAGGCGCAAATTGGGCGCTAATTATTAGCAAAATTTCAGAATTTGCGCTCACATTTTTGGTGCTAACTTCACGGACCTGCCGGTTTATGGTGTTATAAGGACCTTGGAGAATTTGAACTTGTAAAGATCGTCCTAGTTTAGTTAAGTACATTTATTATTAAGAATTTAGAATATTTAGATCATTTTAATTACTACTCCAAGAATAAAATAATGTCTTCTGAAATTTTATATCAAGAAATTGTATTTTGCAGTAAATATATTACACTCCAAGGCCGAATTCCTTTATTGAAAAAATCACACGGCCACAATGCATTATGGGTTATTTTTAAATGAACAAATACTGAAATAAAAAAATGTGTTATAATTGTCGTCAA
This sequence comes from Harpalus rubripes, assembly GCA_963082715.1. NCBI lineage: Eukaryota > Metazoa > Arthropoda > Insecta > Coleoptera > Carabidae > Harpalus > Harpalus rubripes. Next base: position 29,091,415 of record OY720451.1, read on the forward strand.
ATAAGTACAGCCTGGAGACTTCTACACTGTTGCCAATTCATGGGCTATGTTGAAAATGCTAAGTTATGATGAAGAAACGATAACACCGCAGGGCAATGGTTCTGAGAGGGGAAAAAGTTGAACATCAGTCCATATTTCTTTGACGATCATTATAGTTTATGCTGTAGTATGTTTAGAAAACTAACAAATGTATACTGATCATGGCGTAAGTTTTGTTCATAAAAATAGCAGCATATTTTATTTTTACATAACTAAGACTTTCACAGTGTTAAATTGGTAAAAATTTTAACATTTTTTCATTCTTATTTTACACAAGAGCACTTTATACTAACTTTCTTATACTTCTTAAACACATATTTATTATATTTTTCGTATTTTTATCATTTTATTATTATTTTGTGCATGCCTCAATTTTAGATGGATAAAGAAATTTACATTACATGCAACAATTTTGTAACTGTATTTTCTTTGTAAGCAATTTGTTAAGTACTTTTATCGTCATAAAGAATTGCTTCATAAATATATTATAATTTTATCAAACTGCTATAAATTTTAGGTCAGATAACAAACCTATATAATATTTATAAACAATAAAAAATTTGTACAAATACTCTAGTTTTTGTGTAAATTATTTACGTGGTCTGCATTGAAAGATTCGACAATAAATTTATACGAAGCATTTCGGAGTAAACATTCATGAAATTTGTACTGTTGACAAAAGATATTTACAAATAATTTACATTATTTGAATAAAAGTTTTGTATTATAATACATTTAGCGTTACATTAAATAAGTATAATTAGTGATAGAGAATAGGTTTATTTATAAACAGTTGTGAATAAGTGATATGATTGTACCCATTTATCAAGGTTAGAGTGATAGAATTAGGCATAAAGGAATATAATTTAATGAACGTGTGACAGATTGATTAGTAAATTAATCTTACGCTCGCATCAATTTCCCATTTGCTAAATTCACTTCCCTTCAACCCCAATTGAAAATTAATGTACCGTTCCATCTATATGCTGCATACGATATACTAGTCCTCATCCTCACCTCAAATCAAATCAAATGAATAAATCAAAGCACACCAGTTTATATTTCTCAGACACAATTAATTAATACAAATCGACAACCGTATTATATGTGTAACAACATGCCAACAATGCTGGATTCCATTTTTTAAAACAACACTGCGATCCCTTCAGAAAAGTTACAAAATGAACAAATATTTATCAAGCGGCAATGAAGAAGCACAGTGACTTGGAGGAAAACAGCATGTTGGTGTGATATGCCGCTTGATAGAGATGGATTCCCGTGGCAGCTTTCCGATGCAATTAGGGTGAGCGAGGGACTAAGTACAAAAGCGTGTAGTGGCCACACTGGGGTGAGTGATGGCTGACAGCTGACCGCGTCCTGCGCTGACCGCCCCGCAGGAATCCGTTGCAGCAGGCAGCAGGACAAGCAAGGCCCACTTGCTTGTACGATGACCACTGCTGTCTTTTGTCTTCGCGACGCCACCTTTGTTCTAAACCATCCCCTTCCAACCTGCCTGATTCATTATTTATTTCTACCCACGAGTTATATTACTGATTTATCAACTTTGAATTACCAGCTACAGTGCAGAATTAGATAATTTCACACAGACAAATGGACCACTGACTATGATACGAATTATATTATTTTGGTGATTCATGAGAAAGCAATACCTACTTACGGTAGTTCATCCGTAACGTGCGTAATCAAATGAGACATTGCAATTCATTAACAAAATGCATTATTACTTTACTATTTGTGAATTTTTAACTTTTAACAATAGTATCGCAATGACAAGTCCAGCCGAGTGATATGGCTACATTGGTTGGCACATAAAAAATGTTTAATTGTCTACAATTTTATATTACCCAATTTTTTTCATATATAATAATTTACCATATTTTGCGTGAAATAAATTAGTAATTATATCTCACACTGAAATAGCTGATTGTAACGTTGGCAGTTCACTTCACACTTTACTGCGCATGTGCGTGATACGCCAAAAATATAATTTTTCTAAAGACTGTAACATTTTACGATTTCTCAACAATGATTGGTGTGTTTCTTTTTTTATTTTTTTAATAAATGTGTCAAACATCAAAGAATAATATTCGTTTGTGTTGAGTTATAATGATATAATATTTTCTAATCGTTCAGTGAAACTAGTGTTAACCTCCATTATAAACATTGCATTTTAGTGTAACTTTATATTCAATTATCGTCGTTATTTCAATGGTTCCCTATGGTTTTTAATTTACACTTAAATTCTACGACTTATAATGAATATTTTATATTAGTTTTAGTCACATTTTAAATTGTTACCATCACCGGATTAACTACTATAAAGAAATTTACAATACTTGACTATTTGCACATACAATGAGTTACGAAGAATGTAATAATAATAACATGTTCTTATTCGCAGATTTCAGTGGTATAGTTCCAACTAATCTAACAGCTGATTTCAGTAGTGCCAAATGATCCACATCTATGTGAGCCTTTGACTTTAATGAAACGGGTATAGTTTGTTTCAAGATATTTTCAAAAGTACCTGCCTCGATTTACGCAATGGGTGGTTTCTTAAGTGGGCTTGATGGGTAACATGACAAGGTTGTAACAAAATATTTGAAATCCAGCACACGGAAAATTTGTGTGGAATTTAATGTTTCACTTGAATTTTAAGAAATACAGAACAAAGATTATGACATTACATCAAATTTGCACAAATTATAAATAAAACCAGGTGTGTTAATTAGCAATATTTTGAGAAAGTACTTCTACATCGTTTTCCAAAATTTTGCTAATCCTCCTTTGTCGCATAGGATCGTACATACCACGCTGTTTTGCGGTGTACCGTGTCATTACGAAGGCGGTAGATTTGCAAACATTTTGAAACACACCATATGCTTTATTTACAAAGGATCCTCATAATAGTAGAATATATATATATATATATATATATATATATATATATATATATATATATATATATATATATATATATATATATATATATATATATATATATATATATATATATATATATTAAAAAATCTATGTAGGTATATACTCGTAGATATGAGATAAATATGGGTATAACTATAACATATTTAGATCGTCTGTTGGCGGATCAACAACCAATTAAATCATAAAACACAACCTCGCGACTCTGTGTGTAATACTCTGAAAATCTGTTTACGAGTAAAATAACAAACTTGTTTAAGACCTTTTCATGTAAATATCTCTAAAACAAAACATTTGTTAGATTTTGTTTATGCATGAACTTATTTACTTGTTTTTAGGTTTTGTTTCAATTATATTTTGATGTCATCTAAATATTAAAAAATGTAAATATATAATTATGAATTATAACCTGAAAAATATTCTAAGGTAAACCTATTAAAAATTTGACCCTTTCTTTATTTGCGAATATTAAACACTATAAAAATATTGCACTTATGTTTTGTTTTCTTATAAAACTTACATGGAGTATAAACTGCTACCTATATAAACTAGGTAATTTTTTGAAATAAGAAAATTCATGGTTCATATAATTTTATTTCTTTGTTTTTGTAGGAGAGTTTCAAATTGCTTGTTTACCTTTAAAACACATTAACTTATTACAGTAATAAAACCATAACTTCGTTTCTAATCAATTTTATGAAATAAAATTTAAGCAATAAATTTCATACCTGAAGTTAATACGAAAATTGTGGTTTCATGGCACTCCTACACACATTAGCTCCATTTCAATTAATTCTTTTTTCTCCTAGATTCATGTCAAAGCAACATTACCGTTGTTCGGTAACAACTTCAAGCTGATAAGTCTAATGCAAAGACTTCACGGAAAACTAAAGAACATTAGGGTTCAAATCTAAATTAAAGAAATGACCATCAGTTACTTTGTTTAAACGAAAATTTTGATAGCAGGACATTTACATCAAAAACAAAAATAATGTAAAATGTGATAATGATTGAAATTTAGATTTGATTTTTAGAGTCATATTATGCAAGAGATATGGAGGAATATGTTTACGTTTCAAGATGTAATCATTCTACGCGACATATTTCCACCAAAGCATGCGATTTTCACCATCACGTTTAAGCTTATTTTGTTAAGCTTATTTTGATTGATAAACTAATTAAAATAGAAGACCTTTGGAAACGTAGGGCGAGAAACAATATTCCTTATGGTAAAACATGGTAACAACATATTGGCATATGACAATGATCTTAGAAACACCCAAGTCACGCAAAATGAAATTCGGACAACAGATTGAACAGACTAAAAACTGAAAATATATAACACTACTTTGTCATATTTCAGCTTATTGTATTTTATCATTGTAAACCGGCGGCCGATGCAGCTCTGTCTATTCCATTATTAAGGTAAAATAAGGTGTACTCTCCTATTTATTCGTATATGTATGTAACTGACAGACTTAATAGCTTAAATATTCTGAGTAAAGAACTATAACATGTGTTTTAGAACCGATATTGAACTTGACGATGTTGAAAAATGTGTAAAAAAAGAATGTTTGAGAGTGCGCCTCTGAATGGGTATCTGGCTACATAAGCCGTATACAGGTTCTCTGGCATCAGGAGCATGGGTACATTTGTTCTCGGCGTCGTCGTCGCGTCGAGCGTCGAGCGGCGGGCGTCGGACGACCGCGCAAGCCGTGACACGCTGTCGCCGGACGCGATGGCTTCTTAGCCTCGCTCTCCTGTACTGTTCCGCCACTGGCTGAATAATGGATCGAGGGCGACACGGCGTGGACACAGGTCACTCCGGAAAAAGCTCCCCACCGAACATATTGCAAATTCAGTAGGGTCCGCTCCAAATGTCTTTTGTGCGCTATGAGATTTCCACTGCCACTGCCGTAAATCAACTTCTAATATCGCACGACACGGATTCTGTACGAGGAAATTTATCACAGTACTACAAAATACATGTTTCACGTTTTCTACTCGTACTCTACCAGTGAAAAGGACGCTACAAAAACCAGCGACAATTTAAAAGCGTTTGGAAATTCCTAATGTGTTTCCAACGACTGCCGAGCGTTCGGATCCAATCTGCACTACTTGAAACTTGTATTTAAATTACATACTATTACACTTCTATGCTCTTTCATTTTACCTACATTTGTACCGAATTACAGTAAGTATTCATACAATATTCAGTCTTAATGTCTTTGCATATATAATAGAGTTATTATTTTTGTTTATCAATCTATTAAATATATACAGGGTGGTGACTTGGACGACGCAGCATAGGGGTTTTTATGGTAAAATTTTTATGTGCAGTTATTTGCCCCCCTAATTATTTTATAGCAAAATTGTATTTACGTTTTTGGAACAGAAAAAAATCTTGCATCCGAATATGCTTTTGATTATAATTTTCAATCGTAAAAACAATGATAACAGTTTTTCAAAAATCATTGGTGCCATGGAACAAAAATTTAAACAAAAGCGAAAACATCTGTCATAGAATTCTTGACGTTTAAACTTACTTAAAAACTTATTTAAATTTTGTTATTGTTAAAATGTATACATTGTTGTAATCAACAATTACATTATTGTCAACAATTACAGTAAAGGTTTTTTCAACTTCATCATTTTGAAAATAAACGTCAACAATCTATAACAGATTTTTGCGTTTTTGTTTAAATTTTTGTTCCATGGGTTTAATGATTTTTGCAAAAATGTTATTGGTTTCGACTATTTTTACGCTTCCGGATATTGAAAAATTATAAATAAAAGCATATTCGGACGCAGTATTTTTTTCTGTACTAAAAACCTAAATAATATTTTGCTCTAAAATAATCAGTGGAGCAAATAACTGCACATTAAGATTTTTCCATTGAAACTCCTATTCTGCGTCATTTTAGTCACCACCCTGTAGAAGGGTATTTTCAAAGTCCTGGGAATCTAGCTTGAATACACAGTATGCACATACTAGGATTCATAGATTCACATATTTTACTCATCAGCACAAATTAGTAACGTTTTGCTATAAGATGCATACAAGAGTTTTTATAATAGGTTTGTTATTTATTTTAATAAAAAAACTTTTATGCCATAATTTGCCACTTCTCATGATCTGGCACCTAGTGAATACTATTACATTAATCCAGTTTAAAAACAACCTAACCTTGGATTGCTAAAAATGCAACAAAAAGTCTATGGAGATTCTAAATATTTCTGGGACGCATCTACGAGTATTGGATAGTGTACTAAAAAATTAGTAACGTAAAAGTATTTGCAAACATTAAAGTTTGCAACTGTCACATTTATAAAAATAGAAAAAATGAGTAGATTTTATGAGGTTGATGAACTGAGTTTGCATGTATCTTTGTATGTCCAAAGGAAAGAGAAATAGTAAAAAGATTAAAGTGCATCTCATTATTGTAATTTTTGTTGTTAGTTCTAGATAAAATTTCTGTCGCAAATAAATTACATACTAGTATAAACTCCAAACACATAATGTTATTCTATCTGCTGTTTGCTCATTAAGAAAAGTTGCACAAGTACACTACACTGATAACTTAGTAGAAAATAATTACCGGTAGGAAAAAATAAACCTAGTACAAGCATTGTGTACACGGAAGAACATATTAATAATTTATTCTGCTATAAGCACTCTGACCCATTTAATTTAATGACTTTTCTTTATTATTTTACGCCATATACAGGGAGGGTAATAAAAAGCAATCGTATCTGGAAACAAGAATTACACATTATGATCTGGTAGCATTATCTCCAAGCGCGAGTTACAGGTAACTAGCTGGTAATCAACTGGTTACAGACACTAACACGGTTACTGGCTGCTGTAGCAGATAACACTAATCTGTCATTGCATACATTCGTTTTGCACCAAGGAATTAATTCACTATTTTGTTCTCATCTTTACTAAGTAAAAACCGTTGTACATTTATTTAAAATCATGTTAAATTATATTTTATAATTGTTTTTAATTTAAAATAACCATAATGTCGATGAACAGGTTTCGTAGGTACGAATAGGCAGTATGAATTTATTTTAAAGTAAGATTTTGAATAAAATTATAAATTAATTTTCAAAAGAAGTACATTTTTACAAGTGTTCTTTAAATGTAGTTTAATTTCATGAAAACTCAATAACATTTCATTTTCATTTATAATTATTGAGGTTTGATGAAAAATAACGAGAATTTTCATATGTTTCAAAAAGTAATGATTTACTCATCAATATTAATATTATCCCGTTCAAAGTATTCCCCATTAGACATAATGCACTTCTTATGCCTACATTCCCAAGTAACACTGAACGACGGTCGACCAAAAAGTGATGACGATTATAGATGGAATTTAAATCATATGCGGCAGTCAAATTTGACGTGTATGTGACGGCACTGCGACGTTTTTTTTTGTGTGAAACAGGACTATTTAGATGTCTAATTTGACGTCTATGTCACGCCACTGTGACGATTGTTTTTGGTCTGAAATATGACAATTTAGACATCAGATTTGTTGTCGCTATGGCGTCCATGTGTCGACTTTATGTGGTCATAATTAGGTCTATTTAAACCTTTGTCAGACTACTAATTCGACGTCTTTACGAAAATTATTTTTACTTTTGTTTAATATTATTAAAAATTCACATTCAAATTTTAAATTTATATGATTTGACAACTTATAATTTATAACATGCGAAGGTATATATTATTTCATTTAAAACAATATATTGTTTATTATAATGATTTTTTATATCAATTCTATGCAAAAATATAAAACAATATATTGTTTATTATAATGATTTTTTATATCAATTCTATGTAAAAATATAAAACAATATATTGTTTATTATAATGATTTTTTTGTATATGTTAGTATAATAAATATTTTTATTTATGTATCGTCATTACTAAAATCTACGAATAGAAGCAAATCAATTTGCCAAATGTCACACCCAAAAATGGGTAAGCCGTGGTGATATTTATATTATATTTATTTGAAACATATTACATAAATACATATTTAATTGTAAATGCGAAACAGAAACAATTTATATTTGTTATATATTTTGGACATTTTAATTTTCAACATTTTTGACAAAACCTGTAGTATATAGTCAATAGAAATTTTCATAATACAAGCGCAAATGTATAAACAAACGGAAATATATTAGAAAAATAAAATTTTATCCCTATTGTGAACAAAACAATGAACACGTGACAATCGTAGATAAACCAAGCCCTTCAGACATTAACACTATATATAAATTTCCTTCTTTTTATCTAATATTATTTCAATTTAAGCTAATAATAAATTAATTATAATATTTTGCTGAAATCGCTTAGATTATTTAAAAATTATTCATATTTTCTCAATGTTATGTCATTTTGACTATTGTATTAAAAAATAAAAACACTCAATAAAGTTAGATTGTGTATCTATGGTGAAATTTTCCATTACAATACTCAAAAGAGTCAGATAAAATTTTACATGACTACTATTGTACATCTAATTTAAACTTTCAAGACAAGATAGCGATGATAATTTTTGACAGTTTTGGGGAAATATGTATGTATGGACGCACCCGGTCCATTTTTTGACAACACATCTGCAAAGAAAAGACTACGCCATTTTATAATTTGTATATAAAAATGATAAAAAAAAAACATCTCAAGAAACAACACATGGGAACTCACAATCCCAAATTCGTATAGGAAAATGGAAAAATTATGATTTAACTAATGTAGATATTCTTTAAAAATATGTTACAATCGAAAATAATTTTAATAAAATGGTAAAAAACATATAAAATTCATTCTGCAATATGTACATATGTAATTTTTATTTTATTTTATAGGTATATTAATGCCAACAATTTTGCAACAAAAATATTCAACGATCAGTTGTAAATATATCAAAGAAAATTATACTATTGACATTGCCAGTAATTTTAATTACTAATTACCACGAAAGAACACTGAAAATAAAATTCCATAACAAGAACATTGAAAATTTAGTGTATTGTAAGTAGATTAAATTATTATATTGCATATTTTGTTACAATTATTTATTTATGGGTATGGTAGCAACGCAGCGTGCGAGAAATTTTATATTTCTATTTTTTGTAGTGTTGCCGCAAGACCAAGACCAGTCTTGGTCTTGTCTCGTCTCGTCTTGGTCTTGTCGAGACAAGACCATAATTTTAGTCTCGACTGAAAAGTCGACACGAGACGAGACCAGTATCGAGTCTTGTCGAGAAAGTCTTGAAGTCTCGACAAGACTCTCGACTTCAGTTTGTAGGTATTTTTTGGAATATATTTGCTAAAAGTGCTTCACACTCAAGAGTAACGCTATAAATATTGTTTGAGAATTAGTAAAAAGAAGAGAGATAAGAATTTTAAAAAATTTATAATTATGTATTTTCGTTGTGTTCCTGAAACATTAAATTATGTGAATATAAAAATTTGGTACTTTATTAGAAATTCACAAACTGGGTTTGAAACTTGGCTTAAATAATAAATATTGCAAAATAAGCATAATACTCCTATTCATGATCTATACGTAAAGAAATAAATGAGCATTAATTGCATAGATTTTGGTATATAATAGGATAAATAATTAAACAGTTAAATCGGAGAGATGAACTGACTTGTAGAGACCTGGAGAAAACACATTGTAGGGATGTACGAATTCTTAGAAAACTTAAGTGAAAGCGGATTTTTTGGAGCCAGAGATTACCAAGGTCACTGCAAGGGATGTTGTATAAAAAATATACGTGACTTTAACAATGAAAAAAAATATTGGGGAAGAGAAAATAAGGACAGCGACACGCATTTTATTTACAACCAACTATTTACACTAATAACATCGATAATAATATATACAATATATTATAGTGGGTTAGAGCACCCACACCGTTATTATTAAAGACGCTGGTTGACCAGTCGGGGAAAGTGCCCTGACAAATCTGGCTACGGCCCTGATTCCAATAAAAATAAATGTGACTTTCTTTTTAATTATTCGAAAACCCTAGTACTAAGATTACCTCTTAAAAAAATTCTGATGATATACACATTTCGCTGTGCTGATTCTCAATCGAAAAGAATTTTTCCAAAATTTGGAAAATTATTTCTTGTTATGTATTCAATTCTTGCAGTGTTCTTTTAGTGCGCCACTGCCGACATGAAATTTATATTAAAAATAATAGGTTGACCAGTGACACTAAAAGTGTACACTTGCAGAATTCAATAAAAAATAAGAAATAATTTCGGATTTGGAATGCTGAATCCCGTAATAAGCAAGTAAGTTTGTAAAACGATATATTAAATTATGGAATACAAATATTAACTGTAAAATTGAAAAACATTATCTAAGTATTTTACCTATTTAAAATACGTAAAGGTAAATAAATACTATAACACATTATGTACACAAATTTTCATATTAATTGTTTGAAGAGATCAAGTAGACAATGATCCTAGAAGACTTTAAAAATTAATATCTCAAATATTTATTAAAATTTTTTAAACATGATTGTACTGATTTTCTTAGATTTTCGTGCACTATTATACAAAATTATAAACAATTTGTTGATTGACGTAGAGTCGAGAGTCTTGTCGAGACTCGAGACAAGACGAGACTGACTGCAAGTCTCGTCTCGACAAGACCAAGACAAGACCAAGGTAGTCGAGACTTAGTCAAGACCAAGACAAGACCGACCTCAAGTCTCGTCTCGTCTCGTCTTGTGGCAACACTAATTTTTTGTTAATTTTTAAAAAATATTCTTTTGTTTAATATTTTATTTTAGGTATATTATTTTGCTTCATTTAATATTTTTTAAATATTTTATTTGTATTATACAGTAGAAATAAAACTTGAGATTAAATTAATTATTTTTTCTACCATCATTTATGTTTATACTATAAAAATAACGCCGAAACACCGTCTAAACAAAGCCTAAAAATGACGTGGAATCAACGTCTTAAAATGACGTCTAAACAACGTCTGAAAATGACGTCGAAACTACGCCTGAAAATGATGTCGCGTAGCTACACACTGAGACGTCTTCAGGAAAATTATATGACGTAAATTAGGACGTCACAGTGACGTCGATTTTAGGTCATTTGTATTACTTGGGTTGTTTTCAATCTATAAAACACCTACGGAATGCATTTTGTAGTTATAGCTTGAGCTCCTAAGAGATTTCGCATTTAACTTCTCTATTGTCGCAAAACGTTGTCCTTTCAATGTCTTCTTCTTCTTCTCCTTCTTCTTCTTCTTCTTCTTCTTCTTCTTCTTCTTCTTCTTCTTCCTCTTCTTCTTCTTCTTCTTCTTCTTTTTCGGGAAATGGAAAAAGTTATAGAGGGCCATGTCCGGAGAATATTGTAGCTGCGAAATTACGGTGTTGTTTTTGGCCCAAAAAATATGAATCTTTAGTGAATTGTGAGCCGGCCCAAAATCTACAAGTTTTCCCTACAATTATTCTCGCATGAAATGTCATCTTCTTTAGTAACCTACAAGTGATTATTAAGTACAATATTTTCAATTTTTGATGCATTTTTATCAATGGTTAATGTATTAGGACGCCCGGTTCTCTAGTCATCTACCACGTCTTCACGGCGCTCTTAAAAACGTTTGTACAATTCAAAAACCATCGATTTGTCATTTTTAGTTTAAAAAATTGCTAAGCTTTGCAAAATGCTTCGTTGATATGTAGCTGACAAACACAAACTACGCGTCCTATATGAATGAAATCAGATATATTTCACAGACATATTGGTACCAATGTGATATAAAAAAATAAGTTCATTCGAAAACGAATACCGCATAAATTCCGTTACCTTTTGATAAAAATCTCATATGTTTATTATTATGTTTCCTGTTAACTGCTAAACTGAGTTGAGCTATAGATTATTTGTTAATTTAATAACAAATTGCTTCTTTTTTAAACCTATCTTTCTCTCTCAGACAACAAATTGTCTTTGATAATTGGTAATTTAAGACTATATATGTACCTATATCCATAAATATTGAAAGAGGTTTAAATTATACAGTACAATAATCATTTTATTATTGACGAGAAGGCAAATAACTTTTGACAACAAATTCATTTGAAAAGAATAATATATGTATAAAATAAAAATAGAAATAGTAAATAACTTGCTATATACATGTTTTAAAACAGTCAAAATAGCAACTATGTATGTATGCATGTGTAAATAAATATAAATCATTAATGCCCATATTCATAAACATCCGTAAAGTTTCAAAACGGCTTGTTAAAATTTTTGACAAATAGAATCAAACAATAGAATTTCGATTTTTCTGTCAGTGTCGACTGTTTTTACTGGATAAAAATTATAACGAACCGTTAAAGTTTTTACGCGTGTTTATGAATATAGGCATAAGTCATCGGCTAAGTGAAGTGAGTTGAAAATTCTATTTTTTCTTGTAAATACCACACAAAAAATACATACGAGTATGTACCGAAAATAGGTAGAGCAAAAAATACTGGCAAGATATTATTTAAGGTTAAAAATAATAGTTAACTTATAAATTTCAAGTGTGTCTCATCAATAACAATAATTTTACAGCTACTTACTCATTTCGCAAATTAAAATTAATGGAATTGTTTAGTCTATGAATATTCGTAAAGAGCAATAACACTTTCGTAGAATATGCAAGGAGCAAATTTATATGTTGACACATAAAACAGAATAATAATTACAGTGCTTGAGCACTTATAAATATTCATAAAATATGAAAAATATAGTAGTAATGTTTTTAGTGGACGTAAAGACAATTAAAGCGAGTAAACAGATGTCGCAAAGCAAGATCGGGGCCTTCATGTCAGCGCAGCTTTCGCAGAAATCGAAATATAGCCCCCTAAATCGTGGGTATGAAATACCCAGCTCTTGTAGGGTTCCACTTAAGTGTTCCATAATTTAGTCGCCGTAATGTTTACTACTGTGGCTTGTCGTAAATTCACGAGAACTATGTGTTTTACGCATGTGAATAATTTTAGTTCACTGTACGTGGTATATTAGTATAACAACTCAATTAAATGGCGTGCAGCATTGGGAAATAATGCAGAGCGCTGCAGATTTTCGCTGTTTTAAATGCTTTTACTGCTCGTAAATCCTGGCCATTTTCACTGAATGAGCGTTCGAAATAGTTTTTGTCTAACTGGCCGAAATGCACTGATGGCTTTCGGGGAAATAAATTTTGCGGATAATGGAATGAATACCTGCGCTTGTCATCTTTTTGTGCAGAATTGGATCAATGTGTATTTAGCTATTTATTCATCCACTACTCTTGTTTCATTCTGCACCGCTTTAGTTTTACTGCCCTCGCTATAATCCCATAACACACTCCGTTGTTATCAATTTCCAACGGTACGCGTACGCCCTGCGAAAGAGCTATTCAAATTTTTACTTATGATCTTTTTTTCAGACATCGTCGACATCATTTCATTTAAAAATTTCGCACTACATACTGCAGAAAAAATGTTTATTATTTTAGTTTTAAATATAGAGATGCAGGCGTTGATATTTCATTACTGCAGAAGCGGACAACATTCAAACGTTACGAGAAAAAAATACTTATTCCGATTAAGAGACGTAAAAATTATTTTAGATTTAATTTTCCAATCAGATCTGAAAGCATATTGACACTACAGTTATGTTTATATTATATTATTTTTTTTATTGATTATAAACAATGAAGTACAATTTATATGTTCCTCTTCAATTGAGTTACCTAAACTATTATTTAATATATTTATTATAACTAAATTCAGGATAAAAGTTATCGATAATACATTCATTCATAGTAAGCAATATATACATGTTTGGATAAACGAATCATCGACTGGAGCGGAAAGCCGAAGACTTCATTATTAAAACCAATAAAATTATTTTTCATTTTTGTATAACTACTAATATTAAATCAATGGTCCATTTTTTTTGAATTTTTTATATGTGACGAAGAATTTAAAAATAGAAATTCCGTATTTTTGGTTTTCTTGAAATTATGCCTAATAACTCCTAAAATAATTATTAAAGTTTTGGCGCGAAAGTATGACGTTAGCGTCATTCCGTCATAAGTAGAGATTCACCAAGCCAAGCTACTTGGCTTGAAATAAAAAAGCTTGGCTTGGCTTGAAACTTCAAGCTTTTTTTAATGTTAGGCTTGGCTTGGCTTGGGCTTGATGAACACAGAGCTTGGCTTGGCTTGAAAACTTCAAGCTTTAAATATTTTAGGCTTGGCTTGATTTTCAAGCTTTATCAAGCTTTTTCAAGCCTTTTCAAGCTATTTCAAGCTTTTTCAAGCTTTCAAGCTTTATAAATGCTCATGCGCACAGTAGGTATATAGGTCTTGAAAACCATTAGTACTTGTTCGGTATCAAGATTTTAATATAAATATTCGATGTGAATTAAAATAAATATATCGATATACCGATAAATCCGATATATCGATGTATTGAAATATTGATATATCAATATATCGATATGTTATGTCGATGTTTCATTGTATCGTTTTGTTTTACATAAATTTATTGTGGTAAAATTGAAAAATATCTTCTTATGCGTAAAGATAAACAAAACGGTACAATGAAATTTATGAAACTTACACGAAGTGTTTTTTCTTTGTAATTATTAAAATATAAAAATATTGAAATGTATATTTTATTCATTTATTTTATTTTTAAGAGTAAACAATCAACATAAATTTATTATCTTTTCTAAATATTTACCCTTCAATTTTTATGTGTCTTTTATTATTTTAGTTGACTGCATCTATTCAAGTAAGCATATGCATTAGTTGGACTTTATTAATTTTAATAAGTAAAATGAATAGGACTTAAGTTCATTTTTACTCGAAATGACCTCCCAACAAACTGTTTGTCATACTATACAGTTCATATTCATCCTGTATAAATAAAAAAAAAACTCAAGACTCCAAACACGCAACAACAGTGTTCAAATAAATACACAAATATTTTGGAATGTACAATGGGATGAAAATAACCTGAGACATTTATACCTACTTCAAATACATCTGGAAATCATAAAACCCTATAGACGGAAATTTCCCCGAAATTTTGTTTGTTCGTGACATAAATACCTACTCGCCTCTTATGAAATTTCTATTGATTTTTGAGTACTAAGTTAAATACATAAATATAATTACAGTAATCATGTGCAAATTCAAATAATACACAAGGAAATACCCTCAACGATACGAATATGTCGTTATTACCGAAATTTGTGAAACTTTTTCAACATCTTATAAATTTATTTTGTATACTTGATTGTGTGCGCGTTCTGCAATGTGCGACTAGTTGGTTCAGATTGAGAAAATAAGTGGTCATAATAAGAATGATGAAGGGTATAGTTTTATAGCTTACTGGACTGGCAGGTAACGAAGGCTGGTCCTTTTGGAAACTTCAATTCTTAGAAGTTCGCAAAAATGTGCCGAAGCAATGAGAAAGTACGTTACCACCATAAAATTACGGATTTGTCGACTTCGACAACATTTCTGAAGAAAAGCTTGAAAAAGCTTGTTTTCAACCAAGCTACTTGACAGTCGAAGGCTTGGTTTGGCTTGAAAATTCAAGCTTTTTTAAATGTTGGGCTTGGTTTGGCTTGGGCTTGGTGGAACAGAAGCTTGGCTTGGCTTGAAAAGTCAAGCTTTTTTGAACGGCAGGCTTGGCTTGATTTTCAAGCTTTTTCAAACCAAGCCAAGCCAAGCTTTCAAGCTTCAAGCCAAGCCCGTGAAACCCTAGTCAAGTAGAGAGAACCGACATACGTTACCATTAATAATGGTAATATAATATACAATAAAGGTTGCAAGAATAAAATACGTATCCATTACAAACTGTGGTCAAAAATCTTTAGAGCTAATGGTAATAAATAAACGAGATAATTATATCATTTCAAAATATATATTTGTTTGATTTACTTACATGAATAGGTATCGGAGTAGTGTTAAATGATAATTTATGAAAAACTTCAAAAGTACATATTATACATAAATAAAAATCAGGTAAGTAAAATTAATAATTTTGCTCGTTTTCATAATCAGGTTAATCATTCGCTTTAATTAATGTGACTTTAAGACTTTCTTTAATATAATATTGAAGGTTATCATACTCACCAAGTGCCATTATTATAATTAAAATTGTATTTAAACTATTTTCAATTTATAATTAAATACAACAATGACAGTATTGATTACATTAATCAAAGCATAGTTCATAATAAACAGTAATCCAACATTTACATTCCTATTTACTATATGATTACAACAATGACAAGTATTGAGATTACCATAATTAAAACAAATTTTAATATAAATTTATTTAATAATTAAATTTTCTTTTGATGTTAATAAAAAATTACTCGGATTAGAGTATGTGTAAAGCCAATGGCGAATTTATGAGCAAAATATGCATGGTCCACTGTATAGTGACATTTACACAGGGTAACTGGACGACTGTAATGACGCTGACGTCACAACATGGCAGTCAGTTTACGCTAAAAACTTTAATTATATTATTATAGGTATAAAAATACAAAATATATAGCAATTTTTATTTCTTTTTCATTTATTTATATTCAAAATTCATATGCGACATGTAATTTCTAAAAAGTCGAAGACTTGGACGGGCCCATTGTCATAAATAAAATAAAAATTGGACCATATGACTGTGAGCGTCGACCAATGACAAACTTGAAAATTGAAAATTAATTTTCAATTTTTTAATACATATAGGTAACATAGGTAACTCCTCTGGTGCTCTATCCACGACAGCTTTGAGAGCTCATAATTTGACTTCTGGTAAACGCCTTTTACGGTACAGATACAGATATATTATCGTCACTACTGAAATCTGGGAATAGAAAAATATTGGTATACTTAGTTTTGGATCCTGATCTCGAATCCAGATCTCAGTAAGGAATTTCTTATCCGAATTTGATTATCGGATCATGGATTCGAATCTAAATATCGGATGGTGGATTTGAGTCTCAATATTGAATCTCATATTCGAATTTGAGCATCGAATTCAGAACAGGGCAAATGTGTTTATGTTTTTTATTCTGATTGGATTAAATTGAAACCTAACAAACCCTTTCACTACTTTTAGCACGCAATAAAAAGAAAATTTCTTGTTTCCAGAATTATAAACAGGACATAGGTATACAATAAAATCCTCCTTTTCTATTCGAAAATTAAATTTGCTTCGATATCCGAATATCAGATATGCGCGGAATCGAATATTTGGAGATCCATGTAAATAAAAGCTTATAATCTCTTCATAAAATATCGAAGTTTTAAGATACAAACCGATATGGTTATTAATTGATTTAAATGAGTAATTATTTGTAATCTTATGCGTAACATAATGCTTCAATTCCTGCAAAGAATACCAAAAAACGATAAAGTAAGAATAACATTTTGTTTCCGTAGAAATAATAATAATTTCTTACCTTTGTTTTTGTAAGCTATAAAATAAATATATAATGTACCTTGACTCGTTATTACACTTATTAAATGCTTTTAGTTACACTTTAAGTAAGAGTAATAATAATGAAAATGAAATAATTAAACATTTGCTTGAAATTTCCCGTTTATTGTTAATTTTGCTTGGCATGCAACATTATAGTTGTCTGCAGTTTAGTGTCAAAGTTGAGAAGATTTATCCATGTTTGACCGCTTGGCCGGCGGCGGCTTCCCACAAACCGCATCTGGACACCCGGTAGATCCTTGTTTGCAGCTCTAATTATTATTCATAAACCCCGGAACCGCACGCTGACCGATCTCAGGCGCCGTGCTAATTAATATAATATGACCAGAAGCTGCAGCGAGCCCAGCCGGCAGTTACCCCGCCAACAAGATATATGGTAACCACCCACTGTCCAATGTGATGGGTTAATGGACGTTGTTGTTGATTTCATTGGAGTTTATGTGACGGAAATTTAGTTGATTTGCGGTTGAAAGATATGGGAGTTCTAGATTAGCTTGCCTGTTTCCAGTAATTGATTTACTTAGATTACTGTATCACTTTAGTTTAAACTATACACGTTATGGTAACATAAAATAATTATATTATCTACTTTGTTACACTCTTACTCAGATTAAAGGTATACTTATATTATCTCTTATGATATATTATTATACTAATAAATTTTGTGGCAAAATAATGAATTAGTAAAAACAAAAAAGCAGTAATATTACCATTCTTATTTTTATCTGGGTACACATATTAACTAATACATAATATTAAAAGGAAAATAAATGTAAAAGAATTATGTATTATTCGTAAATTAAATTTAATTTTTTTATGCCTACATGCAAATATTCCTTCAGGATGTGTAATTTTTATTTATAATAAGTACTTACTAACTGTAAAGAATATTGTATTATAAGAACTTGTTATGAATTTAATAAAATATTATAAATGGACAAGAAAGTACAATTTTAAAATTGGGGTAGTTTGTATGTACAGGGTGTAAATCGAAAAGTGGAACATAGGCGTTTAACATGGGAAATCAGTTTTTTTGCGGAAACGTTACCTAATTATTTTATTTAAAAATACTTCAAACAACAGTTATAGATTTAAATTCTACATTATAAATAACGATTATTTTAGCTCTTCATAGAAACGTAAAAATGAATTATAAATTTACATTTCATAAGCTTTTACTCTAGGCAGCCATAGATTTATGTCAAAAAATAAATAAATGCGTTGTTTTTAACTGTCAATTAGAACTAAAACAGTTTACTTTTTTGTGTTTTGTATTAATATACTATTGATATCTAAATTTAGTCCTGACAGTTGAAAATTACGCATTTCTTTTTTTCTTGTCATACTAGACTATATGAAGAGCTAAAATAATAGTTTCACATGATTCAGATGCAGAATTAATATCTCTAACTTTTATTTGAAATATTTTTACATAAAATTATTAGGTAACGTTTGCGCAAAGAAAAACTGATTTCCCATTTTAAACGCTTATGTTCCACTTTTTGATTTACACCCTGTACCTCTTCAGAGTGTTTTTGTAATTACATACATATATTTTACCAAAGTAGTTAAAAGTTAATACTATGTTTCGCGTAATAAGTTTTATCCTTTAAAAATCATGTTAAAATAGAGCTCATTGGATATATCAAATGAGACTACATAAATGTTTCAATATCACATATTTTGAGTTGATCTTTTATGAATTTATTTAATTCTATATGAACCACAAAGTTGACAGGAACTAGAAGAAAATGATTTTCTAAAAAGAATAAAGCATTCCGGAAGAATAATAAAAAATATATTTGTACCTATTTTTACTTCAAAAACTAATTTTTTGGCTTAAAGATAAAACATTTAAGATACTGGTTTAAAAATAGACTACTTATAATATGTACATATACATATTATGAAACTGGATGACATGAGTATTTATATTTTATCATTTTAACTACTAATAAAACTTTTACGATAATAGTTAATAAATAAATTTGTAGAGACTGAAAAATCTATGTAATTTATTTCGCATAAAATAAATTTAGCAACTTATCTGAATGACACAAATTTTATGGAAGATATTTCATATACGCCAAATTATCGTCTTAATATATTTGTTTACAGCAGAGTCTGTGTACTGATTTTAATTTTTTTGCTATTTAACGATAACCAGATGGCAAATAACCCAAGTAAATAAATGAAGGTTAGGGATCAACAAATTATCATATATATCATGTCTATAATGCGATAAGAATGTAAATCAGATTCATAGAAGTATTAACAATAAATATGCATCATTAATATTTCTCATATTCCATGAACTCATTAAAAAAATTACACTAGCTGACCATAACATTCGATCTGTGATTCTTATAAGTTGTTTTGACTGGATAAGAGACAGGAATGCAAACTATTTCCTCCATAATTTTAATAAATTTCAAGATACTAAAACAATGGTCACTAGACATTTTCCGTCAAATTAATTATAAGAGCAAAAAATGTTTTTTTAAAAAAGCTTCATAATATTTTCTTATTAGTTAGATAAATGTTTATTAATTACTTTAATTGATAGTATTTACACTCTCTAATATTTTTTCACATTGGTACCAAAATCTATAAAGTGTATATCAGTACTCATTCTTATTGAACACGAGTTTTTATTTGACACATACATTAAAAGGCTTGGCGATTTTAAAAATTTAAAATTGACGCAAATGTTGGAAAAACTTGTGCTGAGGAGGCTTTGTCGAAACTAAGGGTTTATGAATATTAGAAACCTTTTCAAGAGGACTGAGAGAGCGTAGATGACAAAAGAACAGAGAGTCCTAGCACATAAACTACTCTAGCGATAATAATATGCTAAGTAAACGTCGAATCAGTTTAAAGGAGGAAGTTGGTATTCCATATGGTTTTCAAGAAACAATATTTAGCAAAATTTTTGCGTGAAACTAGATAATGTCAAATTTGTCCCAATTTTTTTTTTTTAATTTCACTACTGATTCGTTAGTTATGCCGTGGCTACTATATTCACCAAACTTGGTTCCCTGTGATTTTTTCCATTTCCTGACAATAAGTAGAACATTGAAAGGACGTTACGGAACCGTGGATAATATGAAAACTATACCACAGCACAAAACATATTCCATGAGTGTTTTACAGATTAGAAACAACGGTGGCATGACATAAGTACATTATGTCTAATGAATGGGGAATACTTTAAATGGAATAATATTAGTATTGATGAATGAATTATTAACCTCCCCACCTCACAATAGAAAAATATTTTTAATTGATATAAAGACGACAAAGATATAATTTATTTGTTGTATTTTTTTCCTTTCCAGTTTCCGTTATATTACTATTTTGTATTTTTGTTTAATAGTTTTAATTCATGATGGTTTTTAAGTAAGAATTTTTTGAATTTAAAGAAATATAATATACATTAATAACTATAAAAGATAATGAGGTGGGAAATTTTGAATAATTCACTAAAATTATACTTGACAACTTCATAGTTCCAACCTAACTATTTAAATCTCCATCTGTTATCCACTTTCTACACCATTCTCACTGACCATCACCCTCATAACCTATAACCATCGCAAGCACTCTGCATGTGGATCCCGACGGGATTAGAACCCGTGTACTTAGCCACGTAACATGGCGGTGGCGGCGGCGGGTTATGGAACTAACAGTGTTCTTGTCGGTCGCACGGCTGTTTGCTGTCTCGGCTTAATATTATCTATGAGCCCTGCCGGCGTGTACGTAGTTATAACTTGCCGGAAGCTGATAGGGGATCATTGTACAGGGGGGTAATTGTTCATTATGTTGTGGGGGATTAATACAAGGATACTAAGTTAAGGGTAAGTGGAAAAATTGTGTTTATTAATAAATATTAAATAGAAAATTTAACATAAACAATAATAGCGGAAAATTTATAAGTAACAATTGCAATGTCCAATGTGTGATGAATTAAATTGTAATGTGCAGGACCAACTTGTTATCGCCAAGCTGTTACTGCCTACATCTTATGCAGGCCAAATTAAACATCCAGTACTGATGAGAGCTGTTCTCTTAATTTTGAATATCCTATTTGACTCTGATAATTTTGTTATACATTTCCTAAAATTATTTATTGGTTGAAGTAAAACGCATTTCGCACAATTTATCTTTGACCTGTGGTAATATGTCGGGTTTATATGGTGGATGATTCATCAATTCAATGTTTATATGAAAGCACACCTTAGTATACCATTCTATGCTCTGTTCCATTTAAGCCATTCAGTAGATGGCACTGGCAATAGCGCAAATCTGAAGTAGCCGAAATTGCATTGGATAAACTTGTCTCTTATCTCTAATTTCAGCCAATCCGAGAGGCTAAAACTATTCCATATGCTCCGCAATATTGAATGGCTTAAATGGAACATGGTATAAATAAGCCGGTTTCACATTTTTTGAAAAATATTTTAAATGAAAGTTAATGCAATATTTTTCATAGTAACAAAAAATTTAATAATATATTGTTATTTTCGTGAATAAGTAAATTAAAAATTAGCACCAGAAATAGTACAAAAAACAACCCCGCAATTCTGTGACGTCAAAGTACATATTGGGATTTTTCAAATAAGTAAACACTAACTAGCGACGAATAATAAAACTACAAACAGTGGTACACATTTAACATTTATTTGAAACAACAACTACATGACTACAAAAACTCTGTTAATACATAATTGAGTTATAAATAAAAAATACAAATAATGAGAATAATACGAAAACTAAAGAAACACAATTGATAGCAATGCTACGCTTACAAATGTCAACAAAAAGTGTACCATTGTTTAATGCAATCAGCGCCATCTCTTGATAATTAAAAGTCCTAATAGTACGTTTAGAGTTTATCCATCACTTACACATAAATAAATGTAGGCGATAGTTTATTACATGTTAAACTGTATGTATTCTGACCTCATTTTCTGTTTCCGATCACGTGACTTTTTCAAAATATTACACAAATTTCAATAATTAATTGTAAAATAATTAATGGATATTTAGTGATATTTTTAAATTTGAGTCATTTTGAGGGGATCGCCTACGCTTTTCCAAATGAACGAAAAGAAGTACATTTTTACCAATTTTGCAAAATCTGTTAGGAATTTGTTATTTATTTTTGACATATTTATTAACAAACTTGATACTATGTCTGCAACTTTTTATTTTTTCAATATCATTGTCCTTATATCTGTGATAAAGCTGTAAAATAGATATTTTTTGGTATTTTTTTTTAAATTTTCGAATAAATAATAAATATTTTAAAAATTTTAAAAGTTACGTTCCTAATACCATGTGTTCTAACTAAGAGAGAGGGTTTAAATTTTATTAGAAATGAATGACAAATACAGTCATTATTAGTATAAACGGAAATGTGTTTTTTGTATTTTCAACGCTAAAGTATAAATAACAAGTTACAAACATAATATCAAGGTTTTTAAATAACATGATAAAAATAAGTAACAAATTCGCAACAGATTTTGCATAATTATCAAAAATTTATAGTCTCTTTTCGTTCATTTGGAAAAGCGTAGACCGAAGCGTAGACGATCCCCTTAGAGAACAATATCCTTTAAAATTTAGTACTTACAAATATAATATAAAATATCTTGGTACAGCCCTATTGACTATCAGAGCTATATTGTTCAGTAATTCCAAAATAAGTAGTGATTTTTTTTTTGTTAATACTAAGGCTGTTTTCAAGATCAACTTTTCCTGCGATAGACTCATTTCGGAGGTTCCCGGAAAATTGATCGCGAGTAAATTGATCGCGGTAAATTTATCTCGGAAAATTCATCGCGAGGTAAATTGATCGCCGGAAAATTAATCGCGAGGTAAATTGAGCGCTGGTAAATTAATCGCGAAGAAAATATATCGTGAGGAAAATTGATCGCCGGAATATTGATCGCGAGGAAAACTGATCGCCGGTAAATTTATCGTGAGGAAAATTGCTCACGAGGAAAATTAATCACCGGTAAATTGATCGCAGCGAAAATTGATCGCCAGAAAATTAGTCGCTAATATAGCATAAATTAATCGTCAAGAAAATTATAAAATTAATGTATACATAATAAAATCATTATAATTAATGAACACCGAGGGGTTAAAAGGACGGCGGTGGTGACTATTGTATTGTAGTTGTAATATAAATAATTCCCTGAATTTTGCTAAGATATGAATGGGAATTCTTAGACTTTATTCGCAAACGAAGTAAAATTATATTATTTTCTCCAGCTGCAGAATTTTGTAAAGATACGGCTGGGACGGAGAAAATAATAATAAAAAAATTAATAATCAAATTGCCGATTATCAGTTGTAACACTTTTTATTAAAACTTGTTAACTAGTTCGTAGTTACACAATACCTAACCCCAAATCACTAACCGTCATCTTCTACTATACATGGTAGTTCTTGTTATTATCATCTTCTAATGTTTTTTTTTTTTTTTTTTGTATATGTATAAATAAAATAAGTCTAAAACAGATCTAGTTAAAAAGTGAAATATTTTAATAGGTAGATAAGTTTTTTAAAACTAAATTATTTGTCTTATAATAGATAAACACAACAACAACAACAAAAAAATAAAGTCTTTAACACAATTGTTTTGTTATAAACATTATTTTTTGCATGCATAAATATCTTTTTTTGGTGATCAGTTACGAGATCAGTACTTCGGCGATCAATTTTCCTAGCGATCAATTTTCCAACTTGCGATCCGCCGGAAGCCAAACACTCCATTTCGCTCCTTGTTGGCTCCCATCGATGCTTAATATAATATCCCTAACTTTTCAGGGACAGCAACAACTACATTAACCGTGGATTTAACTGGGATGAAGGAGGGGTTAGAATTTAATGTTGGGCAAAAATTAGTTCTGTTGGACCCTGTAACACTAGTAAATATTTTATTACGATTTGCACAACTTTCTTTTTCGGGTAATTAATTAGTAATTAATGAGTACTAAATTTTCTGATTAATTTGCCAGGTTCAGGGACCCAAAAATTGTATTATTAAAATAAAATTTGCATCAATTGTATTTTTATAAACAAAATTTTTTGTGTGCATAAATATTCACGCGATAAATTTACCGGCGATCAATTTTGCTCGTGATTAATTTTACGGCGATCAATATTCCGGCGATCAATTTTCCCCGAGATCAATTTTCCACGCGATCAATTTACCGGCAATCAATTTACCTCACGATCAATTTTGCGGCGATCAATTTACTGGCGATATATTTTCTAGGCGATCAATTTACCGGCGATGAATTTTCCCCGCGATCAATTTTCCCCGCGATCAATTTTCTGCGATAACTTTTCCGCGATCAATTTACCGGCGATGAATTTTCCGGATACGATTTTGGAAGAACCGTCTGTTTTCATTAAATCACAATATGAGTAATGGTTCACTAGAAACTTTCAGGACTTGCAAAAAATTGAAAACCCCAATGCGGGACTGTTGTTGAACACCTTACTTAGCTCCTATATTTCTCTAAGAACAGCAACAAAAACCTAGATATACCTAACGCACAAAACTCGGCTTAAATTTCTCAAGCATGAATTTTATGTTAGGTTAGATAATGTTAAATGTATTTAAAGAAATATGTAACGATTTAATTTCGCCATATTGCATTTTTTGCTCTAGATTCTTATTCTTATCTTTTACGTACCTTTCTTTCAACTTAAATCTAGATTTCCCTCGTCGAATCTTTACTGTTACTGTGTCAATCCCTTATATTCCTTGTGTTTTCTAATTGTTATACCTTCTTTAGTTAGTGTTCTATCTAATAAATCTTCTTTGCAACTTCATTCTCCTTTTTATTGGTTGCGTTTAGTGTTTCATTTGTTCCTACATTGTGTATTACTCATGTAAAATATGCTTCACTTCTATTCTTCTTCTTCACTAAATTTTATCTTAACGCTGAAGTATTTTTTATGGATATGATTTTTGTTTCATTATTGTATTTATTTTGGAGTCATTTCAGTGTTGCATAGCGTCAGCGTCATATATAGTTAACAGATAAATTTAGAGCCATCAGCTCAGTACATATATTTGTTTAAAAAATAGTTATTTATGTAACAAGTGTGTAAAGTAGTACTTTTTTGGTCGAGTGCGATATTATTGTAGCACGGGACAAAAAATACTATTTTACACACGTGTTGCATACAACATTTTTCATACAACCGAAATGGTATTGATGTTTCTCATAATACTGAGTGTACAGGCATCCAGCAGCTTCAAATACTGTTAGTAGGTACTCTGTCTCATAACACTGTACAAAATGTAACTTAAACACTTGGAAGAATCTCAGACAGACGATGAGTAGTCTTCTATAATGTACAAATTGTACATTTAATATTAAAAATTAGGTTAGGTTAGAATACATGTCAAAAAATGTGAATGTTCTTAAAAATTAAATTAGTACTCCATCTGTTAAAAAAATATTAGATTTGTTTCATTTACAGTGTATATTTATATTTCTTAATAAATTTTATTACTTTCATTATTATTTACTACCTAATTATATAGGTACTTGACAAGTAAATTAACCGAATTTTAATATTGCCTAGCAACCCTTATTTACTTTTCAAGCACTAGTGCGTGAAAAGTACTTTTCCCGCATTAGTGCTTGAAAAGTGACACTTTACGCACTGTAATGAGTGCGTGAAAAGTACTTTTCACGCACGGTTGTAGGAAAAAAATATTATGTTATTAGTTTATTTCTTTTGACAGTTTATTTTATTGCATTGCTGCCCATTGTTGCAACTTGTAATTCTGCGACGTCAACCGCGTCAACTGGCATGTTCTATCTATTGGTACCAACCAATTCAATTCTTGTAGGTGTATTGTTGGTAGTCGAAGCTGAGTTATGAGCTCAAGGTGCAACAATATGTTGTACAGTTAAATTTTATAATTTGCTTAAAATTTAAATTTTACTTAATTTTATATTTTTGTGCAATCACAACTTTACAATTTTTTCTGTGCCTTCTGAATGCATGAACTTGCATGTTATTAAATTTAGTTTTATAAATAATTTTTTTTATTTCCTAAATCTCAGTCGTATACAGGCAATAACGTTACGCTAGGTAAGAGCTCTTTTAGTATTTTGTTTAGTACAGTCCTTTTTATAATTTTCCGGATAAAAATTACGTGGCGCCCTTATACCTTTTATAACCATTCCTAAGGTTTTCAACCTTGCCCGTCTCCACTATTTGACAGCTGGCGGCCTCTCAACAGAACATCCATGTAGACAGAGTATAAGTGACTCAATAAATTCTTTAGGGAAAAGTAACGTCGCAAATTACTTAAACCACGCCTATTCAGGATTTTTCCTGAACGATCCCGCGGTCGGGACTATAGACAATTACACGTTAAGAAAACAGCCCTCATATAATGTTCCAATAAAATATAAAATTGGATGCAGCATGTTAAATGACTGTAAAATATTTTATTTATATTGGTAAACCAAGAAAACGTTATCATAATATATGGATTTAGCATATATTATCTTTTGAATCACTTATAATATATTTTTTATTGATATAAAAGTAGGTAATTATGTTCTTCAAAAGGTCACAATATTTTTTTAAGTAAATAAATATTGAGAACTATTCACAGTGTATTGTTTTGTGTGATTCGTTATTTATTTTTAACTGGTTTCATTGTTTAAAAAATAAATATTTTTGTGAAGATCGGTCATTCGACTTGCGTCTTCGTCTCCTTGAAATATAATGTTAAATTATATTTATTTCAAAAAATTAACATTAATTTTTTAATTGAAACATCCGCTCACTTTTATTTGTGAATGTGTCATCATATTTGTTAATTTTCCATTTGTTGAGAAATAAAAAATATCATCATCGTTCCGAGTTGACAGAGCTTCTGTTTGCACTAAGCCCGGGCACGAACTGTTGAGAATGTCTTAAATTAACAACCAGAGATAACAGCACTTTGGCTTGTCTCCACGATACGAAAACAACGAAACAGAATAAAATGTGCGTTCACGCAATAATTCTCCGAACGTACATAAATATACCCCGCCATCCCGACCACCCTGCAGCAGTCACCATCCTGCACTTTGTTGTTGTAACTGTGCGCTGTGTATGTACAACATTCCCCGTGGACTTAATTTAGAATTTCGTGTGTCACTAAACATGGATAAGTCGGGTTCATATGTTTCAGGTTTGTCTTTGTACTCAGAAACGTGTCTAAATGCTACTGTGGGGGCGAATTTTGTTTGTCCTTCACATTCCGGGGGGAATTTAGATCTTCGGAAGAGTTTCGGACATTTAGCCTAGCATACTTCCGCTGTATAAGTGTTTGTTTAACTTGTTTCAATAATAAAGTAAATGTAAATTCTCGTGTAAAGCTTATGAAAGTTTTGTCAAAAAATTGCTTTAATATATACCGTGCCATAGTAATATTAATATGAAGAAGTCTCAAACAAATATTTTCACTGGCCCGATTCATAAAATCTAATTGATATTAATAACATTTCGCCATTATCGTCATAGAAATAGAAATAGTCGTTGTACTTAGACAGAGATCCTATTAGAGACTTGAGTGTGTATTAATGGATTATAATGTACATAATTGTAACCAATTTTTACGTAACTTTCACTGTAATCTTGCACATGTAGAACGAAGGAATTTTAATAACTAGAATATATGAAAGTAGAATTCAATGAAACTCCTTCTGTTAACTTAAATGTACTTTTATACTACATATAACATGTGTAAAATTTATTTATATTTAATTAAACCAGTCATATAGGTTCAAAATATCTGACTTTTGTAGTGTATAAATATAATTATTATTACATTAAGTTAAGATGGAATCATCAAGTATCATAACAATTCCTAAAATAAAATGTTACACCAAAAAATCTGTGGCCGTGCGACAAAAGTAACCGATTCAAATCTGTCAATCATTTGCGTTTGGCAACCACACTTTCGAATGATACAAATATATCGTTATTAATGCTTCCTGTTTCAATGAGCAACAAGTAAAAGATGCAATTATTTTAAATTTTTGTATGCATAAGTTGTTTTATCTGTAAAACATGGGATAAAAATTTCCGTGTTTTATACATTTCAAACTGTCAATATATGTCTTTCTCTATGGGATATTTAACAGAAATTTTAATATCTATTGCGGTTGGATTGGTGCTATTGTAAAACTACAAAGCTTCCACAATTGAGTTGATAATGTTATCGTGGCAGTACACTCTACGAAATTCCGTGTTAAATAAATTCTAAATTTGCTTTATGTAGGTGCACACGGTATAGTGTAAATTTTACCACTTACAAATTTGGTAGAAGGTATATCTAGAATTTGTTAAAAATTTAACAATCATCCCATTCCCGAATTGAGTTTGTTCGTAAAATTACCTACTGTTTAAATATCGATATACACTTTTTTGTTAACATGCAGTTAAGGTTTTTAAGTACAAGCGGTGCAACTGGCCATTAATAATATATTTTGAATTGGCAAATGGTGTGCAGTTGTATGTATTATAAATAAAGAAGAAACGTGTGTTCGATGAATTTTAAGATAAGACCTCATTTGTAGACAATACTTTAAATAGAGTAAATGATAGTACTTACCGAAGTTTAATGAAGCACGGGAGGCGAGACAAGACAAGAAATACAAAATATCGATCTCGTCTCGCTTTCGGATCTATAATCTCGATCTCACTCTCGTTCTCGCAATTTTTTTTTGGGTCTCGTCTAGTTCTCGCACGAGAGTCTCGCTATAAAAATAAGCGCTTGCGCACTACGTATTTAGGTAACAGTTTAACTACAAGAGACATCGTACCGGCTTCCACCATGTATTTTCAGTCGTTGTATCTAACTATAATAAAGAGATGAAACACTAAAATCTGGTCACCAAATTATTTCAATACAAACATAATGTTTATTTATTTATGGTCACCAAAAACTGCGATAAGTTAGTATATAATTTAATTAACCTTTAAAATAACTAATTTATCACCAAATTGTGATTACTAAACTTTTTCAATACGAACATCTGTTAATACATTCTGTCATCAGTTATACTAATTAAATATTAAAAAAATCTTTTTAGTAATTAAAAGTACCTAACTTTATCATTAAATATATGCCACTATTTAAGTAAGATTTAGTCATAAGAAAAACGCTACACTGGGAACCCGCCGGCAACCAATCACTCCGCTTTGCTCCTTGTTGGTTCCCAGCGACGCTTAATATAACATTCTATACTTTTCAGGGGCAACAAGAATTTTAATAACCATGGTTTTAACTGAGATGAATTAAGGGCTCTGGCAAGATACCATTCGACTCTAGATAGACTCAAAAATATAGTGAATTCGTATAATTTTCACAATCACGTGTTCTATACACGAATTAAAGTTGACCCCACTCCTTGTACGGTGCATTTTTAATTGAATTTATAAATCAAAGCTATAAAGTTACAAATACTTTCTATTGCGAGACTTTCACGAGAATCTCGCGAGATTTCTCGCTTCTCGCATTTGTTATATCGATCTCGCCTCGAATTTTAAATTGCAATCTCGCTCTCGTTCTCGTCTCGTATAATGCAACGAGACGAGACGAGATGCGAAAGTACTCTCGCCTCGTCGAACATCACTACCGAAGTTGTTTAATGAAAAATCCGCATGCCTGGTGTCATCGACCAAAATCATTTACATGTAAATTTCACTTTAAATCTTAATTAGAATATTATCATTTAGCACCCAGAAATATACGTCCATCCACTGTTATTCATCGCAAGAAACTATTTCATACCTATAATACAATCTCGCTACTTCAAATATGTTTCAGTAGGTACAAGTAGACACTGGTCTTTATTATTAGCACTGTACAATTTTTACCATATTATATATTATTTAGAACGATCGATATGTTACAATTTTTAATATTTTACCATTTACCAAAACTTATAAATAAATACGGGGAAGAAAGTTTTCGTCTGAAGACGAAATTGATGCTGCAATTCATAGTTATATTGAAAGCATTCCAAAAGAACATTGATTAGGAGCTTTTAAAAGGTAGATGGAAAGAACGGTAAAGTATATTATAGTTGAAGGAAACTACCTTGGTGGAAGTTATTTTAGAATAGGCTAAACTGGACAAATAAACATGATGTTACTATTTTTACAAAATGCCGAACAATTTTCTAAAAGCATGAGAAAAAATCTCATATAGCGACTAATGTCGAATTATAATCGTACCACTAGTTGAACAACAGTTACCAAATTATAAATTTAAAAAGTGTTACATTCGATATTATAAATTTATGTGTAACAGATGTGTTACTATATGCGAACCAAAATATTTTAAATTCAAATTAAAATATTTTACACGTATATACAGTGAAATATTTTCCGAGTAAATTTATTATAAACGTGTTCTATTTAATAAATTAATAGTCTTGAAATACAGGTAAAACTATGAAAGGTATTAGCACCTACCGTATTAGGAAACCCATAAATACATCTTGAAAGAAATACAGCGTTTAAAAATCATAAAGTCAGCATTAGTGCGTCATTAAATCTTATGAGAAAAAAATGTGAAAAATCCCGTGGTTTGCAGGTTGAAAGTCTCCGAAGTCAAATCATCAAATCGTTCGTCACTTTGGCGGCGCGAGTGAAGCAGGCGGTAAGGCACAAGCCGTATTTTTATTTTGTAAACACCAATCTTCTTCACTCTCCAGCTAATAAATGGGCGTGCGGTAAAAATACTGTTGGTGAGTGATAACCAGGGCGCAGTGCGCGTCTGCCGTGTTGAATTATATGTTTACATACCGGATAACCGAGCGAATGAGTTGTCATGGCTGTTCACTTATAACGTGTTTTTATTTCAAACATTCTTGATTTATTTTCAGTGATCTTTTGAGGTCACCGACAAGCCACGCTTTTTTCTTATGAGGCGAGAATTAATTACGAGGGATATTTGTAGCCTTATCATAATTTATAGTCAGTTTATGTTCTCATTGAAGAACATTGGTTAAGTTTATATGACAGTGCTGTTGCACTTTGGTCAAATTATATAAACGTGGAGGTTTGTAAACATTCTGATGAGAGAAGAAATTTATAGAGGCAGACCTCTATTTATCTTTACCCTCATGACACGCATTACTATAACTCCTCATTAGAAAAATGGCTTGAAACAAGAAATACTCTTTATCTTACTGGTGAAGATTAAATGGACTCAAAAATTATATTCACATGCACATGTCTAACACAAGAAAATGAAAACCTGACATGCCTTCTCTTTTTAGGGACAAAAGAGATCATTTATTCTCATTTCACTTTCTGTGAAACAAAAACTTTTGAGACAAACCTATTCTTTTAAATGAAGGTACAGGTTGGGCAAAAAATTTACTTCTGAATTTTGATATTTCTAATTTTTTTCAAAATAAAATATTGCAAATATTGTGCATTAAATATTAATTATTTCACGAAGGTTTTTATTTTCTGAGTTACAAAAAGTAATTTTTAGTGAATACATACGAGTATAGTTTACTCTTTTATAAACTTATAAATTTATGTTCTTTTTATTACGTATGCAAACCTTTCGGCCGCTTTTACTTCACTGCCGCATTTATATTACGCTCGCTATATAGCAACTCGTTTTATTTTAAAAGCAAATAAATTCAGTATTGCACAACATGTAGCTTTATAAATTTAAGCGGAATATTGGAAACATTAAAAATTGTTGTCACGTTCATTATATTGCTCAACAATTAATTATTTTATTTTCATTTTGAGGTTATATTACTATATTATATAACGACGTTATACTCTTAATAGCCATTATAGCGAGTTGTATTTTATACTTTACCTACGACTAATGTAGTACGTACAAGATTTTTTTAATTTCGTTTCATAACCCCCAATTTGTATCATATGGTGAGGAAGATATGGCATTTTGAAATGTCAATATACCTTTGCATTTTTATTTTGTTACAAATATTCTGATTGGTACATCAGAGCGAATAGTGGCTATTATTCCCTCATTATTATATCCTGTATAGACACATATTCCTTGTAGATACAGTATTTTGACAGTAAACAAATTGCTTGGTGCGTTTTCCAAATGACAGTAAAGCCTTTGTAATGAGCATAAATTAAGAAGATACGAAATTTATTTTTGCATAAATATATCTAAAAGTTATATAAATACGAGTAATGTTGTAGGTATGCATTTCGGCTTAAACGATCTTTTTTTAGCCTCATATGATTTGCTGGTCCGTACTTTCGCCTCAATTACGAACTTGATTTCAGCTAAAACAGATCTCTTTTGCAGCCTTAATATACAAATAACAATTTATTTGCAGGGCATATTTGGTTTATAAGTTTGTCCATATATCAGACGTTCATTTAGCTACCGGCCTCGCTCATTTGCCGTCGCCCATTCGCCGTCGCCCATTCGCCGTCGCCCATTCGCCGTCGCCTAGTTAACCATGTCTACCTTAGATTAGGTCAGGCTAAAATTAAAACTGAAATAAAGGCTCCGGATTAGAAACATAATTTATTTCCCATCGATATACGATTATTTGATTTACTTATAATATGATTAATATTTACTTTTTTTACGTCTGTTAAAAAAAGTACCCTATTTTCAATAAAATGGGTTTATAAAGTATGCCTTTTTTAATACATGAAAGTGTGAAAAAAGTGTACTTTTTTAAAGCTCCGAAGTGAAATAATGAAATGCTACGGCCCTTTTTTTCACGCTCCCATTGCAGACATAAAAAAGATTTTGTATTCAACTCGGTAAATTATCTTTTTTTCACGAGAAGGAAAATTTGCCGAACGAGCCGAAGGCGAGTGCGCAAATCCTTTACTCACTTGGTACATAAATGACTATTAATTTAAGAATTAAAAATATAAATTATGAACATTTGTTTTGTTTATTTTAAAAACAAAAAAAATTATAAAACGAATTGAACTTTTATACAGTTTTTATTTCTGATATATTGTTTTACATTTTTTTAATATAACTGGAAAGGAAATATCTATATATATATATATATATATATATATATATATATATATATATATATATATATATATATATATATATATATATATATATATCATTTCGTTTCGATGTGATATGTTTGGCATGAAATGTGTGATTAACAGTTCACACATCTTTAAGCTGTTAAACGTGGATCTATTTATATTTTTTGCCGACGGTTCCGACTTTGAGCCTCATATATCTCGGAGTCACAGCCATATGACACCAATTAAGCTTTCATGGTGTCAGAATTTTTTGTTGGCATGACAGTTGACTTAGGTAAGTTTCAAATATCTTATTCGACAAAACATGATTAACTGGTGCAATTTTTTTTCTCTCGAAATAAAACATGAACTCTATTAATTATTTGCCAGCGAGAAACAAATAATTATGAGGTATCTTGCAAAATAACAATAAAATCCCGAAATAGTTTATGATTTATTGTTGAATGCGAAACTGTTTGTTAAATTGCGCTAGCAGATGTTTAATATTTTACAACTAATATATTAAAATGAGGAATGTTAAAAATAAGTTTTATTTCGCAGTAAAACACGAATCCGAGTAGGCTCATTAGTGAAATGAACAATGTTAAGATTACTGGCGAGTATTTTTGTCGCCTATTTTAAAACAAAAGTTCAGAGAAGCCAACACGAAACACGTTAATTTAGCGCGGCTAATGCAAATATAAATAACTCAAAATCGGTTTAACGTTAGGACATTTACATTCAACATAATTTACCGTGTTTCCATAGACTTCACCTAATTTAAAACAGTCTATAATACAGCAGCAACATCCTGTGATCTGCCACGCGCATAAATAACTCGGATAGAACAGAACGAATACTAATTATTACGAACATAATTCAGGCCTTAATTGCAGCGTTTCAAAGGAACATCAGTGGAAAATCTCCAGTCAAAAGTGAATTATGCGTATGCCCGCCGCTAAGGGAATAAATCATACGCGCTTATACTTACCGGCTACTTTATTTATACGGTACTGCAAAACTAATTAAGTGAACGCGATACTCTTGATCAAACAGCACAGATTTATTACATTACGCAGGAAAGCAGCATTAAAATTTGCATTGCCGAGGTATTATTTCTGTGGGCATCATTACTAAATCCAAATTTTCTACTTCATTACAATCACCAATATAAGTTTGAATATTCTGTTTTCGTCATCCGGTTTACTACAAGTTAAAACTGCGAAAAGTGATACTTAATTTTCTATTAATTTTGTTTACAAAATTGACTTAGATGTACTACTGATGCGTTTAAAGATTTGGCTGTGCTTTTTGCTCCGGGTTTAAAATTTATTAATCATATATTTATACCACCACTGCTGCAAATAAAATGTTAGGTTTCCTGATTAGGAACAGAATGCATTTTAGTGATAAAAGTATATTATTTTGTTTTTACTACACCTTTATTAGCTCCGAGCTTGAATATGCTATTCTTATTTGGTATCCTAATTATGAATGTCATAGATCGCTATTAGAAAGTGTCCAACGCAAATTTTTAAAATATTTATGGTTTAAAACCTATTAAATTTAACCCTCTCAGGGAACAGATTACAAAGTTTCTCTAGACATATTTAATTGCATTTCCCTCAAGGATAGGCACACTACAATTGCTTTAGACTTTCTTTGTAATATTATCAATGCTATTATTGATAGCCCGCAATTGTCACAGAAATTTAATTATCGAGTACCACGCATTTCATCTCGTCTAAACAGTACTTTTTATTTACCGCTCCCCAAAACTAATGTGTTGTCTAATTCTTCAATATATGTCATGTGTAATTTATATAAGTGTTAACTTTTCTGATTAATTTATGTTTTTTTAATATGTAATACTTATTTGTTGCAAATATCACTGTATTTAACTTTTAAATTTACTTGTTCTGGGCTTCGCCTGTTTAAGTAATAAGGGTTATTATTATTATTATTATTATTATTATTATTATTATTATTATTATAAACTAAAAATAATCTATTATTATTTATTTTTGTCCGTAGAATATAATTTTATTTAATATTTATACGAGTATAACAAAAATTCCGATATTTAAGGAGCTATACACAGAAAAGTACAGGTACAAGTCCGAACACATCGAAACTTTTATCTGGTAATGAAATTGTCTGATATTTATAGGAAATCATTTATTTATACTCAAAAATTTTCTAAAATATTAATTTGTTTATGAAAATATTTGTTTAACACCAAAAAGTTAGGTTGAATGTATTCCTTCTCGTTCTCGCACTATTGTGCGCCCCCTTTTATGTCTTGTGTTAACTTTTGTTTGATCGACTTATTTTAATTTAACATTCACATGCTGTCATTGCATTTAGTTGTTATTATTTAGCAAATTACAAATTGAATTAATTAATTAATTCATGATTTTATTTAGGTCTATAAATAAATATTTGACGTTTGATGTTTAGTTACTTATTTAAATCTAGGAATATTCTATCAAATAGCTCATGTGCATTAGTTCATTCATTGTAAATCGACGGCTGTCACTAAAGTTTTCGAACAAATCTGAAACACTACCACACGAGAAAAGTTTCACGAAACGCATGAAGTTATTGCAAATTGACAACTCTAACTTTGTCGTGTGATAATGTTTTATTATTGGTGGTAAGTTAAAGATTTTAAAATAACTATTAAAGTAGGATATTATTTTCAATTAATCAATAATTAAAATAAATAAAAATCATCACAACTTATTTTCTCTTTCTGGGTATGCCAATGTGCATCTATTGGCGGATTTCGGCAATGACGAGATATCTGTACTTTTGAGATAGTTTACCAAACATTTCGCAGAGAAAGCACCACCAGTAGTCACTTTTGTGCTATTTGAAAACTGACAGAAAATTAAATTTCAAGTTTTACATCCGTCGGACACGAACCATAACTGGCCACGTAACTCACACAGCCAGGCGACTCCCAAAATTAGCCAAAATGAGTTGTAATTAATAAAAATATAAGTAATTATCAGCTAAAAAATCACAGGTATGGATTTTTCGAGGTGAAATTTTTGCGAAGAATTGTAAATTCTTCAAAATACATAATTTATTCGGCCACCGCTCTATTCTCTTGGCATGATTTATTCCGATATAATTTCCAATTGTTTACAATTTTAACACATTATGTCAATAATGCGGTTAATTTAAAATCAGAGGTTTGCTAATCAGTAATCAATAACCAAATCTAAAAACAATCCCTTCATTAGAAAGCAGGTATGGTTGTTTGTGAAACAATAATGCCAGTCATCACAAACTACCGGTGTTGGCGTTGGAGCCATGAATGACCTAGGCCCAAGTTGTGTCCTTTCATTAAACCCTTCCAAATCAAACACCAAACACGCTGACAAGTCCCGCTAAACAAAAAACCCGTGGTGTTTCTTTTATTTATACGAGTCTTTGAGTGTTCCGCCAAGGTGCTGATGTAATTAACCGACCGCGCCACCCATTAGACGCCGCGGCCGCCCATAAATCTCCCCTTTGTCTGGATTTTTTTAGTGATCAGGTGCATTTTTTGTGGACACCTTATACCTCGGCTGGCGAGGCAGTCGTCGCCGAGATGCAGTTTTCGTGTTCGGACCGCTTATCGCGCGAGAGATCTGAATCGAGATTCGTGGCCTATCACCGATATCTTTGACGACACTGCGGCCGCTGGCGCCAGTCGCCCCTATTAGACCGTGAATCTGAATGGATGCGATGCGGCCAAGAACATCCACTAGTCAGGCCCGGCCATGTCCCGAGCCCAAAACCCTCGTATTGGTAGTTTGGCTTGCCCGAAGAACTTGTCTGCCTTGATACTTTGATGGAAGATGGAGATCATCGTTGTTATTTTTTTATACTCAGGTGCTTAGGATTCAACTAAGGTTTCGTATTATGTATTTAAATGATCAAATTGGTTTTTGTTTCCAACCTAAACCCTCTTTAACACGACATGTTTTTTGTGAGACAACTAAACATTAAGGCTTGGCGCGCACAAGCGGTTTGAAAGCTGAATGATTAAAAAATCAGAAACAAAAAGACAACTAAAATAATGGCGGACGCTCAATAACAACGAATTACAAAATTATTCAGTTTTAATATGGATTTTACCAATGCTAAACAACAATTTCATGTTTTAATTTTTTTTATTTTAATGAAACTATTTTGAAGCAATTCGTAGTTTCTTAATTGTCTTTAGTTTAACCGTATTTGATTTTTAAAGTCAATTTTTCTCCCGCACTAGACGCTATAGTACGCTACGAGAAAAAGATAGCAATAGTGTGGTGGCACAGTGACACTCACAACTGACAACAAATTTTAATTATATAGCAAAGTCATTACATGAATTAATATGTTTGTTTTGAGCTAAATCGTTATTTTTTAAGTAATACTTTAATTATAAAGTGTATATTTTATAATTTTTTTTTTATGTTGGAGAACCCCATTATATTATTTCCCACATATGAAGGTATAATTCAATAAGTTATAATACAAGATTAGGAAAAAGAAGTGTTTATTAATATTTAGTTCACTAAAATGCTCTATAATTTTTTTAGGCTTTCTGCCTCGATAAATAAAAGCTTTGGCGTAAATATTGAATATGTAGACCAATTTAAATGTTTATAATAAAAAGGGACTTATCAATATTTATACCCCCGATTATATTTACTAAGGCAAAAAGCAAAAAAAAAATTTTACCTTCGTAGTAGATTTAATAAAACTCGATTTTTTTAAACAATGATAATTAATATTCTATAATTTTAGCGTATAATCACTATTGCTTACAAATTTTTGATACTGTAGCAAACAGCATAAAAATTATTTAATTCAAAAATCTATTTTTAAAAAACTTTATATTGTCATTCAAATTAAATATGTATAAGTCAAGTTTCAAGTCGCTCGGAAATATGTAATTTAAATAACGACTTTAATTATTTTTTACGGAAATATTGTATATTTTCATCGAAACTATGAGGAAATGGGTCAAAATTGGATTTCAAGATTTAACTCTAACTATTATATACCTAACAAATTCAAGTTAAATAAAAGTTTGTAATAGGTATATTTCTATACGTATAGTTCATTTTTAAATTACACGAAATAAAATAAAAAAGTAATTTTTTTTTTTGGAAATAATCTGTGTGAGTGTGTTAATATGATCAAATGCTCAAATATAAAATTTATTTGAGCGTAAACTAGTACAAGGTATAAACAACCTATTAAGTGCATGCTGACGAAATTTTGAATTTTGTTCTGCTTTAAAAAACGCACTATAGTTATTAGTGCATTGTCCCATTCTACTTGTACTTTGACAAGTAAACAAACAAACAGTTGGAAATATTTTAGCTACTAAATAGTTGTAACTAAACCAAAATCGCTAGTAACCGCGAGTCCTCAGTTTTGAAATATAATAGTTTTTGAAAAGGCGCCTGATTGTAATGTCAATTAAACAACTGATATCTTAAAAGCAAAGACCTTTAATGAGATCTGCATGCAGAAGAATAATTAATTACCTGTTTTGCAAAATACAAGCAAATATACCTACACATTTAAACATTTCCTTTACGCAAAAATAAGAGTTAATTAAAGCTCACATCCGATGCAGCCATTAAAAAACATAAATATCCTCGTGTAGTTATCATGAACGACAAGGAGAGTCAGTCTTTCTACAGTAACAGCATCAGTACACCTGTTTTAAGTAATATTCTGAACGGAAAGTGATTTAGATAGCGACTTGAAGTACGCGATAAGCTAAGCCGCCAAAGTGTTCCGAAACCAGTTATCTGGATTTTTGTAGCTGAACTACGCTTAGATTATTTTGTGTTTCGTTACCATGGAATTTTAATTGTAAACACGATCTCTAGATTGGTATTTACAGCAAATAAAAGATTAATTAGGAAAATAAACAAAGTTAACATTGTGTTACTTTTTGAGACAAATGACCACAAAACTAATAATGGTTACATAATGGTTAAAGTTACTACATTTCTAATATATATATATATATATATATATATATATATATATATATATATATATATATATATATATATATATATATATATATATATGCGTGACATATGGAACTTAAAATTACAATTATTATTGTTAGTATAATTAGGTATTACGCTTCACTCCTACCTCTCGCTGCCATAGGTAAGAGAAGTATTATAGGAATTATGCAAAAAATCGCAGTTCGTTTTAAGGTCCCTAAAATCAGATTCTAATTGGTGGAAGAACTGATTAGTTTCTGGTAACATTTGGACAACCGGAAGTAATAGTGCGACTGTTTCCTTATTAATAAAATGATTTAAATATTTTTGGCAATAGATATTG
Source organism: Harpalus rubripes (assembly GCA_963082715.1). Lineage (NCBI taxonomy): Eukaryota > Metazoa > Arthropoda > Insecta > Coleoptera > Carabidae > Harpalus > Harpalus rubripes. The sequence goes on from OY720451.1 coordinate 29,131,387, forward strand.
TAACGTTTTTATTTATCTGGGTGAAGTGTAAATAGTAGACAATTAATATTAATTAATTAAGATTAAGACTATAATTAACTAGATAACACTAACACTATTTATTTAACCAATTAACACTACTATTTATTTCCACGATATTACAAATTATTTATTTCACTACGCGTTCCAATCTTAGACTGCCGGTCTGTTGCAGACTCTTGTAGACTGTTTACGCGATATTTATATCACTATATACTTATATCATGTTCAACTGTCCGCCTACCGACCTCCACAGCGTCTATGTACTCAACTGTCTCAACAGCGTGTGTATATTCACCTGCTCGGACAGACGTCACACCTTTCACCTCACTATCTGTCTATTTAAGTAACTCTCTCTCTCTTCCACAGCCTCAGTATCACCGACTTTCCGTATGCCACAATTCTTGAACACGAATGCCGAGTATCCACTCCACATTGCTGTTACTGTCCTTGTATACCTAGCTTCACAATACTCGTCAACACTACCGAGTATTCACTTTCACAGGTATCCCAATATACCAGTAACGTCCAGAGTACCTACTCCACTCGACACTTACTGCATACGCTCACTACGATACTGCTGTGCTTCTCAAACTCACTAAGACTCTATGTGAACATCTCTATGTCTCTGAATGTAACTGACTGTGTCTCTCGAGCATAGCTACGTCCCTTATGTACAGCTGCCATTATTTTCTAGGACAGCTCTAGAATATTCGAACATATAATAACAATGAACACAAAAGGTTCAGGCGACCGGGAGTAATTAAAGACGTCGCGACAAGTCTGTTTACGTCGGCCGGCTACTAGCGCGATTACGTCACCGCTATAAATAGACACTCGCTTACAGTTGCGGCGACGGTGGGCGTTCCACGTTACAATATGAAAGCATATTAAATTTAATTTTCATCAAACTCTTAACCAATTAATAATGTAGAAAAATAATTGGGTAAAAAAGTAACTTATGGGAATAAAAACTGCAGTTCTACAAATTATTTAATACACTTAGCGTTTATGTTAAAGGAACAGTAAGTTTATTTTACTATACAGAATAGGAATCCATTCAATGCAAGTATTAATATCAAAAGAGCGGCGCAAATAATGATTATTGGCATTCAGTGTAAAAGCAAGCAGTGACAGATTATAATAATTACAATATCTATAGTTTTACTGTTAGACCCGGCGGTCAATTTTTCTGACTTTAATGTTACATGTATTAATTACTATTTTATTTCCTACTACCGTGTCTTTTTATTCATTGATGAGTATAAAACGGCAAAGATTTACTCAGTGTGTATGCGATTGGTTTCGAATTTTTGTTATTGAAGCCACAAGTCATCTGGCTACGTACGGCAAAAATCCTCTTTATTCCGGATAGTAAGAAGTCTTGCATATGGCACTTTACTTCTAAAGAGTTGAGGAAAAAAGTAATAAATATATGTGTATTTATTTATTGGAGCAATTTAAGTTGATTTATTTTTAGATGTTTCCGCGGTGGTGTTTATTACAAATGGCGTCGTTTGAAAACAGTTGAAGCCGAGTGCCATAACAACACATAACCGGAGAAACCGTAACTAAAAAATGACAAATCCGGCACGGGCGCTGCATTGTAGTCGGCGCATCCCTGGAGTCTGGAGCAACGAAGAATACATAGCCAAGAGCTGCTACTTCATTGTGTAAACCGAGTATAAATCTTGTATTGTGCGCGCGTGTGTGTTTGACAGCGCCACCGTAGACTTCATCTCAGATGACGCGCCACCCCTGTACCCCTCCCCAACAGCGGGTGACGCCGGCGAAATTACGCGCCTTGTAAAACCACGCGGCTGCCTCGTTTGCATAAGTTTTACTTTCCAAGATTAACAGCGCTCGGAAAGTATAATGGAAGCAGCGAGCAAGGAGGGCGAGGGCAAGAAGGAGACGAGACGAGACGAGACGTGGAGGTTTTTTATGGTTATGCGGCCGGGTAATGAGCGCCCTCTTTGATGGTTGCGTGAAAGTTAATTTTTATGGCGACCGCTCGCTACCGAGAACGAGAACGGATCCTGTGCTTTATGTACTTGGCTTGGTTTTTAAAGGATTTTAAGGATTCGTTAACAGTTTTAACAAACGATGGACGATTCCACCCCTTTGCAAAATGCACCCTCTGCTGTCACCAGGCGATGATATTAATATTCCGACGCTCCACTCTGGTCTCCTGCTGGATACAACTTTTTTAATATCCATCATAAACAGAGTTTAACACTGCCTACAATTTTAAACGAATTTACAAAAGAGAGATTCACTTCCACTCACAAAATACTTCACTTTACAGCGCTAGTTTTTCTCTTATCACTATAAATTCTTGAGATTATATTTTATTTCTTTAATTATAAGTGAATGAGATTTAATTAAATAATATTATTTAAATATTATGTTAAAATACACGATTCAGGGCACTCAATGTTTAAGAAAGAGAAATTAAAATCTTTGTTCGATATTAGAAATTTAATATTTTAATTCAAAATCTAAACCAAACGTTAAATATTTGTTTTACCTAAAATTTCAATGCAATCATGAAAGATGAAATTCATATCACCTCACTTGACGTAATTGTAATAATTTATGTTACTAGATTAATTGTAAATTTTTAAAAATTGTAAAGTGCGTTTGCTGAATGCATTAAATGACAAGTAGATATCATATGCGGCCGAATTTTCAAGTGCATAACATTTCTTGAACTTCAATTCCCACGATGACTTTGAATCCAAGTAAAATGACGTCACTACAAATATATTATTTATTACCGAAAACTTTGTTAAGCAAATTGGCACACACAGGATTGTATAAAAAACCCTAATTTGTGATAAAAATATATTTAAAAAAATCTGTGCAATTCGAAAATAAAAATATTTTGATGCAATGGCACTATGTTTTATTTCTCAACTTTAGAGCATTAAAATTCACATTTCTGGATACACCAAGTCCAACGTGGGACAAAACACTAACAACCGGCTTTGCAACTGGAGACGCCACGGGCTAGAGGCGCCATACTATAGTATAGACACATTAGTAAACTATCACAAATATAAAATATAAAAAAAAATGTATAACGTCTAGTGGACTCCCCAATTATCCGACTTTAAATTATTATTTATTCTTTCCAAATTACTGACGCTGCTATAATATGTAATTTTACGAATATTTCAGTCCATAAATTTAAGAGCAGTTATGCCAATTTTAAAGTTTTGAACACAAATTTAAAAACACTACTTCAAAAATCATTTATCATTTTGCGTTTTTAATTGTTTATTTGTGAAGAAACTCATAATTGATTGAAAACTTTTGACATTAATTGTGATATTAAACAACATAGTATTCATTTGTTTTTTTACAATTAATTAACAATTTTCAATGATTATTGTAAAATGTGACAACTATGAAATAATGCAGCTCGTATTTTATATTATTTAAAAATAGATTACCTATTTCTATTAAATTCAATTTTATTTATTATAATTGATTGTAAACTATATATTTATGATTTTAATATATTTATTTAGGTGACTAGTTGTGATTCAGACGGGCTCAATTCTGACCAAATCAAACTTGAAACTGGAAAACTATTACCAATTTTCAAATAGCACAAAGAGACTCTTGTGCCTGTGGTACTTCCACAATATCACTGAGATTGAGAGCCAGATAAGCGCCTTCAACGGTACAGATATGTCGTTATTATAGAAATATGCAGTTAAAAACATATTTATGATTTTATATATTAATTATCATAAAATTGCACCCAGAAATTTTGGTTCTGTTCTTCAACACAATCCCAACACAAATAAACCATTTAAGTTTATTTTATTCCTTCTGGGTATTGAGTGACATCTTGGTGAGAATTTTTCGTCAGCTTTAATCGTTTCATGTGGTCATCATTCGCACATAGAGGTTAACAGCCGTGTTGCTGGTGGTGACAATGTGTCTTGTCGACAGCGCTATTTCCGTCGGCGACGCCGTCGCCGTCGCCCTAGCCGCGTGCAGCGTTGGGGCGTCGCGACGAGCCCGCGTCGTGTAACACATGCTCCGTGGATGTTTGGCACTGCAACTGCGATTCGGACGATTGAAAACTATGCACGGCATTAGCCACCGGTTCAATTGGCAGAAGGCAGATGGTGCATGGAATGTATCATTAACATTCACTATGATCTTTGAAGTGATTATTTGCGTATCGTTTCTTGCTCAATAAAAACAACTATGCATTCTTTAGTTTCAATTACCGGTGTTTATACTCTGGCTAACAATGGATGTCAAAGTCTTTGTCGGGGTTAAATTGAAGACTTTGGTAAACAAAATTCTCAGAGGAATTGTTACAACAATACTATTAGCGTCATTTGGCATGCACTTGTTATATCATATTAACATTAAATTCGTAATTGATTAAAGGTGTACTTATGTATAATCTTTGGTCTTTTATACTTTGTATACCTACAGGATTTCAGTAAATAGTTGGGTACTACTTTAAAAATCTACAGTGGAGTACTTATTTTAGAGTTACTTATTACTTTTTTACGTACGAAAACAATCATTCACTCCAATTTTGTAAGGAAGTTGTTAAGTCTCAGCAACGTTGCTAATAATTGTTGTAACCAATAGAAACAATTGGTATTGGTTTTCACGACGCTACACGGTGTGAAGCTAACAAGCACTAACTGCATTGAGCAGAGATTGTAGTTAGCTTCTCGCATTTTTCATAGCTGTCATTGTATTTATATAAAGATAAGAAACCTAAAAAGTTTGTTTTTATATTCTGCTGTCTTAATTTGCAGTCGTAGAAAAAGTATATTACGTGAATCGTTTTATGTACTCTTTTAATAGGTACCTAAAGAGATGTAATATAATATTAAATACTCCAAATTACGAGTTATCAATGTTGAGATCAATTTACTTAATTGAAACACAAAATCAATAAAAAAATATGATCGCTATTAAGTATTTCCCAAATTATTTATTTTTGCTTCATCTTCATATAATCTCAAGCAATGTTAAAATAGTATATTATGTGGCAAGTGTGTGAAGCAGAAATTTTCACATGACGGTGAAGATTGCGACACGAGCCGAAGGCGAGTGTTGCAAACCACCCGAATGTAAAATAGGCTTCACACGCGTGTTACATAGTATACTTTTTCTACGACCTTGCAATAAAATATATTTTTTTCTTCACATTGTCATTATTTTAACGTAAAGCCTCTGTATTATCGACTTATGTAACCACGGTTACCAACGTTACAATTCAGTTTGTAATATTTAAAATAATGAACACTTAAAATTTGTATTAGATTGCTTAGAAATATTTTATTTATAAATTTAGTACAAAGATGTAAATTTATAATTACAAAATTTTTTTTTTTAAGTCAATAACACATTCTTATGAAATTATTTCTCCGGACCATTTACCAAAACATGATTTATGTGTATATATAAAGATATTCATTCTGTTAAAACTAAACTATTTACTTTACTCACAGTGTATAAAAAATCAAATTTCACACGTAAAAATTGATACGTGAAATACTCACTTCACGCATGGGAGTAGAAAATGGTAGTTTTTCTAGATAGGTATCTAGGAGACATATTAGATTAGAATATTTAATGGAATTGACTTAATTCTAAATCAGATTTGTTCATTTTACTACTCTGTATACAGGAAGTTATTTAAGTAAGGGTACAACACTTAACCGATGGTACAACTAATCTCGTAGGTAGTAAATCTAGCAATAATTTTTGTTTTACATGCGTTCTATGTATAAGAACTGTAGGTCTTTAGAACTGACCAATCACGTCATAATTCAAAATTTTGTAAAAAAATCAACGTATTCTCTAGATAAAAATGTCATCTGTCACTATCACAATTGACTTGATCATTGGCGTCGCGGCAGATAATAGCTATTTAAGACTTTACCAACAAAAACTACATGTTTATCATCAAGCTAATTGGCATTTTGATATTTAATAAACCGAATACAAATTGTAGGCTAAAACAAAAAAGCGTTTCACGTCATTTTTGACGATTTTTTTCCAGAGAACACATTGATTTTTACGTTTTTACAAAAGATTTCACTATGACGTGATTTGTATATTTTACGGGCCTCCAGTTCTTATAGAAAGCAAGTAAAACAAAAAATATTGCCAGATTTACTATCTATGGGGTCACCTCTGCCTTCGGTTAAGCATTGTATACTTACTTAAATAACATTTGTATATTTGGGTTACAAAATTCTTGTAAATCCATCGTTTTCATTTTCTTTTCACAATTATTACTTAAAACATCTACTCTTATTAATTTCCACATATATTTCACACTAATTTTGTTAAGTTATGGTGTATTACCTTTAGAAATTGGAACAAATGCGTATTAATTTAGACAGGAAATAAAGAGGCTTTGTATTAATCTACAGTTTATATTGGTAAAATCAGAGTTATAAAAAAGAGAATGAAATAGTGAGTAACATCGGCACGTAGCACAGTGATATGTGGGCAATTTCAATTTATTACATGACGCTGTTTGAACAGATATTTCATTGTAGCGATTCCGAGTATTCGTTGCCATATTCTGTAAATGCACAAATAAATATATCAAACTTTAATGGGGCACAAGTGTAAACACTGGTTATATCGACCAATCAAAACGATCTTTGTTGTCCAGTGCATTTCATTAATAACGAATAGCCGCACAAACAAACTGATAACAGCAAATATTGAGAGATGGGCGCTTCAGTAAACACACCATATCGTTTTACTAGCTCTCATATATTTCTCTCGGCCAGCCAATGCCACAGCCGCACTTCAAATGTTATTTCCTCTTATTCAATCAAACCACTATAACTGTCTCAACAATTCTATTAAATAATTTTACAGAAAGCATTGACATGTCTCTTTGGATATTGGACAGGGTTCTCAATATAACTGATACATTCGAGTAAATTTAAAAAGAAATAAGAAAATATCACACATTTTAATTTTAAAAAAAATTATATTAAATTTTATATTTAGAACATTCTATTACAACAATTTATTCTCACAAACACTATTTTACTTGAAAGAAAAAATCTGATGTGGCCTGCACATGACCTCTCGTCAATTTCATGTTTATAATAGCAATGAGCTTTAAGTAAAGAATCACGTCCGATTGACGTTGTCTCAAATTATATAGGAGTTTTAAATACCAAAATTAAGAAATTTTCGATCATATTTTAATAAATTATTTCTAGAAAATTTCTATATAGCTTTAAGTAAAGTACTATTTTCAGTTTTTTAATTTTAGAAAAAATTGAATATGTCGTTCTCATTAATATAAAGGTCTTAAATATCAAATTTGAAAATTTTCGGATTATATATATATATATATATATATATATATATATATATATATATATATATATATATATATATATATATATTTCACGAACATCTGTTCAGAGCTTCAAGTAAAGTATCACTTTTAATCTAGAAATGCCCCAATTTACATGATTTATAATTTTATTTTGAATTTAATCTTTTTTTTTTGTAGCAACATACAAATTTATTTAGTCCTTAATTTTTTTAAATGTCAATTTCCAAAAATAATATTGGCTAAGGGGCTTCTTATTAGGGTTTCACGGGCTTGGCTTGAAGCTTGAAAGCTTGGCTTAGCTTGGCTTGAAAAAGCTTGAAAAATCAAGCCAAGCCTGCCGTTCAAAAAAGCTTGACTTTTCAAGCCAAGCCAAGCTTCTGTTCCACCAAGCCCAAGCCAAACCAAGCCTAACATTTAAAAAAGCTTGAATTTTCAAGCCAAGCCAAGCCTTTGACTGTCAAGTAGCTTGGTTGAAAACAAGCTTTTTCAAGCTTTTCTTAAGAAATGTTGTCGAGGCCGACAAAACCGTAATTTTATGATGATAACGTACTTTCTCACTGCTTCGGCACATTTTTGCGAACTTTTAAGAATTGGAATTTCCAAAAGGACCAGCCTTCATTACCTGCCAGTACAGTATGCTTCAAAACTTTGTAAATAGGACACTATACTCTTCATAATTCTTATTATGCAAAGACCACTTATTTTCTCAATCTGAACCAACTATCTGTTTTAACTGAGTGATGGGAAGAGAGGTGCAGTTTGATCTTTTTGTTTGATTGGATAATATCGGAATATTATCCAATCAAAATAGATATAGATAGAATATAATCAATATTCATTTGAATTTTAACTAACTTGATTTTAAATACCAAGCATCAAGCTTCAACACATAATATTTATTACTCGTATTTGTTGCAATGCTACAAATAGATAATTTTACTGCAAAATAAAAATTATAAGAAATAATAATATACTTTACGCCGTTAGGTAAATTGAGTGACAGACTACATAAATCATGATAATTATTGCATTTTAAAGTTTGATTTTGTACAATGTTTTGTTATTCTGGTATTTCCGAATCATAGAGACGAGACAATTTCTGTTTGTGTATATGTATATATTTATATTCAAAGATTTTCAATGCTATTTTTAGCTCAACCCCTAATGTACCCCTAATAAACCGTGACAGGTATAATAGACACTAACAATGTACCGACAAAGAGAGCATTCTCTTTTAAATATTATCTTGATACAAGTTTTCATTGATCCAAAAATATGTATTAATAAATAAGCAAATAAATATATAATCTCGGCTTATTTTTAATTTGCTTTTATTCACAAATTTCAGTAATATCGACATATTCGTATCGTTAAGCATATTAACTTTTGTATTATTTGAATTTGCTCATGATTACTTTAATTATATTTATGTATTTAACTTACATGATTCTGTACTCAAAAATCAGTAGAAATTTCATAAGAAGAGGCGAGTAGGTATTTGTCACGAACAAACAAAATTTCGGGGAAATTTCCGTCTGTAGGGTTTTATGATTTCCAGATGTATTTCAAGTAGGTATAAAAGATCAGTCTCAGGTCATTTCCATCCCATTGTACATTCCAAAATATTTATGTATTTATTTGAACACTGTTATTGCGTATTTGGTGTCTTTTTTTTTTTTTTGTTTATATAGGGTGCATATGAACTAAATAGTATGACAAACTAACAGTTGGGAGGACATTTCGTAAAATACAATACAATAAAGTCAAACTAATGCATATGCCTACTTGAATAAATGCAGTCAACGAAAATAATAAAAGAAACATGAAAATTGAAGGGTAAATATTTAATAAAAGATAATAAATTTATGTTGATTGTTTACTCTTAAAAATAAAATAAATGAATAAAATATACATTTCAATATTTTTATATTTTAATAATTACAAAGAAAAAACACTTGGTGTAAGTTTCATAAATTTTATTTTATCGTTTTGTTTATCTTTACGCATAAGAAGATATTTTTCAATTGTACTACAATAAATTTATGTAAAACAAAACGTGATTTGTACATTATTACGATACAATGAAACATCGACATAACATCGATATATTGATACATCAATATTCCAATACATCGATATATCGGTATATCGATATATTTAATTAAATTCACATCGAATATTTATATTAAAATCTTGATATCGAACAACTACTACTTACTGTGCGCATGAGCATTTATAAAGCTTGAAAGCTTGAAAAAGCTTGAAAAGGCTTGAAAAAGCTTGATAAAGCTTGAAAATCAAGCCAAGCCTAAAATAATTAAAGCTTGAAGTTTTCAAGCCAAGCCAAGCTCTGTTTCCATCAAGCCCAAGCCAAGCCAAGCCTAACATTAAAAAAAGCTTGAAGTTTCAAGCCAAGCCAAGTTTTTTTATTTCAAGCCAAGTAGCTTGGCTTGGTGAATCCCTACTTCTTATACGCTATGCAAAATCAAGCTCTTTATTTTCTATCACATTTCGGCCGATAGAATTTCGTTTTCTTGGCAAATATTTTCTTGCAACTGATCCAGAGTTTTCCTTTAAAATAACCCCATAAAAAGAAGTCAGGGGCTGTCAAATTAGGACACCTGGCGGCTAATGTATATTACCCAAACGTGGGATTAAATAACGATAAAGTACTACTCCCAGTTGCCCAATTTTACCCAAAATCTAATTAACTCTTTATGTGAATGTAGAAAACTTTAATACGGAAAATGGAAATTTTTGGAGGTTTGTTATAAAAGTTATCGTGGAGGGCAAAATCACCACACATAGACACACACACACATACATACACATACATCATCTGTGGGGACCTTAATTCGTGCTTATTCACTGAAAACTCACTATCGAATTTTTGAACCAAAAACATTACCTTTCTTACTTTTTGTATTGGCGAGAGGTAAAAAGAAACTACAAAATGAAAAAACTTTCTCATCGAGTTTTATAAAACCATGATGTTTGCTCATTGCCATTTATTTTTATTTTACAAAAATCGAAGTTCAATATTGTTTCAGTATGCGTCAAGTATGCGAAACAAAAAAAAAACATTTCAAAACCATTCATTAATAAGCATAAAACAAGGTATTCTATTAAAAATTCTTTCGGAACTTATAACACTGTAAGAATAATACAACCTTTTTAGTTTATGTTTTGTATTTTAATTAATACCCGACGTTTCGGCAGCATATACTGCCGAAACGTCGGGTATTAATTTGAATGCAGAACATAAACTCAAACGGTTGTATTATTCTTACAAGGTACGATAACAAAATCTAGACTTGTTTGGTTTTTATAGGAATTTTGCATTTGGCAGATGAAAAATTATGAAAATGAAGAAGGAATAATAATTAAAAAATTAATTATTTGTTAAAACCCATACAAAAATATTTTCAAATACATAGGGGGACTAATTTGATTCTTGTAGAATTATAAATGTTCACGCATAAAGTTTTCGTGATTTGCTTGGTGAAAAACCTATTTTTACTTCAATTAAACTACTACTTCTGGTTGTATTAACTAATTTACTAGTTCTTCAAATCAATGTTAAATTAAGTAATACGTAGTTTGATTTGACACGTTTTAAGTCTTAGTATAATTAAAATCGTTCTAACTACATATATAGATATAGTAAAATAGATAAAAATCGGATTCTAGGGGACCTTAAAATGTGCTTATTTACTAAATTCTTAATAAACGATTTTCAGCATGATTCCTATGCATCTCTTACTTACGGTATGGCGGCGATAGGTAAAAGTTAAATAAATAAACATGCTTCGTAAAAAAAAAACTTTTTGCGTTAATATAAATTACTCAATAAAGTAAATTTAATGAAATGCACAAGTGTAACGTGATTTTTTGACAGCAATGATTCTAATGTCATAAAAACATAAAAACTGATCCGAATTTATTCAATTAATTGTAACGTAAATTTAATTGGACCTTTGGAAACAGACCCTAAATAAAATTTATTTATTTTCATAAATTATACGAAAATATGTGAAGTGAAATAACCTCTGTAATGTTTCTTAAACTTTCAGTACCATAATCTAGTATACAACTTTATGTTCTCAAGAAATACGGTGACAAGAAAATGTAATAGTAGGTAATATTTATAGTACAAGAATGTAGGTAAACTAATTAACAATGTTTATTTTTGAAATGTACTTCTCATTTTGTGATAATACGTCTCGTCCTTCTTCTATAAATTAGTAGTAGTATTTAGTGTTTTCATCTTACATATGTAAATCTAAATGATATAAATGAAAACACGTTGTTTGTGGACTAGAATGCGAACGCAGTGCGTTAGGCTTAGCGCCAAGACATTGTATGTTCCGCTCGTGGCATATTGTGTCGAGACAGCACGAAGTGACAAATCAACTATCCGCTTACCCATTTAGCGAACATGGCTATAATTTGCAACCGCTAATTTTCACTTATATGTTTAGATATCTAAGTGCATTTTGTTCCGTTTATTGACATCTACATTTCGATATAGCACTCACTTTTGTTTATAATCAGCCGGTTGGTGTTGACGCCTGTTTATTTATCACTTATCTCAATGCTCTACAATAAATTTACTCGTGTTTTGCTTTACGTCTACTTGTCTCCATTTGCTCACAAGAAAGCTATGCTAATGTCTTATTGTTTATTGATAAGCGTATCTCATTATGTTTATTGTTTCTTGAAACAGCATTAACACTTCATTATCCAGTAAATTTATATGAGTATTTATTTGTTCACTTGTCACTCATTAATAATAAGCTTTCAACATGGGTCAATAATAATATCTCCTTCTAATTTTATGTAAAATAAATAAATATTATCTCATTAGATATAATATAATGTTCTTTATCTCAATTCCAGCAAGGTTTCTCCGAACTTCATCAATTAACGCAGTGGTATACCATAGTCAAATTTTACCTTTAGATAAGAATGCGAAAATATACGTAAATTAAGCAATATTATTTAAAGAATTTTGTTAAAATATTAATTAGTTTCTTAACTACAGCTGATTGAAGTCGATTAATAATTAGGATGGTGTATCATGTCTGCAATTTGATTAGTTGCCTAATTTTGAAGCAAGACTTGCGTGCCTGTTGCTTCCTCCTAATGTGAATTCATTAATAGACAAACCATCCGTCGCCATAGTTTGTATCATAATATTGTCCAACTTTGGTCAAACTATTTTAATTTTCTATTATTTATGTTATTTATGCTTTATAATAATTTCTTTATGAATAACATAAGTTTATAGATAGATATAAAAATATTTCAGCTATATGAACACAAATAATTTGGACCGTTTAGAACATACACTTTGTCTACCACTGGTGCGTACCAGCTACGTCATGCACCAAAGTCTGAACTTTAAAAATTCATATCTCACTTATAACGTAAAATTTCTAAGTCGCGTTTGCACAAAAATATTTGGTTCATCTTGTATTTCCAATTTTTATAAAAATTGATATTGGATGGTAAAATTTAAAAATATTTAATTTGTATTGTTTTATTTTTATGTATTAATTTATCGAATTTATTTGTACTATTTTTCATACGAAATATTAATAATTAATAAGAGAATTGGCAACACTGCGTTAAAATTGTGATAGTTAATTTTTGTTGAGTAAATTTTTATTAACATTTCAAATATTTCCAATAAGTTATATGTGAAAATTTCTTCGTATTTATGAAAGATTACAGTATTTAGCGTACAAATAAATATTGGTATTAGAATAAAGCAACAACACTCTTTGCTAATTATGTTTCTAACCTAGCATTGCCTCGTGAGTAAAATGGAAGATAAAATAAACTCGATTTCAAACAAAACAAAGCTTTTGAATGATATAAGTAACGATGTCAGCCAGATTAAAGAAGATAATAATATATTTAAAGCTACTATGTGTCAAATTAATGGTAAAGTTCAACAACTGTGATCGAAGAACAGAAAAGTCAATAAATTATCTTCAAAAATCTCTAAAAAGGAGAAATTTATTCATTGTTGGCTTACACGAATCTGAATCCGATAACCAAGATCTTGAAAACATGGTGGTAAGTACTATTTTCGATCAACTAATTATTAAATTAGGAAACGAAGACGTAGACTGTATTTACCGCTTGGGTAAGGCAGCCAGAAAGAAACCTCGCTCGAAACCACGTAATTCTGCTAACACTATAAAAACCAGAAACTTGATTTTAGCAAATAATAAAATGCTAAAGAAACACGAACATTTTTATTAACTCAGATCTTACTGTCAAGGAGCAGATTGACCGCTGAGAACTAGTTACAAAACTGAAGTCACTAAAAGTTAATGGAACAAACGCTAAAATTCAAGGAAATTGAATGGTCGTAATAGAAGATAACCCAAAAAGGTTTCGTCAACCTTCCGATGATAGTCCTTTCAAGGAGCGTCAACAGGAGAAAGTTCTGAAATCAGCTAACCAGTCTCTCCACTCAGGCCGTAGCTCTCCATCAATAATGTGACCTGCGTTGTCTCTTCAAACCAGGCCTCACACTGAACCTCAAATTTTGCTGGAATAGTGGTGTGCCTATGTGAGATCTGGTGCTACAACTCTGTCTAAAGCTTTTAATAAATATACAAATATTTTTCTTTCTAAAGTTGTAAAGGAAATTTTTTTAGCGACAGCTAGTGGAGGTCTGGTAATACTGTTTGAAGAAAATAAGACTAAATTAATCGATTCCTCCAATTTATGGCTTATAGTTAATTTGAGTGGTCATAGTTAATAATAAATTTTTGTTCATCTCATACCTAATTTAGATATTCTAGTTATAGAATTATTTCAGGATATGTTATTATTTATTTGAGAAATTTTAGTTCTATCATCCCCTAGGCGAAATTAATGTCTATAAAATTAACTGTGTATTCTATTATAGGTACTGTTATTGCTTTGAAAACTCGAACATTTTCTGAAATGAATAATTCTACTTATATGTTAATAGAGATATGAAGATATATTTATTGTTGTTATTTTTATTATTAATATTTATATTATGTTAATCGCGTAGTTGATTATTACAATATTACTCTTATGCAATTTGGTAATTTAAATATATGTATCTTTTCAAATCTATTATGTATACTTAGGCTGGTTTGCATTGTATTTCTATAGAAAATTGTCTTTTTCTTATAACAAATAAAATCTTATCTAATCTTATCTATCTTATAATAATTATTAACTAATAAATATTAAGTAGGTGTTGGTATTATGAACATATGTTGTGTCGTACCCGCACGCAGGTTGCAAAATTTGTCCTTTTTAAAACTTCTAGGAATATTATAAAACGCATAGCCAAATTATTAAATTTTCGTTGACAGCGTTATTTTACAATCTGACTAGTTGATTTATAAAAAGTCAAGCCTTTTATAAAACAAAAAACGACTAACAGCTTACATAGTTTATACAAATATTTCTCTATTATATGGTCTATGACTATGTTTATCTCGACGTTTGAAGCCGCTTGAATTTAGTTAATCCCTTTTCTGTCTTCTAAATAAACGATCGAGATTAATATTCCAAGCTATTTGTAAATGTCAAGTGAAGCCTGTAAAATAACAGGCTTGGACTTATGAAGAGGCTTGACTTCTGTCAAAATAAACAATGACACTTCAAATAATGTAACTACGCATGCTCACATCTGCAGTATGTTGCAGTGTTATTAAATTCATATCATTTGTTGGATATTTTGTAAAAGTCGCGACATAAAATTTAGTAAAATTGTCCAAAAGCGAAATATTTAGAGTGATGAAGAAACAAATATTTATTTAATGTTTTTGAAAGGGAAAACAAATAACAATATGATTTTGAGGTTATATATCCCGCATGCAATTAGATCATATGCCTCTCCCCGTCTATTTGTATGTCTGTCTGCATAATCTAATATTTAACTATATTTTTTAGTCGATATATAACGAATTTAAAGAATATTGAAAATAGTTCAATCTCGTTTTCAATTCGCTGAGATAAACCAATAGAATTTTTCAAGCCATAATATACTTCAAGCTGCTTGAATTGTCGATTTAAACGTAGTCTAATATAACTTAACATAGCCTAACCTAACCCCCGAAATTCGACCCGACTTTTCCAAACGCAAGCATGAGTTTTGTGCGTTCGTTAGCCAGATTTTAATAAAGCTAAGGCAACGAAGATTTGACAATCTGGCAGTTTTATAAAATGACGGAATGTACAATACGATATCATTTTGATTTCAATTTTTTATTTGCTGATATAATTTTTCCTCCAATAAAATAAAAATACATATATGTTCGAAGCTGCTAACCACTAAATGTGTAAATGGTTGACCATAATACCAAATTATATCATAAAACTCAAGTTTCTTATCTTAAATAAGTAGGTAGTACAATTCGACAATAGAATTCTTACGTCTAGCACATTTAAAATAGCATTTTTGTCGACCTATTATTCACCATATCAAAAGTTCTGTATATTTGCAATACTATTAACTTTCTTTTAAGTTGTGAAATGAAAGATTTTTCATTTAATAAATGTTCTTTATTTATGAATTTATTACCGATTTCAATTTAAACAAATACACACATTCATAAATCAAGCATTCCAAATTTTCTATGAATACAAAAAAATAACGAAACAAAGGACTAAACCAAATAACAATTGTTTAAATTTATGATGCCACCCCATGCAGAAACTATGTGCGTTTTTATGACAATGGAAGATACCCATGTTGAATGTATTAAGCAGAAATTTTGACTAAATGTTATATACTTTCGTAGTTTTTTATTAATTATTTCCAATTATTAACAATGAAAATTATTTTAAACAAATTTGAATACTAATTTTTAAGAATAATATAAAAGGTTTAAAAAACGAATAAAATTTTATTTACACTGTTTTAATTATTTATTGCGACCGGTTTCAACTGTAAAACTACAGAACTGCATTTACGGAAGAAACCGTAGGTATAATTGCGTAGGCTTCCACAGTCTGAGTCATGAGAAATATTCGTTTTCCGGGAATGGACTGTGTCATATTTTGAGTCAGAGCTCAACGTTTCGCCCGCAGTCATATGGGGCATCTTCAGGAGCAAAGGGGATAGTACTGTCTAAAACACGGTTACCCGACGTGTCAACCACGCTAGAGGCCGAGTTTAAGCAACAAGAAGGGAGACTCAGTTTACAAGGTTACCCGACGTGTAAACCACGCTAGAGGCCAAATAAACCAAGTGACGAAAGAAGGCCGAGAAGACGGTTATATACTAATCTAAAGATACGGTAGAGGAGCAGAGCTAATGAGGACCAATGGGAATCGAGTTCGTAATGGTAGATTGGGCGTGTCGTGTTCCGAGAATCACCGGTTTCCACATGTGGCTCAAGAAATAGCCATCATCCCGATTGATGTTATTCGGATGTTTCCATATTTCTAAAGTTTCCCTGTATTTACGTCTGTAAAACTCAGGGACAGGATCCATAATTACTGTAGCATTACCTTTATCCGCTGCAACAACAACAATAATATTGGTGTCTGATTTGAGGTTTTTCAGAGCTAACCTTTCTTCTCTACTAATATTAGATGGTGGTGGTTTGAAGTTTTTGATGCATTTCACAACTTCCATACGTACAGTGTCGCTAGCTTCTTTAGGTAATTTCCTAACGGAGGATTCGATAGAGCTGACTATTTCTTCAACAGGAATTTTTGTAGGAGCGAGGGAAAAGTTTAACCCTTTCGATAAAACGGAAGTTTCGCTGGACGATAGGGGGCGAGATGATATGTTAACGACGGTTTTACCTAAAGCATGAATTACCTTTTTTGGGGGAGTGAGGGAATTAAATTTACGCTTTTGTTTTTCGCTGGTTTTTTCAAAGGAAATATCACTATTATCGCTAAATTATTGGAAAATAACGGAAACTCGTCTAATCTAGTAACTCTTATTGAAAAATGCTTGACATCAACCTATTTCACTTTTAATAAACAATTTTACAAACAGGTCTCAGGTGCAGCAATGGGCTCTCCCCTGTCCCCCGTGGTTGCCAGTATATTTATGGAACACTTTGAAACAAAGGCACTAGAATCATCTACATTCAAGCCTAAGGTATGGTTTCGCTATGTAGATGACACGTTTGTCATTTGGCCACATGGTCCGGAAAAACTCACTTTGTTCCACGAACACTTAAACAGCATACACCCGGACATTCAATTCACCATGGAGGTAGAAAATAACAGAACTCTCCCCTTCCTTGATGTTCTCGTTAATCGTAAGCCCAACGGACAGTTAGGGCACGCTGTTTATAGAAAACCCACCCACACTGATAGGTATCTCAATTTTAATTCTCACCACCATCCCTCGCAGAAACTCTCAGTAGTCAACGCTCTCGTACATCGTGCCATTAAAATCTCTGAACCTGATTTCCTACAGCAGGAGCTTGATCACATCAGACATAGTTTAATCCAGAACAACTATGACGTAAAATTAATCAACAATGTAATTCATAGACAATTAAACCCTTTACCCAAAAAACCTGTGGATACCTCGTTCAAAACATTTGCATCTATCCCTTACATTAAAGGTTTCTCGGACAAAATAGGTAGAATTCTCAATAAAAACAATATTAAGGTCTTTTTTAAACCTCCACAAAAGATCTCAGAAATACTCCCCCAAACTAAAGATAAGCGCGAACCCTTGTCGTCACCCGGTGTCTATAGTATTCCTTGTTCTTGCGGCACAGTATACATAGGTGAAACAGGAAGGAGTGTTCACACTAGATTGTCAGAACACAAACGCTGTCTACGTAATGGTATGGTATTAACATCTGCGGTCGCAGAACACCAACACAACACAGGACATAACATCTTATTTGAAAATTCCCGCATTTTAGCTCCTGTCCCTGAGTTTTACAGACGTAAATACAGGGAAACTTTAGAAATATGGAAACATCCGAATAACATCAATCGGGATGATGGCTATTTCTTGAGCCACATGTGGAAACCGGTGATTCTCGGAACACGACACGCCCAATCTACCATTACGAACTCGATTCCCATTGGTCCTCATTAGCTCTGCTCCTCTACCGTATCTTTAGATTAGTATATAACCGTCTTCTCGGCCTTCTTTCGTCACTTGGTTTATTTGGCCTCTAGCGTGGTTTACACGTCGGGTAACCTTGTAAACTGAGTCTCCCTTCTTGTTGCTTAAACTCGGCCTCTAGCGTGGTTGACACGTCGGGTAACCGTGTTTTAGACAGTACTATCCCCTTTGCTCCTGAAGATGCCCCATATGACTGCGGGCGAAACGTTGAGCTCTGACTCAAAATATGACACAGTCCATTCCCGGAAAACGAATATTTCTCAAAACCGTAGGTACATCGAAATTTTGAAAATATCAAAAAATTCATTGACGTTTGAACATCGACCTGTGATTTATTCATAGACATATAGTGTATTGCGATTTTTATTTTATGAATTTATTTGATAATTTTTAAAATTTCAATGTATGGTTTCTTCCGTAAAGGCTTAGTACCCACTTTTGTAGTTTTACAGTTCGCACCGCTTGAAAATGGTAACGAAGTAATCGAAACCGGTCGCAATAAATAATTAGAACAGTGTGAATAAGACTTTATTGTTTTTTTTTAAACCTTTTATCCTTATTCAATTTTCACACTTAGGTGTATCCTAACATCATTTATTTTTAAGCTTAAATATTGAAATAAATCAGTTTTATTAAATTTTGACGTTTTAAACTGTCATTATTAACTTCATAGAAACAACTATAAGTAACTGTTTATTTGCTAGTGATTTAAAAACTTTGAACGGGCTCGCAGCTTAAACATTCTTTTCATGAATAAATATTATCTTAACTCACTTGGTGTATAAATATCTATAATACGACTCAAATTATTGTAGTTTATTTTTCTTGTTTTATAAAGTTTTCAATTACTACGTTTTAGTTTTCAGTCAAAATTATGCGAATCTGTTTACATACAATTTTCAAAACAGGTTTATAGATTGATTTGAAAACAGTTCCGGTGCATGCGTATTTCTTGATGAAAGTGACAGATCCTCTTCACTCCAAAATCTTCGTTTTGCCATTTTTCCAATTATTTTTTCAACTTTGTACCACTGCCCACTAAAACTACACAACTGCCAGTTTATTTGTAGGTTAGTAACATCAAGTAACAAAGAGCGACAGAACTGTTATGCTATGTACGCATGCGCAATATCGAAATTTATTTTAAGTGTTTACATGAGTAGTTTTGAAACTAGTTTTCAAGTCAAACCCATGAAATTTAGTTTCGGTTTGTGAGGACTCAAAACTGTTTTGACACTGTATACATGGCGTTTTCAAAACTAAAAACGTTTTGTAAACGGTTTGAAAACTGCATGTAAACTCAGTAAATAATGTCTTTATATTTTTTTTAACATGAATAAGAATAAAACAAAATAATTTATTGGGGTGCAAAATTGAAAAATATATGAAGAAAGGACATAATCACTTACAGTAAATCTTATTATGTATTCTTTTACATTTACTTATTCATATTTACAACATCTAAATAAATGTCCTTTTAAAATTCTTAATGTTTATGGATAAATTGTTGTGCTTTCACTTACAAAATCTCGTAGTATTCATTTAAGTATAATCTACAAGTGAGTTAATATAATTTACAAATCTGCTTGTGTATATCTGGGCATGTTTGCATATAAGACACGAGTGCAGAGCGGCTATATCAGTTTGTTAGTAGCGTGTTAGTGTAGAACAGCAGCGAGCAAGTTACCCCACCCTCGCAGCAAGATCGTCAGGATACCTACAAGAGCTTTTAACTTATCCTTAACGTAAGAGGCGTCCGCTGAGGTGTATAAACCTTCCTCCGAGAGCTGCGGTATCAGGACCGTACTTCATATTTCACCATCCTTGTCAGCAAGAAATTCTGCATTCATATTACATTGCATAATTAAATATGTTTTAATATTATGTAAGAAACATGAATATAATATCTACAAACTGATTAAAATTCAGAAATAAAACGGTTAAATTATCAATCTCAAAATTACTATGTACAAAAGAAAATTTTCAATTATTCTACAGATTTAATGTAAAAATTTAAACAAACAAAAATTGTTTTGAATTATATAAAATGACTGCCTCATATTGTCAGAAGTTTTTAAAACTACATATATGAATATGTCAGATTGCACTGGCAAGAACTGACAACCGTAGTAAGTACAAAGTGCGCACTGAGTAAAATTAAGATCACTCGAAAAGTATAAATGGGACACGTAAAAAACAGTTAGTGCACACTGATAATGTAAATGGCAAACGATTTATACAAATGAAAACGCTATTACTTAACTGCAAAGTTTTAAACTCTGTATTCTTGTATTCTTCAACTACGAAGATATGAGAACAGAAAACTCGCTTTTTAGAAATTTAAGTAAAGGTGAAATAAATTTTAGAAATATTTAATGTTTTATTAATATAATTATTCAATATTTACGATGTTTACCTGGTGTTATTAGAAAAAAAATGCTTATTTTACTCATGTATTATTTCTTTATAGAGCGTAGTTTAAAAGGTTTAAAATAACAGTATTGATTTTAGAAAGTTCTGAAACTTTTTGAGTAGCCTCGGTTGCGTCTTGGTACATCCACTATAACATTAGCCAGTGCAGCATTTTCTATCTCCAGCACACAAACCCCCCTT
This sequence comes from Harpalus rubripes, assembly GCA_963082715.1. Taxonomy (NCBI): domain Eukaryota; kingdom Metazoa; phylum Arthropoda; class Insecta; order Coleoptera; family Carabidae; genus Harpalus; species Harpalus rubripes. The sequence goes on from OY720451.1 coordinate 29,152,494, forward strand.
AATCCTTGCCTGATCCTTGCACAAGACTCGCGATTATTATTCCGACGCGTACATTGTGCGCCGCGACGGCTGAAGCGGGCGACGGGCGACGGCAAACGTCTTGTTTAATGCGCTGGAAAATAAGAAAAGGCAATTAATATCAATTATCACTGCTGCTAATTAATTCTTGGCGGAATCTTTCGGGCGCGCATTACTGTGATAACAAAAGAGCGTCTGTGTATACGAGCTCGTCCTCGGATGAGCTTAAGGATAAGGAGAGCACAGCTAAGAGCAGTCTGTGTATAACGAGCTTGATAAGATAACGGGTGTTGAACTGACAGCTAGTTATCATGGATGAATGCTGGAGTGTTGTGTATTGTACGGGGTGATGTGATGACTGATCTTAACAATATGTAGTTGACTGTACAGTGTTTCTAAGCAGATACCTATGTTACTTGTTTACATTTAGATACCACATTTTTGTCACGATATCTTCACAGAACTAATCAATAAAATATCAGTTTTTTATAGACAAACAATTACAAAAAATACAACAAGTCCAGAAAAATTACGTTCAGAATGAGATTTATTGCAACAAGCGATTTTGTATTCTAGTACAGTGTATAGTATCAATTCGTAACCGTAATTTGTGCATTAGTCGACTTAGACCAGATCTGAACTACATTATTTATCAGCCCAAAATTTCTTGCAATGGATTTTGTACTGTTAACTATTTTTATTTTATTTTAAGAAAGAATAATAGTATTTTAAAACATAAGTTACTGCAGGCAACGTATTCTAGCACAAGTTACAAATTTGCACAGGAGAACGAAGCGGCGAGTGTGCGAACGAACGAGTGCTTGAATTGAAATATTTGACAATTTGCATTAAGAGAAATTTTTTGTAGAATTTTTAAGTTGGTGACAGTGATTTATGTTTTTTATTCTGTTCGGTGCTAGGATGTTTTGTGTATTTATTGGTCATGCCAATCTCAAATAAAGTATCACCAAAAATCGTTTAAGAATGAAGCTCCTTCTAACATCAATATGCGTGCTAAAATAATGTGACATTTTAATTTAGAAATAGAGAAACAATTTTAAAAAAGATAAAATATTTTTATGAATATACTTTTCCAAAACATTATACTCATCGTTACTTGAGCTGATCATAGTAATTGATTATGGTTATGACAAATGAAAAATACTTTTGACTTAAAAATAAAATTGCGCATGCGACGGACAAAGGGGTTTTCAATTCAATTCAATTATACGGTTTTTAGAAAATACTTATTGGATATCATTGTTCATCATGCTAATATTAAAGTGAATATAATCGTCAATTTTCTGATTTTTATTGACCCAATAACAAAATAAAACTTTCATACATTTAAATCGAGCACATAAAATTCAGTATCAGCCATGTTTGTGACGTACTGGACATTGGCAAATGCTATTGCCTAATGACTGTTCGTACGCGCAAGCCCCGCCACTGTCATCTTCAGCTTCAGAACCTTATGTACCTATTCGGGAAAACCACTTCCAAGAGATGGCAGCACTACAGACAGACTTATAGGGAAAACGTTGAATTTTACACTTGCAGTCGTTGAAGTTTGATGCTTTATTTTAGGAAATATTCTATTATTTTTGATTAAATTCAGAATGTTTATTACAATGACAGATGTATATATTTATTTAAAAGGTGCTGTGCGGCCTATAACCGAATGAGAAGCAGTGTATAAAGGTAAAATGATATACAAACTTGCGGTTATCTTGCTTGTTAACTTATTTATTTTTAGTTTTTTAGTTATATACACATTATTTTATACGGATATGAAGACAATGGGGTACCTAATTCTATCGTGATAACAATAACACAAATGACATCGTGTGGAAATGTGTGTGCAGCTGTAAAGCAGAACAGAGAGAAAAGTGGAAGAGACCAAACTATTGGATTTAAAATTCATTATAGTTACAAAATTATAAGTTAATTTTTGTCAATAAATTGTAATATTAAGAGGAAATTGTATTTGTTTGATTAAAAAACCATCTACATGTATTATGTTTTGCACGTGTCTTCCTCTTGCTGGCTCGATTTCTGGCATTTTATCGTTCCTTCTTCTCCATCTTTCCTATAAACAATATAAAATAAATGTGGTTATAATTTATAATATTAAAGAATAATAATTACTACTACTACTACTACTTACAGGCAAGTAACATCTCTATTTTTCTTCTCTGTACCAGAAGTTCTGGTTACGGTAATTTTTGACATGGAATAGCATTTTTTTAAATGGTTTTCCTCTAATGACTATAAAAACAATCTAATAATGTATTGAAGCATAAATTTATATCAATACTTACATGGAATTAAATTTCTAGGCAAAAATTATTGTGAATAAACGTTATTGAATGGTGACATGTTCTTCATTTTTAAATAAATTTTCCATTGATTTTTTAATATTTTAGTTTTTGGGAAATAATGAACGGATATGTCTTTACTTGCATAATTATTACAGCACAACGTTTTCCCTACGACCTATATGTTTTATTTTGCCACCAGATGTCAGCTACTTTGTTGGCTCTTACCAATAGGGATTACAATAAATACAAACGTAACTTTTAATTACAATCAATTTTTGGAAATACAATGGGTACCCTGTATATGTGCGTTATTATATTTTATGTTTTTTTAAATAAACAATTATTTAAGACTACTCTTTTAACTAAAATTTTTAACAATACAAGAATAATCACGGTAATCCGGATGTTTTGTTAATTCGGATTGGGTGTGTTTTTATAAGTCCGTATGCACTGTATGACATTCGTCAGATTAGAATTTAGTAATAAAATATAGTTGTGGTTTAAGATAAACGAATGAGTGATAAGAATTTTTTACCTATTTAAACAATGAGCCATTGGTAGAAATCATTCTGCTGAAATACTGAAATTTTCTACTTTGAATAAGAAAAAATATTGTACATACTGTAACGCGGGAGTACCTACAGCATGAATAGAAGTATTCTAATAGGAGGAGGAGCCTAGGTAGGTGATCAATAATGGTGCAGCGCGCGATAGGCGGGCGGTTAGGTAAATACAGGGAGATAAGTGTAATTACCCGCATATTGTTATATAATTCGAGATGTCACGAGGATATTCCAGTGTTAGGAGCAATTATATAAGTGACGTACGTATAAGCGATTTCAGACATTCACATAGTGTTAGTCCGTCAGAAGGACATTTACAGAGACAGTAAGAAGTAAGGTGTTAGTGAGTTTGCGAAGCACAGCAGTATCGTGGTGAGCGTATGCAGTTTGATGTAGAGTGGAATACTCGGGAAGTTACTGGTATACTGGGATAGCTGTGAAAATGAATACTCGGTAGTTTCGAAGAGTATTGGGAAGCTAGGTGTACGAGGACAGTATCGGCGAGTGGAAATGGATACTCGGCAGTGGTGTTGAAGAGCTGTGGCATGCGGGAAGTCGGTGATACTGAGGCTGCGGAAGTTAGATAGATAGTTACATAAATAAATAGACAGTGAGGTGAATTCTGTCCGAGCAGTTGAATATACAGACGCTTTTGTCAGTCGAGTATACCGGGTGGCGCTCGAAATCCGTTACATAGGCATTTAATATGGGAAAACCATTGCTCCCCCAATTAATTTAGAAAAAAAATCTTCAAATAAAAGTTGTAGAACATATTTTTTTTCATTTGAATCAATAAACAAAATTAATTTTACATGCTTTGTAACAGCAGAAATTAGGTATGAAAATGTCGCAAATATACTCAAAAGTAGTGATAGCCATGGAATTAACAAAAAGCTTAACAAACAAACGCGTGTTTATATGTCATAAAATTTAATTTACTTTTTATTATTTAATAAAATTATCACAACATAAATTTTTTAAGCAGAATAATAATTTAATTCTTCTACATTGTTCAAATATTCATTTTTCTTTACAAAAAATCACAATATTTGACATTTAAATCATCACATTTGTTTGCCTTTTTTGTTGTAATTCCATGGCTAGCACTATTAAACTGAAATTTTCAAAATTTTCATATTCAATTTCTGGAGTTACTAAACATACGAAATCAATTTTGTTTACTGATTTAGATGCAAAATTTTATATTCTACAACTTTTATTTGAAGATTTTTTTTCAAAAATAATTTGGGGAGCAACGCGCTTGGAAAAACGGTTTTCTCATGTTAAATGCCTATGTAACAGATTTCAAGGGCCACCCGGTATAGTCGCTGTGAGGTCGGTAGGTCGGACAGTTGTTCGTAGTCTTGAAATAGTATTTAATATTTGTTTAAGTAATCATCATTGTTATTATCTTTTTAATATTTATTTAATGTCTTAATAATCATTTATTTTAATTAATACTAACTGTCTAATATTTACACTTTACCCAAATAAATAAAAACGTTACAATAGGTACTATTAGTATTAGAATCAACAATTAATAAAAAAAGTCTTGATATTTAAAATTAAAAATTTTCAAAAGTGTTTTTCACTTTTTATAAATATCATTATATAAATTCTGTCCTTCAACAGGTCTCAACGGAAATGTTTTCTCTAAGTTAATCTGTCCTGCGCCTCCCTCTTCAGCCACTCGTAATTTTGTCCGTTCTTAATTTCCGTTAACATTCCGAATTTTCTTCTCCCTCTTCCCCTTCTTCCACGTATTTCCCCTTCAATAATAATTTTCTGTATTCCAAAATTTTTCTTCACAAGAACTCAACTTACATCATAATAATGCACTTGTTAATTTATCAGAGTTCAACATTCAGAATAAAGCTTTAAGAATATTAAAGTATTATGGATATCTTATAAGATGAAAATGTCGATTTTTCAAACAAACTTTTAGTAAACAAAATATGTTGATTTATGAGCCAAAAATAGATTAGTAATCTCAATGTTTTCTTAATCATTCGTCGAGATGACAAGTTACCCTCTGTTTTAAAAACAAGGGAAAACACTTATCTGCTGTTGAGATACTACAAAAATTTATAGTCCATTAAGAATATATCCTTATAAATGTGTCAGTTTTCTCACTTTTGCTTGATAGGCATCACTAATGTTCATGCCATAACCATAGGGAGAAAATATTACCCGGAACCTGTATAGTTTTCGCTAAAACATATTAGTAATTTAATTAATTTACTTTATTGTATGCACAGGCTTGTCCAAAAACAATTAATAGCAAGAATTTTCGGTCAAATAATTTGTACCAAAATTTAATTGCCTAAAAAATTTCTCAGTCGACGACTGTGGCGTTCTGCGTGGGTGTAGGAACCGGCGTTACGGATCAGGTCCATGTCCGAGGTGAAGACACGGTCCAAGTCCATCCCCGAACAGTCCTGTCACCAAGTCTTCACGGTATCCCCGCTGCCCACAGCTACAAATCCACGTCTGGACATCCCGAGATATAATCTGTCCCGTCTGTGGGAGCCTTGTCTCACGTGAGACTGGATTCTGCAAAGATAGAATATGGTGAATGGAATGGTTTGTTATTAAGAAATAAAAATTTAACAAAAGTTGTTTTTTTGTGATGGCTTTTTCATCATCAAAAATAGACAAATAAAAGTATATCTTTATTTATTTAAAACATAGTATAAATAACCATTATTTATGATCATGAATGTACCTGGGTATAGTATGACTAGCGAATGTTGACGTTTAGATTATTTAATAGATATGGTTTCTTTAGAAAACATTTCCCTAGCAACAGGATTCAGGGATGTATTAAAAAATTTAATACCAAAGAGTCTAGTTCGTTCGTATCAGGCATAAGGAACCCTCGAGTCGGAATTACTGTTAGAGGAAATTAAAAATAATTCTATATCATAGAATTGCCAAACTAAATAGTTACCCTAGTCGGCCATCTATTTTCAGCCAGACATAGTAATATATTTCTGTGCTTTCCTAGTCCAGTATTTAGATGGATTCAAGCAAAAATTTCATACCTGAATATTTCATACAATTCTATTCTTCTCTAGGGTTTCATTCGCTAGTCATACCATACCTATTACCTATGTCATAAACCAAACATTCTATGAAGATAAAATTGTAGGTCCAATTATCCCGAAGATATTATTAAAGGAAGAAAAATCAGTCATCATGACAAATTAGAAATATGTGTAGAAAAGATAATCGAAAAGGCGGCGACGACATGACTTTTGTTGTATGTTTTTGTTTAAAATGAGATGTCATCATTTTGATTATAAATAAATCTGAATTACAATCAGAGTTAAGTGTTTTTGCCTCGTTTTTATAGTGAATTCTCACATTTGTAGATACAACACTATTACAACCACATTTGAAACAACACCTAAAAAGACGAAAGAAAAATCGGTTCATACGAACTGCATACCAAACCTAAAGATATATTCGAAGAAGGAACCACGCTAACCGCGGTTAGATTTTTCAGTAACCGATTACAAATTCGAATACAGTTCATGAAAATTTTGGTTATTTTGCATGACCACAACAACCGCGAGACGTTGGCGGTTAGATATTAGAAATTAGGTTAGAATCTTGTATTTAATTCGTTTGACAATTAAGGAGATAAGAAAAATAACAATAGTAGTATTCGAAATAAACTTATCACGGGGTTAACCTCCAAATAAACAAGAAGTACGAGTTAATCCGAGAATAGGCATTTTCGCTGTCGCTTTACTAAAAGAAGAAATTTTTTTAGAAGAGCTACTACTAGTTAAAATAAACTCATTAAAAAATATCCACGTTTCCAAAATTTCAATTTATCTTTGAACAAAAATTTAACAGTTCATGTGACAGATGATCCAGGCCAAAGCATTCGTATATTCATGCCCGGTTACAAAACCATGCGGTTACCATTTGAAACCAGCACCCAATCGTGGTTTATTTTTTGAAAATACTAGGTATAAGTTTTTGTGCGTTAAAATATGATAGGTTACATTATGTTTAGAAAAGTTGGCTAATAGACCTAATTGACTTGAAATGGTTAAAGAGAACTCATAATTGTTGGAGACGTAGACATCAACACGCAACTAGGTGTTGAGAGAAGTATCTATAGATAACAACAAATTTATTTGAAGAATGTAGGTATTTTATCTATTTCGGAATTAGAATGACATATTCTAGCTCGATTATTGATCCTAGAAGAAGCTTCATTCTTAAACAATTTTTGGTAACATTTTGTTATTTGGGATTGATATAGTATAACCACACTAAATACACAAAATATGGAAATAGACAGAATAAAATTGCAAATCATTGTGACTAATGTAATAATTATTCTGTATCAAATTTCCCTTAATGAAAATTATCAGCTACTTTTATAAAGAAATAATGAAAATGAAAGCCGAAACAGAGAAAATAGTATAAAACACTCGTTATAGAAGGCTATTCAAATACTCATTCGTTCGTGCATTCGCTGTTAAGCGCTCGTGTCCGAATTTTAAACTCGTACTTGAATGGGTTTTCTTCTGTAACTTATGTTTTAATATACTATAATTTTGATTAAAATGCATAACAATAATCATAAAAATAATGTTTAAAAAAATTGAGCTTAATTTTTAAAAGGAACTGTACTCGTAGTCCATTAAGAATTTTTGCTAGTACTTACATAAAATGATGGGGTACATATTTAAAATTTAACTTAATTTGTTTGATTGGCTTTTGATATACCTATATCTGGTAGAGATACATACTAAAATAAAACAGGTATTGTACATACAATTCAAAGTTAAATACCTTGTAAATACACTATTGTTTGAAATTTAGTTGTTGTCAGTAAATCAAATAAGATGTTTTACTGATAATATTGACATTAAAACAGTCGGCTATATGTTCACCATAATACTTTCTGTATATAAGCATATGACAATGCGTTACTGGTATAACTTGAAAAGTTTTATGATGCCCAGAGGAAACTACACAAACTGAAATAATTTAATGTCTGAGTGTAATTAGGCAGTGTTTCTTTCAAATGAGTTGTTTTAACATATTAAAACCCATAATTAGTTACATTACATTACAGTGACAATGTTTTAATGAGTAATAATTGTAATAAAAAATTCACACACTCTTAAATACTTACATACTATCATATATAAAATAAAGGCTGGTTTATAATGGCTGTACTCTCAGTAAACGAAAAACAATCTAAACATGCATACATATACAAAGATCTAAATTTGTATGAAAGACGGTACAAATAAATTCGATAAATTAATACATAACAAATAATAAACAATAGAAATCAAATATTTTTGATTTTTCGAAAATCAACATTTTTTGTCGGTTTTTGAACACCAATGTGTTATAGCCCTATTCAAATACTTTATTTATTATTTACCATATTACATTTACATTTTTTATAAGAATGAAATGTATTTGAATATACTCACAAACACCCAAGCCCCTGGTGGGAACCGAACCCACGACCTCAGGGTCAAACGGTGACGGTCGCTTCGAGCGTTCTGCGGTGCCACAATCCCAGGCGGCTTTTTCCAAAATCGACATTAAAGTACACGATATAACTCCGGGAAGTTAGCCAAAATGGTAGCTAAAATAAAACTTTACAGACCCGTATGTCAAAAGTTAACTTTACATATTCGCCTGTCAAACTTGAATAACATGAGTACGTAAAGTTAATTTTTGATATAATGTATACCTCAGCACTAAAGTTTTTTTCTAATTACTCATATACTTTATTCTCCTAAGCTATCGCCTCGTAGAATAAATACCATATTCGTAATAAAAAATATACTTTAGTGCCTCGGTATACAAATTACTTTTATACTATCCAATTATAAATCATAACCTAACGGAACATACGTTCTATTTTTCTATAGTTCATTGCCTAGGGGATCGGATTCAGAGTTTAATTTGGTAAATATTTAATTTAATTCTGTTGAAAATATCATACATCCGACATCATAAGTTAGTAGAATTATAAACAAGTTTTGATGGTGTAATCATTGTTATAGGACTTCATCGACAATTAATATTGTTTCTTTGTTGTAATTTTTGCAGAATCCTGCTCTGGTCACGGTGACGCCAGCCACTGATGTTGTTGCTAGGCCAATTATAACACCCAGTTCGTATCCTAAACCACACGCACGCACAAAAGAACAATCGGTTGCTGAGTCGCCGTAAAAAGCTCACATTTCCTCAACCCCACGAAACACGTTCGAATGTTGCAAAACGAGGTTATTATTCTGTACTCGCTATATGAACTGTGTAAATTCAAATTCAACGTGCAAAAATATATTGAACGTAATACGTGATCATACCGCTGAAGTAGTTGTTAAGCGTGTTAAACATTTCAGTGCTTATTATGTACAGAGGGAGGGGAGCTATGGTCCTTAAAAGTTGGGAGACCTTAAAACTGATTTAAATATACATACATATATTTTTAAATAGGTTTGCTATTTTTATCTTTAATATACTTGAGTTTTAAAAACAATATGGTAAAGCAGAATTGCACGACAAGATACTTCTATTACTTTTACAAGCTTTTACGAAAGTCTCTCTAGAATTATTGAGAATAAGAAAATCAGGTAGCCTGTATAATTTTTTACTTCCTTCTACAAAGTAAAGGAAGTATTATATTCGCGAAAAATTTCGGTTTCCAGATTTCAACGGAAATATCCATTTTGGTCATCCCTGAATCCATACTGACTAATTTCGTCGTGACGTCTGTACGTACGTATCTCGCATAACTCAAAAACGGTAAGCTGTAGAAAGTTGAAATTTTGTATTTAGGACTTCTATAACATCTAGTTGTACACCTCCCTTTTTGGTCATTACATAATTTCCAGAAACGGTACTTTATATGAAGCCTATAATAGATTTTAATGAAAAACTATATTAAAATATAATCCAAAACTTTACAAATTTAGTATATAAGACTTTTATATCAATTGGAATAACAGCAGATTTTGGTTAAAACAGGCTAACCGGAAGTGATATATTACCTGAAGTTGTTAACAGTTTTTCTTGAATAAAATGGTTTCATTTTGATTTTAGAAATAAATGTTTCAAATAAGAGTTTTAGAGAATTAAATTCTGCGTCTAGCACATCAAGTATTATTAAATTAGCCCTTTCTATAAGCGAGATATGTAAATTTAAAACTTATATACTTTTTGGTTTTTCTAATGAAGCTTGCTATGGATTAGGACAAAAAATAACAAAAAAATAAAAAATAGATGTTAATGTCAAATTACGTCAAATACGTGCAATTTTATAATTGAGTCTATACTTCATATTAGTCTTGCGTACAAGGAAGTCGTGTGGTGTCCACATCAGATTTTTTATTATATGAATTGGAGTAGCGAATCAATTAGAACTTTTTTTTTATTAAATGTTATTGAATTCTCTCATGGCAGTCTATTTCTATATTATATAAAAATAACAAGTATTCAGTATTGCTATGACTACATTAATTACACAAAAGTATCGGACCATAAAACAACAAAAATCACTGTCACCAGCATATTTTGTAAAAAAAAAAAAATCATTCATGAAAATTGTCAACTATTTTTATGAAGAACTAATGTAAATGATATCCAAAATATAGAAAATAGTGCAAAACACCTGTTAGTGACGGCTATTCAAGCGTACCCTTTCATTTACGCACTTGCCGCTATGTGACTTGTTTTCGAATATTTAACTCGTGCTAGAATAGGTTACATTTTGATAAAATACTACAAGTATTATAATATTTATTCTAATAGTAATTTTGGTTTTTTTTACTGGAATCAAAAACATTAAACGAATCACGATGTCAAAACAAGTATATTGAATTTTAAATGGCACAAAACTGACCACCGTGGTGCACTCACCACACCGGCAATGAGTGCCCGTGAGATAACGCCTGGTAAACGCCCACACGGTAGAAATATGTCATCATCCATAACCGAAATCTGTGTAGCAGATTGGCACACTCAGCAATGAGTAATATTCCGTGATGATATATATATATATATATATATATATATATATATATATATATATATATATACAGGGTGTTTCCTTTAAAACAACCAGCGCTTTTTTGGGCGAACTAAGAACTTTAGAGAAAAATGTTTTATACCAAAAATGATCAAGAATAAGGGGATAATGTATCAATAGTAACAAACCGAATATTTAACCAGTGGTTCTCAAACGGTAGAACAAAATTATATTTTTTTAAATTGCACCCTATATAATTTTTTAGCCCTTTAAATAGAATATTATTTTCTGATTTCAACGATATAAATATAGCATAGGGTTGAATAACAATTATTTCGCGAAAAATGGTATTAAAAACGAGTAATAATGTAATAAAAAATGGGTTTACTACTAGCGTAACTAGGCAACAGATAGCCTATTGTAATATTATAACATTATTTTTAATACCATTTTTCTCGAAATAATTGTTATACAACCCTATACCACATTTATATCGTTGAAATCAGAAAAAAATTCTGTATCTAATATGCTAAAAATTATATAGGATACTATTTAAAAAAATATAATTTTGTTCTGCCGTTTGAGAACCACTGGTCGAATTTTCGGTTTGTTATTATTAATAAATTTGCCCCTTATTCTTGATCATTTCTTGTATATAACATTTTTTTCTAAAGTCATTAGTTCGCCCAAAAAAGCGCTGGTTGTTTTAAAGGAAACACCCTGTATATATATATATATATATATATATATATATATATATATATATATTGATATATTGATATATACAGGGTGGTGACTCGAACACCCGAACATAGGGATTTAACATGTAAAATCATATTTTCATAATTTCCTGTTCCCCTATTTATTTCAGGTAAAAAGCTTCAAATAAAAGTTGTAGTGCATAAAATTCTGCAAAATTTATTTTGCGTGCCTTGTAACCTCAGAAATTAGGTATGAAAATGATGTAAATTACCCCAAAAATAACGATAGCCATGGAATTGAAACAAAAATTAACAAATATTAACGGTTTATCTGTCAAGTTACGCTGCGTTAGTTTATTTTTATTATTACTTGTAATTATTGTTGAAGTGAAACTATGGCCGACAATTACACAATAACTGGTAATAGTATAAGACAAGTGCGAGATCTATTTGCGAATTTATGTTCTCATACAACAATTTCGTTGACATCAACAATCCATATCATTCGTATTTCCTTGTAGTAATAACAAATGATTACAACAATGTGTTGATTACAATAATTAAAATATAAATTATAACAAAAATTGATTTAGGAATTAAATATTCTTCAGTTTTTAATAAAAAGTTATAGCTACTTCTAATATTATTAATTATTAAAAATGAAAATAATCCCGTATTTAATGGCAAAATATGCAAGTCAAAAAATACAAAAAATAGCAATTTTATTATTTTGTATTTTTTAAAATTTACAATTAATTTATATACTAATGTTCAATTCAACAGTAAGTACATGCACATTACAAATAATATTAAAAATAAACTAACGCAGCGTAACTTGACAGATAAACGGTCAACGGGGCCTATTCTGTAACTCAGTGGTTAATTTTTAACCATTGGTTAATTTTTTTAACCAATCAAGTATGTTGCCGTATAACAAAAAGAGGGATTTTTAGTTGTCAAATCAATATCTATTGGATAAAAATTTTAACCAGTGGTTAAAAATTAACCACCAAGTTACAGAATAGAGCCCAACATTTGTTAATTTTTGTTTTAATTCCATGGCTATCGCTATTTTTGGGGTGATTTACGTTATTTTCATACCTAACTTCTGAGGTTACAAGGCACGCAAAATTAATTTTATTTCTTGATTCACGTGCAGAATTTTATGCTCTACAACTTTTATTTGAAGCTTTTTTACCTAAAATAATGAGTTTACAAGTTAAATCCCTATGTTCGGGTGTTCGAGTCACCAACCTGTATAAAGTAATTTGCGCAATGTTTTTGATTTAGTACTTAAAATGCTTGATATGTTTTGGTATAATGGTATTTTATGCTCAACATAAAAGTTTATTTTTAAGTATCAAATTTCCAGAAACAATTTATCCTGATAAACAGGAGTTACCCTTTCTACACTACCTATCTATTTTATTGCTATACTTCGTTTCAAAATGAGCTGGAATAATAAATCAGAATTTCCGAGAATAGTATTGTATTTTGGCACGGATACAATAAACTAACCAGAAAAATTAGATATAACTTTAATAGGATCTTCATAGAATGCCGCCCGCTGCGCTCTATACCTAGAACAAAACTTAACAATAGTAACATTTCAATAAACATATCGATAATAATAGCTTTTGAAGAGTTACATAGGCGTAAATAAAAAGTTTTCAGAGGGATGTACTTATGAATTAATATTATCTGAAAATATCATTAATGAAGAATTGTATTCATTAATAATAGGAGAAAAGAAAATAGAACAAGTTAGTACTTTCAAGTATTTAGGTACAGTGATACAGGAAAAATGAAGAATAGATCACGAAATTATAGAACGAGTTAATAAAGGAGGAAGACTGTTCAATGCTCTAGAAACTGAATTTCTCTTAAACAAAAACATACCAAAATAGACGAAAATAGAAGTATTCAAAAAGATTACAGTACTCATCCTAACTTACGAATACGAATCATGGACAACTACTAAAAAACATCAGAACAAAATAAGTAATATTGAAATGAGTTTCTTACGTAAAATAAAAGGAAAAACGAAAAGAAGTGTACAGGACAAATTTCAATACAAAACCAGTCAAAGATATAATCAGAAAGGACACCTAAGATAAAAAGGGCATTTACAGAGAATGACAGAAAAAAGAATAACGAAAAGAGCGTACGAAGCCAGGCGTACAGAGAAAAGGAAACGAGGAAAACTAATAAAAACTTGGAACAAAGAAGGTAAAACAGCTGTAGAAGTCAGAGGTCTCAAATGGAACGAAGCAAAGCCCCCGATGGAGGAAAGGAGAAGAACACCGAAAGAAAATCCAGAAGATCGAGAAGAGGAATGAATACCACAGCCTTATGCCGCAAGGTAGAAAGGCTTTAGGATTAAGTAAGTTTTGTCTGAAAATAAAAATTATTTTTTCTACAAATCTATTAAAAGTATGCTTCTTAATGTTTGTTTTTAGGGTTAAAAATGTCATTTTATGACACCAATGTTAAAAAGTGACAGATCATTGTTACTTTAACACTAGTGTTAAAAGTGAATTAGTTATGGTCGTTCTACGATTTCAACCGATTTACGTCATCAACTTGCGAAAAAAACTTCTGACTAAATTTTCGTTTAGTACATATGTTATGAAGTAGTATAGTACAAAAAACTTTATTCGATGTGAATGTTTTACATTTATTTTTATTTTTTATGCTCCTGTTGCGATTGACAATTTGATTATGTTTACATTGAATTATGATTGAAATCTGTGTCTTTGAAGAATAAAAGGTTTTGTAATATTTTCGTGTGAATTTGGATAATTTAAGCTCTAAAATAATGCCGAATGAGTTATCTCAACAAAGTCTGGAAGTAGTGGCTAATTTGACAGCATACTTAGAAAAAGGAAAACATTCCCGCCCCCCACTTTTAAAAAAATGTTTATTTTAATGAAGGGTGACTTCAGCTGATCTAGAAAAAATAAATCAGAACTGATACGGTCGATTTGTATTAAATACAGTCTTTTCGATTATCCCTTAGCAAACAATAATTATTGATTTATTGCTCCAGCTCATTTTTAACGAAATGTATGTATCATATTATTGATATATACAAACAAGTACATCTAAGGTATGAACTAAGAATAATGGTCTACTAGTAAACGTCACAAAATGCAATGTTAGACTCGTTAACTTCGACCATAACGACGACCGTTTTCGTTATATTGAAGTTTGTAAATTCAAATGTAATATTCTTCGTTTACTACTTGATTTAGTTTTGTTACAAATATCATAGTAGTAATACAGGAGAGCATAAATATGTAAGGTTATGTTAGCTAGTAACTTTTTAAAACGGTTTCTTTATTGTGATCAGTATTAAAATCTTGTAACGCTTATAGTTTACGATTGTGATGCTGTTAAATTTGAAGAGGCCATTTAACAGACGGCTCGCAGTCGCAATATATAAAGAGGTTGAGAGGCAGGAGGTACACAAGAGAGATATCCACGTTCCTGCTCGCGAGTTAGCGGAGACATGTGTTACAGTTGTAAACTGTACTTTAGATGGCTGCTCGGCGCGGAATATGTGGATATTGCTTCTCTCTGCTGGCGCGAAATTGCATTCTTATGAATTTTACACTTGCTATAGTCATATTCTTCCTACACTGCTGAATTTAAAATTAAAATTCTTTTGTTCAAATTCCATGTAGACAAGAAAATATTCTCGCTAGATATCGTAAAATTTCACACTTTATCACACTATAAATATAGGTGTTCACAAAGTATTTAATTCCAGTTTGAAAATTGATATTCATGCAACAATAGTAAAAAGAGTGTCTGGTCGCGAATCTGGGGAACCGGGTTCGTACCCCACCGACGGCAAATATTTCGAATTTTAAATAGCACTAAATTGACCCTTGTGGTGCACTCTTCACGCCAGCAATGAGTGCCCGTGATGAGACGCTTGGTAAACGCCCGCACGGTACAAATAGGTCATCATCATTACCGATATATGCGTACAAAGAAGATTGGAACAACCAGCAATGGGTAATATGCCGTGATGATATATTTATTTATTTATTTATTTAAGTATATTATTAATTTCAGATACATTTTTAAATATTTGTATTTATAAGAAAAACTTTATATATACATATATATAAATAAATCCTGTAAAATGAAGGAAATATATGATTGTGTTTCTTACGGGTACCTATATACATGAAATTTAATTTAAGAAAGAAGCTCTTGTTTCTATGATCCTATTTTATATATTTAATGCGACACAAATCTAAAGGATTACTGCTTAAATTATTTCGATCAGAAATTGTTGCTTTTACATTTGGATTATTTTAAAAGGTTTTAAATTATTACAAATTGTTACAATTTTACTAGAACTTGCTATAGCTCTGCAATATTTACAGTCAGAAACATGTAAATAAATATATTCTCTGAAATACAACTATTTGCAATTTAATATAGCCATATGCGCAAGAAATTTATAGGAACCAGAACATGGATCAGGGTCGAAAATTTTTAATCGGATCGCTCAGGGCCTGACTGATCGGAGTTAGTTTAGCAAGCATCAAATTAACATCAAGTCAATCAGTTGGACTTTATAAAAACGCCTATATTTGTATATGAAGTAGAATAAATAAGTACAGATAAATAAATTCCCATTTTTTAGTTTGTTGTAATAAATATATAAATAATTGACGCCAACAACACATTTAAACAAATCAATTCCTGAATTCTATTATACGTTGTTTGGCTAAATTCGATACTAAATTCTAGAAACTTTTTTTTCGGCTAGATACCATACTAGATTTCATCCATGTTAATATGGCTTCGTTTTAACTAAACAGTTGATGCATGTAAACAGTTAGGCCAACTATTTTCACATTGTTTGACATAAAGTCTTAAAAAACTAACAAGGATGCAAATTTGTGTCATTATTAGATCGTGATAATATATAAATCAATTCACAAGCATACTTCGTTATATAACTAAATATTTTGACGTATATATCTACGTTGGCGTTACTGAGCTGTGTGCTCACTGCGCAGGTTTAGTCCGAAACTTGGATGAAATATAGGGTCAGATCTATATAGTTTGAGAAAAAGTTTCTAGTATGAAACTTGGATGCGCTAAATCCTGATTTACATTATACTTTTTTCTGACTAAAATCTACTTTCAATTTAGAAACTAGATTTTAGCCAGAAACAGTATGACGTAATTCAGGCTTTACGTATATAACAACTTAATTATTTGAAGCAAGACAGTTTATTTAATGTAAATTGAACATGAAGTATGTGGACAATTATATATATTGTAATATTCTGGCGTGTAACATGCAACATGTATGATAATATAGTTCTTAGTTGTAAATGTTTAATTAAAATAATAAATTATTTATAACTACCCGCAATTATGATTACTAGATTTTCAAAGCCTACTAATAGTATAATAATAGATTTAATTATCTGTTCAATAAGATTCTATTTTCTTCAGATAAGAGGACATCAACAAGTCAAGCAATTAAAAATTAAATTAATTCAATTAACTTTTGTTAAAACAAAGCACTCTTTAATTACTTTATCATTAG
The DNA here is from genome assembly GCA_963082715.1 of Harpalus rubripes. Classification (NCBI taxonomy): domain Eukaryota; kingdom Metazoa; phylum Arthropoda; class Insecta; order Coleoptera; family Carabidae; genus Harpalus; species Harpalus rubripes. The sequence goes on from OY720451.1 coordinate 29,169,698, forward strand.
TTACTTCATAAATTTCGATTTCAATAACAGTTAGGTTTGAAGTGGAAGCTCATTTAAGAATATAAGATATGTATTTATCTAAGATAATTTAACTTGTATACATTATTTATTATTATATTACATTGTACAATGTTAACATTAGGTTTACTTTTAATTGCATTAAATCAAATATTAATAGTTCTATGGGCAACTGTACTACTATGGTTTAATAAGATAGAAAAACATGTAGATAAATAGGATTGTAAAAGTATCAAAATATTTTGATTCTTATGTCGATGTATTGCAAGGTTTCCGTCGTATGTAACCGAAATTAATAGCGTTATTAATACAGCAATGCATTTTATTCATCCAGGACGAAGGCCACGCGAGCGGCCAAAGAGACCATGGTTTGGCCGAATAAAAAAGATGTGATACAAATCCTTATACCAGAAGATGGCTTAGATCAAACCAAGTGGAGACGGGCTTGCAAATATGCGAACTCTACAGCAAATCATTAGAATCTTCTATGTCAGTAGCAGCAGACAAGGGTTTCTCAATGGAATGAAGGAGAAATATTGACAGAAGATGCCTTAAATCGAAACAAGTGGAGCCGTAGGGCCGCAACCTAAGATGGCAGAGGGGATCAGCTCCCATTGAATCTTTTAGAGCCCTCCCTGAGCAAAATAAAACACGTTATTGGACCGAATTATTAAAATACAAGATGCAAATGAAATAAGTACCTTAAATTTAACCAGGAATACAACTCATCGAGAGCAACAATATTTCTTAATCACAGACAGAAGCCACGTTTTCCATAGGCGTGTAAATAAATTTGTGACAAATTTTAATAAATATTAACTCAAAAACTAGAAGATTTAGAAAAAATCTGATGTCAGCATATTACCTTCCGTCTGTTATATGTATTCTGTATAAATGTCATATAGAAAGTTCTTTGCAAAAGATTATATTTCTTGTACATTACCTTAGGGCAGTTGTGTGTATTTTATACAAATTCCATACAGAAAGTTTCTAGCATAAGATCCTATATTTCCAGTAAAATTATAATATAAACATACTGTCAATTGCACTTGACACTGACACCTTTCAATCAGAATTTACTTAATATAACAGCTGTTTCCAGAGTTTTAGAATAGCTGGCTAATATAAGATATTTAATTTTTATAATTCTTTTTCTCTACATCCATTTAATATGAAGTATAAAATGCATTCAAATCGTATAGAGAATAAAATATTCTTTAATATTTAAAATAACATTAAATGTTAAAAAATGATATTTAATATCGTTTTTTAAGAAAAACTGTTAAAATCTTCAAATTAGGGTACTTCCGGTTGACCAATTATAACCAAAATCTAATCAGCTACTCATATGGATGTAATGGAGAGAATACGAAAGAATATAATTTTTAAAATTGTAGTATTAGTTATCGCAGGCGAAACACACACACACACACACACACACACACAGACGCACACCCTAAAACGTGCTTATTCATCAAAAACTCACCACCGAATTTTTTGACCAAAGACAATACCTTCCGTCACAATTAGGTAAGGTAAGGATAAAAAAATATTAAGAAGTATTGTTGCTCTCGACGAGTTACATTACAGCTTAAGGTTTATGTACTTATTTCATTTACACCCTGTATATATGAATTTTTTTTTTCCTAAATATGTACTTTATACCGGCCGTCTTTATAAAAGAGATATTGTGAATGTTCTCGCACCATATATAATATTTCCAGATTTTTGCATATGACTTTATTTTGTAAATACAGCATCCCCACCCTAAGAAAGTTTACCTACGGTTTTGCTTTAGCGACATAGGACGCAAACAAGAAGATATATTTAACAATATATGTAAAAGAATATATACGAGGGTAAGTACTGTAACACTTTATAGTAAATAACATTGAAACATTTTTTTTCTGAACTTAAATTCTTAAATTTTAGGTTATGTTCTTTATGGATTATTGGGTACATTTGTTATTTACGTGAACTATGGAAATTATCGTTTAATCTCATTAACATCGTATAAACACATTAAACGGGAGGTCTTTTAAAATTGTTAATTAAAATGATTTTTCTAAGAATGGTACAATCCCAATGCACAAATGCAGTTCCTTTATGCACAGCACAGGAATGAAAACTACCATTCTACCGGATTTGAATTACGATGTATGCTAATAAGCGTTCACTCCGGTCAAACTACAATTGCGTTGAGCAAAATTCATTAAAACATGATTGTATTGTAGAGACATTGAATTGTGCTCAAAGGAATAAAGCAGATTTAATTCAACACGTTTAATTATATTCTTATCGACATGTAAATTGTGGTGCTATTAAAAATTTCCCATTTTATGGCCCATAAAAGTCAATGTGGTTTTGTGCAAACATCGAAGTGCGAATGTAAATACTCATATCAGTTTAACATCGCCATTTATCCTTGCACTGTTGCCACTATGATGTATGCAAAGTATTTTATGATTTGTGTGCTAACTAAATTGCCTTTATTGTTTATGTACTTCTCACTTTATTCACTACTATTTATGACGATTATTATTATCGGAATAAAGTATAATTTAATATAATACGAATGGATAAGTACCTACTACGCATACATTTTGAATTAAATATTTTCCATCTGATTTAATGCAGGAAATCTCACCTTTGTTAAAGAAATTTGTTGCGCAGTTATGTAATATAATATAATAGTACTTACCTATTTATTTAATTTTCAAATTATGATTAAGATAAAAATTTGTTATACAACAAAATGAAGTAATAAACACGTAATAATATTGTTTGCTGACCATAGGGTAGCATAAGGCTAAAGAAGTGCCATCGCAATTTAAAGGTCCCGGTTTCGACTCTCGCTTAGGCTTGGAAGTTAGTGTTAGTTGGCAGCTGCATTTAATGAGGTTCTCCACATTTTTTTTTAATGATTATTATAGAACTTATCTATATCGAAATTGAAAGCGATTTGTAGTTCTAGAAGGAAATCTTGATTGTTATTGGAAAATCCCTAACAATTTTTAATATTATGATGTTGATGTTAAAGCTGATCTGACCTTATGTCATTCTACATATCTTTCACTTTCATACAAAAGCACGGTGTATTTATCTATAGTATAACGTATAGCATCATAAAATTATACAAATATTATTTGGTTTAACTTTTGTTGTTTCGTTATTTTCTGTATTTATTTACTTGAAAATGGATTCCGGATTTAAAAATCTGGTGTGGTAAACACAATACCACCCGCCATTTACAGCCCGTCACAAAAAAGACTAAGTTAATCCTTATTTTTGGATTAGCGAATTTTACTCTAATTTTGACAGTTTATTTCTTAAAATATAATCTAATCCACTTTTTTTAAACCCCTCAACAGGGTTAAATCCCAATTACAGAGTGGGTTCATATTCACACATACCCATGCCTTAGTGGGATTCGAACCCAGAGCCCCGAGGGCACCCATGACATGAAGTGTTGCTCTAACCATTGAGCTTTCGGAGCTATAATAAAATTAAGATTAAATTTTAAATACCGGAATAGAATAGAATTCACTAATTCAAAAATGAGGATTAGCTTACACATTTTTGTGAATCTAAATACATACCTACATGTTTACTTATGCTGGAAACTGTATTGAATTCCTTTTCTATTGAAATTAAGATTAAATTTTAAATACCGGGATAGAATAGAAATCACTAATTCAAAAATGAGGATTAGCTTACACATTTTTGTGAATTTAAATACATACCTACATATTTACTTATGCTGGAAACTGTATTTACATTTTTCTTTTTAATACTAATATTATTTTGAAATGATTAATTCTTTGATAGTGACATTTATCTGTCAGTTACATACATTTGAATAACTGCGTTTTGTTTGTTTAAAGCTTATGCTCCGGGATTTAAATTATAGATAATTTATAAATTTATTCATAAAATATATAGCAAAAGTATTAATGTAAAACTATAGAAAATTTATTATTATGTAATTTTTATAATAACACTAATCTTGATAAAATAACATTTAAAGGTATTTTTCGAAGAAAAACTATCTTGAGCTTTTAGTAAAGTGCCATTTCCGGTTATCGGGTTTTACAAAAATCTAATGGGCTCTTTCCATTACAGAAAAAGTTCGAAATACAAGGTTTAAAAATTTTCTGAATGATAGTAGGTATTTGAGTTAGAGTGGAGGATCCATACATACACACAGACATCATCGTGAAAATGTTAAAATTGAATTCTACGGACCTTAAGACGTAGTCATTTACCAAAATCTCGATATGCGATTTTTAGCACGATCCATATACCTTCCTTGCCAAGGGTAGCGGGAAGTAAAAAAGGCGATAGCTAGAGGCTTCAAAGTAGCAAGAATTTTGAATAGAGTAAATGTGTGATGCAGATATTAAAGTAAGACTAATAGCATTAAAAACTGGAATACAAACATATATTAATAATAACTTTTAAGTGTGACACTATTCCTAATATCCATTAACAGTCACTGAACAATGTAAAACACCAGTCAAAGCAGCTCTGTTTGCAGATGATCTTATCATATATAGTAGCGGAAAAAACGTAGACACTATAGAAGCTAACTTGCAGTCAACAATACAAAAACTTCAAAACTAGACCAAAAACTCAGGTTTCAAAATATCAGCTACCAAAACAAAATCTATACATATTTGTAGACTACGCCACGCTGAAAACCATTCAAATCTTACCATCGATAACAGCAAAATAAGAAGCGAGAAGCAAGTTAAATTTGTAGGGTTTACCTTTGACCATCGACTCACATGGAAACCGCATATCTTTGATTTAAAAGCAGAATGCTATAGACCAGCGTTTCTAAACCTATGGGTCGCGACCCAAATTTGAATCGCGAAGGTGTTTAAGTGGGTCGCGTAAACTGTTCAGAATTTTATAAATTTGATTATTAAATGCCAATCATATTTTCTAAAATGCATATAAAATTTCATTAAAATGTGACTAATGTTAGCAATACAATGTAGAATTGTTACTGTTAATAACCCTACCGAGACTTTGTGTTCATTTTGGTTAAAAAAAGAAGAACCAATCTTGGGAAATAAATAATCGAAAATATTACTATCTTTTGCCACTCCTCGTATGTATCTGTATGTGCGAATCTGATTTTCCTGCTTTCGTAATTACTAAAACTAAATTTTAGGAATCGCCGCAATTTGAATAACTTTCCAAGCTTATGCAAACTCAAGGTTCACATCAAATAACATAAATTTTTGTTAGCTACTCGTATTTTTGATTTTAAATTTAAGTAAAATTGGACAAATATGGGAAGGTAATATTTATGTTTCCGTGTTTCCGATATTTGACTATCAGACAAGTTAAAATTGTATCAAATTTCTGTACCAAATTGTAATAAGATTCGTTTTATTTGAAATTGTTGATCTTATTTCGGTGTTATATTTATATTATTTTTTTATGAATAGGTATATGATATATTCGTACATATTCATTTTCTTTTTAAAATGGGTCGCGAAACCTATACAATAGTTAAATTTGGATCGCGCCTTGAAAAGGTTAAGAAACGCTGCTATAGAAATTTAATCAAAACCATGTCTCACCACAATTGAGGAGCCGATAGAAAATCGCTGCTAACCATTTATAAAATAGTAATAAGATCGAAACTGGATTACGGATGCATGGTCTATGGAAACGCAAAGAAACATGCACTCAAACTTATCGACCCTATACACCATAATGCTATAAGAACCATAATAGGAGCATATCGTACAAGTCCAACCACCAGTATATTGTCAGAAGTAGGAGAAAGTAGGAGACAACAACTTATGGCAAACTATATAACACAAATAGCAACACAACCAGACCACCCTACATATTAAAAACTTTTAAACAATCCTCCCTTCATTTCATCTTCCACTCTTAAATCAAACACAAGCATTCCTACAAAATAACAACATAAACCAGACACTCAATGCAAGTAAATATATTCCTTTTGTCCCACCCTAGACCTGTCGAACTCCATCAATAATCTTACATCTATTTAACATCCCTAAAAATCGAACGACAGCTGATATGCACAAAAAAGAACTACAAAAAATTATGAATCTTTACAATAATTACAATATATATATATATATATATATATATATATATATATATATATATATATATATATACAGGGTGTTAATTAAAAAGTGGGCCATAGGCGTTTAACATGGAAAATCAGTTTTTCCTTGCGCAAAAGCTCCCAATTAATTTTAGACAAAAGTGTTTCAAATAAATGTTGTAGAGAATTAAATTCTACACCAGCATCGCTAAACAGATTTTATTTTTCATGTTTAATAACCTGTAAAATCCAATTTTAAATTTTGTAAATATTACTCATTTGTAGCGATAGCCATGAAATTTAAACAAAATTACAAAGAAATGCATTTCGTTTGAATTGTCAGAATTTCGATTTTGCAGGTTATAAAATAAACATAAATAAAATCTAAGCACTAATTTAGATGTAGATTACAAAAACAAAATATTTTTAAGGACTTACGATAGAATATAATTATCAGTAATTTTTATTTGAAAATCGAATTTCTGACAGTGCAAACGATAATGCATTTCTTTGCAATTTTGTTTAAATTCCATGGCTATCACTACAAATGAGCAATATTTATAGAATTTCAATTTGGATTTTACAAGTTACTAAACATGCAAAATAAAATCTGTTTAGTGATGCTAGTGTATAATTAAATTACCTACAACTTTTATTTGAAACACTTTTGTCTAAAATTAATTGGGAACTTTTGCGCAAGGAAAAATTGATATGCCATGTTAAACGCCTATGGCCCGCTTTTTAATTAACACCCTGTATATATATATATATATATATATATATATATATATATATATATATATATATATATATATATATATATATACCAACGCTGCCAAAACAGAAGATAGCGTAGGCATGGCTATAAAAACAGAAGAAAAAATAATAAAACTACGACTCCCACCAAGCACAAGCATATACACCGCGGAGAACTATGCAATACTGAACACCTTGGAAGTAATATATAATGATCAAAACAACACTCATAACAAATTATCATACACACAGACTCCGCCAGAACTCTAAGAACTATGCCCCAAAAACACAATAATAGAACAAATCCGCGAACTACTCCCGAAATTATGTATATAGAAAAAAAATAGACATTACACTAATCTGGAATTTTTCACACAGGAAATAAAGAGGCAGACCAACAAGCCAAACAAATAACCGACACTGATATTAGAACAATACCAACTCCAAAAGATGACATAAAAGACATTATAAAAACAAAATAGAAGAAAGGCGAAACGAAAAATAGATAAACACAACAAACAATAAATTAAGATAAATCAAAACTGACCTAAAATGCTGTAGCACAGGAGAAACAAGAAAAAACAAATTGCCCTAACAAGACTAAGAATCGGACATACCCGAATGACTCATGAACACCTATTTGAAAAAAAAAACAACCACCCAAATGCGACACATGTGCATCGGCGTAACTAGAGAATTTTTCTAGGGGGGGGGGGGCAGACCCTTTGAGTTCGAAATTCAAAGTAGATAGGAAATCTCATTTTGTTCTAAAATATTCCAAAAAATTGTTGAATATTACTTTAAATTCTAGAATATTCCGGAAATTTCTAGAATATCTTACAAATTTTAGGCAATTTTAAATAAGTATATAAAGGACGGTTGAGCTTAGTTTAGTTTTAAATAGCGACACAAACAGAACTTTCTGGAACTTTCAGAAACATTCTAGAACGTTGCAGAACTTTGTGGAAAAGAAAATTCTAGAACGTTTTGGAACTTTATGGAAAATCCCAGAACTCTCTCGAAATTCTGAACTTTTTGAAACATTCTAGAACGCTCTGGAACATCATGAAAAACCTTTATGAACATTTTAGAAGATTTTGGAACATATTAGAAACTTTTCGAACTCTCCGGAATATTAAGTATACATATGCTGTGGATTGTTTTGAAATTTTCTACGTGAAAACTCACGGGCGTCGCCGGATACGAATATATAAAGTACAAAACGCTTATTTTATTGTTGAAAAAAGAACATAATTTGTCGTATAATTATAACCTGATCAGAATTTTTTGCATCGAAAAATTATGCACTACTTACTACGCCTGTCGATTATCTATTAACACCACACCATTCGCAATATTATTTCAATAATTAAAATATAAAATAATTACTCAAATATGTATTTTTTCTTAGGGGGGGAGGGCATGCCCATTCCGGGGTTAGACGGGGTCCCCCTGGTCACCCCCTAGTTACGCCTATGCACATGTGATACGACACTAAAGCGTGAAACACATATTACTACACTGCTCCAAATTCAACAAGCAGAAAGTGGCCAACAACATCCCAGACAGCCTCAAAGACGCCTTACAGAACAACCTTGAGCAAGCAATGAACACCATAAACTTCCTCAAAAACAAAAACTTATATGCCCTTATATAACTATACCACTATACATTGTCAATAACACAATGCAACTAACTATACAAACTACGCTATGTAACATATTGCCACTAACCACATGACTTTGTAGTTAAAGTGTTAAATAAATAAAATTTTAAAAAATAACCTTTTTAAAGCTTTGATTGTCTAGTACGTAGTTTTTAGGTCTAATTTTATTATAAAATATAATTTGTTGCAATGGTGGAAGATTCCATTAAAAAATAATTTTTTAGTTGCTTATGTTTTCCCCTAATATCTATAAAATTTATAATAATTATTTAAGAATTATTTTAGATTTTTAGTGACAACTTTACGACAATACATATATTTACAAATTTTGAATTTTAACAACTGCATTTGCCTACTGCATTTGGTTATTTACGTAATTATTCAGAAAATTAATATTAATGGTATCTTATACCTTAACATTAAAATTCAATAAAGTGTAAATGTTAATAGTATGTATCTTATTAATGATATAATTGAATAATGTAATAATTTAAATATATGTAGATTTTTAGATCATTTTGTTATTCGGTACAGTACTACTCAAACATGTGAATAAATATACATTATACACTTTATCAGATTTAGAACATATTCTATGATGTAGATATATAGAAGGTATCTGACACAGGAATACAATTTCTAGCGAAGTGTGTGTTAAATGCACTTAATGTCATTACTAATATCATGATGTGTATATGTGATATATGAGAGTAATACGAGTATATTACACAATTATCATGTTTACTGATATTATGGACACCTTTTAAAATTAAATTGGCAGATGATAGACGTTGCATAAGTTAGCCCTAAAATAGGTATGACATGTAGATTGTACTTATATTAATAATTCAAAAAATTCCTTAGATTGGTGTAAAACACACATGTACAGTTACCATTTTAAAATATTTTTTTTATATTCAGCATAGTTTATTGTAGTCATCCAGGACAATTTTTTATTATTTGACGATTTTCACTCTGTGATCTGTGTTTTTTGACTATTTATTTATTTATATTTTTAAATGTCCGACTTGTATGTATCTACGCTTATCCACACGTGTGCTTTTTCCTTCAACTGGACCATTCTAGCCCTGAAGAAGACTATTGTATAGTCGAAACGTCGGCGTGAATAAATTGTAATATTGACTGCTAGTCCGAAACTTTATTTATTCTATATTAATAATCTTCTGAAAATCACTGCCATTACATACAATTTATTACTGTTATTATATCATGATTATGTACTATAAATATTTCGAGAAATTTTGTAATAATATAAGGATAAATCGGGTGGCTATTAAAAAACGAATCCTGTTTGAAATTCCATAACTCCGGATACATTTAAATATCGATTTCAAATTTTTATTTCTTGCGAACAAATGGTTGAAAAAAATTCCTAGTAAATTTCAATATAAAAAACAAATGAAGAGCAGTTTATTCCCTTTAAGTTTTGTCAAATTATCTGGAGATTTATTTTAATAATGGCACCTCACTCAGTAAATCTGACTAGAGATTGTTATCAAGGAAAAAATTGGCGTGGCAAAAAAATTGCGGAAGAATTTCCAGGGAAGAGATGGCTACTTTGTAGCAAAAATCGTGCATTTCGGCGACTGGTAGAAGGTGTATCGATTTTCAGAAAACCTAGGAGTGGAAGGTCAGTAACTGTTAGGTTTTCTAAAAGTTGATCCAGCTTTTATCAGTCGCCTAACAGCCCGATTTATGCTAGAAAAGGGCGATCTCTTTTCTGGAAATTCTACTTATCGTGCTCTACGCTGCCATTAAAAGTACTTACCTACCTATAAAAATTTGTAAAAAAATTGGTACAATTACAAAGCTTTTTCTAAAAATAAGCCTTTTGAAAAAATTCAAATATTAAAATGGAAAATATTTTTTTTATTACCTAGTATGTAACAATAAAAATATTAATATGATCAGCTTATTACTAACTTAAAAATTTGCGAAAAATATGATTGGTATGTATAAAATGTAATGTAAAAGTGAAAAAACTACAAGTATTAACAAATGGACATTGTAATACGTGTTTTTCATACTATTTTCCTATTTAGCATTAATTTACTTTTATTTCAAATTATTATTGAAAGAATTTTTAAATATTTAGAAATTTGAAATCTAATTTATTTTGACATTTTGACAACAGTTAGTTACAAGTTGTAGGTTAAAGTTAAACTTTATATTTATGTTATTAAACTAAAAATGAATACATTGAATTATAATTTAAAAGAGTACTTTACTGTTACTAATTTCAGTAATATTCTATGAGTACTGACAGGTAATGATAATTAAAATGAGAGATATTTATTTTACACTTAGACTAAGTTACCAACTTCACAATTTTAAAAACCCCAAAAAAAAAAATATACAAAATAGTTCATTGTAACTCTGTTTTGAGTACAAAATTCACTTTGTGTACGCGAAATGGGAAAAATAATAAGTATATCTACGAGTTCTAAACATTAGTGATACAGCAGTTTTTATTTTGAACCTATAAAATTATATATTTGTATTTTCAAAATTCTACAGAAATTATATTTTTTTATCCAACGCCAACTCATAATATACTTGTTACTATGGTTATTTGAAATAATTAATGTACAACGTTAGTCACTCCGTGAGAGAATATTTTAAAAGTCACGGGGAAATTATAACTGATTTTTGTATGTTTTTATTAATGTATTACAGCAATTTTTTTTCAATAACAATATAACAAAACCATAACAACCATTCAATGGCTACTTTGTAATTTAAAATACTGCATCAATTGACTTCTCAATGTCAAACGATGAATGAAAATATAAAAATGATTTAAGTAATTTTTAAAAAAAGGGTTGGATAAAACCTTAGACCAGGAATAGAGGGGGAGACAAGGCATAGTCACGCGTATATTTCCAAATCATCTGAGCGATTTTGAACCTTATTGAAATGTCAAAATCAGCCGCAAAATGCTAGTCGACTAGTTAAATACTGTTATGTTATAGTTGGCCAAATCTAAATAAATACTTGATTATCCATAACTACAAATTATATTGATTTTGTTTTATAAAATTAAAATAAATACGAAAAAATATTAATAAAAAAAACGTAATGTAAATAACGGACAAGCTAAAACGGTAGGTGACGCTTGTTGACAGTGAAAACTTATTCGTTCGACTGCACACGTATGTAACACATCTGGCCGTCTAGCCTTTTGCGGCTGATTCTGACAGTTTAATAAGGTCGAAAATCGCTAGGATGATTTGGAAAGTCGTCTTATGGTGAAATGCATAGCATGCCCTGTCTCCCCCTCTATTCCTGGTCTAAGGATAAAACGTTGTATTACACGTGTGTCATGTATTTTAGTCACTAAAAAAAATTAGCCACTCGCCCTGTGGGCTACGTAGCTAAACCTTTTATTTCGTGACTAATATGATACATTCCAAACTCATATAATAAATAACTATTACTATACGATATAATGATAATTTTATTTTTAAAATAACGCTTTATTAATGGTGATGTGAAAGTTTGAGCGTTTCGGAACTTTTTGTTTGGTGGTGACAGGTCCAGTATTTTTTTATGGCTGACTACTACTACTGCACATCTGGCCGTCTAGTATATGCGAACCGAAGTAAGGTATTTCAAATCCGAGCAGAACATGCAAAGTACGACTACAATTTATTTTTCACACATGCTTTATTTTTTTTATAGTTTAATGCTGCGTAGCGTTAAAAGAGTATTTACACATAAATTTACTTTAATTAGAAGAAATTTAATTGCATTCCTATTCTTCTTCAGAACATCTTAAATACATAATAGAGATAATTAAAAAAATCTAAATTCTTTCGTTATGAACATTCTGCGTTCCTGTGAACAGTGTAGTGAGTGAGACTGTGAAGTGTCATTTGCATATCAAGTGTGTTTACGAGACGGAACCCTCCCGCCCCTCGGGTTTAAGTGCACCCGGCCCCAGCTGTGAACATCGTAACTGCTTTTGTCTTGCATATTATCGCGTCATTTCGCTATAGAACGAGCAATTATTAATACTTCGCATGCTGTGCACTATGTATGATACGTGCCACTTCTAATACATGCTTAATTGACTTACAATAAGGACTGACGATTGTCTTAGCTCTATTAACACAGTTAAGCACTAAAACTGTTTAGTGTTTGTTTACTCTCAGTCTGTTTCAATACTCTTTCATGCATACGAGAACTTGGTAATTATAATGAGGTTCTTATTAGATTTGCTTTCCGTTAAACTATTAATTAGTAATTACCTTTTGCTTCGAGAACATTTGAGATGAAACAAAGCAGAATTCAGTCTTTCATAATTCATAATACCTTTTACATTCTTTTGTAAATTATTTTACATTAGCATAGTTTTTGCACGATCTTTTTTTTAATGTTTACCGATAGAGTAAGGCAGTAGGTTTTATTTACAAATTTCTGATCGGGAAGTGAAGTGTATCACTTACTGATCAGGAGACGGAGTCGGTAAGTAAAAAAACAATCAAAGCTTTTTTACCTCCCATTACCCTTGGTAAGGGAGGTATAAAATCACATATCGAGATTTTGGTAAATAACCACGTTTTAAGGTCCCTAGAATCCAATTTTAAGATTTTTACGATGATGTCTGTGTGTATGTATGTGTGTGTGGATCCTTCACTCAACTCAAATACTATTATTCAGAAAATTTTGAAACCTTGTATTTCGAACTTTTTCTGTACTGGAAAGAGCCCATTAGATTTTGGTGTAAATCGGATAACCGGATATGGCACTTTACAAGAAGCTCAAAATAATTTTTCTTCGAAAAATATCTTTAAATGTTATTTTTTCGGCAATGATGTTATTATAAAAATTAAAGATTATTAAATTTTTTACAGATTTGCATTAATACTTTTTCTATATATTTTATAAATAAATTTATAAAATTATCTATAATTTAAATCCCGGAGCCTACGCGTTACACAAACAAAACTCCTTGATTGCGCAGTTATTCAAATGTATGTAACTGACAGATAAATGTCACTGTCAAAGAACTAATCATTAATCATAATTAATAATAGTAACGGTTTTTTTAAAAAAAGGAAATAGAACAATAGGAAAGGAAATCAATGCAACATATATAAATATGTAGGTAAGTATTTAGATTAATAAAAATTAACGATTTGCGAAAAAGTTCAATTCTCATTTTTGGATTAGAGAATTCTATTTTATCCCGGTATTTAAAATTTAATCTTCATTTTATTATCAAAAAAGGTAGTTACTTGGATTAGATTGGACTAAATTTTGAGAAATAAACTGCCAAAATTATAGTAAAATTCGCTAATCCAAAAATAAGAATTAGCTTAATCTTTTTTGTCAGTCGGGCGGTACATGGCGGGATGTATTGTGTCGGCCACACCAGATTTTTTTTAATGACAACTAAAAATTTTTATACGTTTGTCAAAATAATTTTCGATTTTTTTTTTAAATTGTGTGCGTCGGTCGTACAAAAACGTAATAAGTAATAAGCACTGCGGTTACTAAGTGTTCTTCTACCGGTATTGGATGTATTGGAGATCTCGACTCTACCTCGATTTCCAATATTATCCTCAACCGCTAAAGCCCGTTTTAAATTCAGCAACATTTTCCAGCAACTTGTTGCACAACTAGTTTTACAACACAAGTTGCTAAGTGTAAATCAAAAGCTGCATGCAATTTACCGAAATAATGTATTTGGTGAATTTACTATTATGTGTTCCCCCATTCTTCTTTTGTTTGTTTTTGTTCAAATTTACAATATTATATGACAAAAATCAACAAAACATATATTTTTGTAAAAATACAAAAGATTACAAAAAATACTTTCTTCAGATTTATATTGGTTTTTGTTGGTTCAAAATTTAAAAGAACTAGTAAAGTTGGTGAAACATGTTAAAACTAATTCACAAGAATAGTATATAGCAACTAGTTGTGCAATGAGTTGCTGAAAATGTTGCTGAATGTAAAACGGGCTTAAGAAGCACTTATTGACCTTAGGACTTAGACTCAGACTTATATTCTTTTTTGCACGATCGAGTTTTTTTGTAATGTTTAGTGATAGGGTTTCTAAGGCAGTAAGGTTAATTTAAAAATTACTGATCGGTAAGTGAGGTGAATTCCTTACCGATCAGAAGGCGGAGGCGGTATGTAAATAAAAACAACGATGAAAGCTAACTTTCAAAATGACAACTAAAATTTTTTAATATGTCAGAATAATTTTTCTTTGATTTGTGCGTTGATCTCTTGTACTAGTATCGAATGTATTGGAGATCTTGACATCGTCTCGATCTTCAAAATCATTCTCAACCGGTAGGGACTGCTCTTAATACTTATTTATGTATTAAGAATATTTCAAACTATAAAACTTTATTTATAACAAAAGTTTATAAACGTGTCAAAATTCAAGCATAATGATATCTGAATTTGTTTTGAAACAGTTTAAGATATTAGATATTGAAATAGTGAAAATAGAAATGACCGATTCTTCAACTAGTTATGGAACGTAATCCAACTTAGTGGTACAAATTGTCCTTCGTTATCGGTTTTTCAGCAACCTTGCCATTGTAAACGCTTGACATTTAATTATATATATATATTTCTGCCATTGTCGCTGTACAGTTTAGAAACTAAACATTATGTACACATGTCTTATCTTATAAATATATTTATTATTCAGCAAAAATTGTAAAAATAGGAGTATAAGAAGATATTTATTTTAATATACGAGTATATATTATCTAGATATTTGAACAAATGAAATCTTAAAAATATTAAATATTTGAAAACAGCGAAACTTTTGTGCCGTCACGTGTAAATCAAATCGTAATTTTTGCCCTTGGTACCGAGTGGCATGAACGACAATGTTAAACGGAATACACCTAAGTTCTTAGTGTATAAGGTTTAAATATAACAGTCATAGTTTTCATAGTTGTCTAGAAATTATATGCGAGTAGTTTAAGGATATTAAAATCTGATGTAGACACCACACTAATTTCTTCTACACCTGTTAAAGTAAACATGTTTTTTTTAATAACTAAATTACAAAATATTAATTTTAACTTCAAAACGGTAGAATACATAGTGATCATAAATGAAAGAGCACAACTAGACTTTATACAAGTCTAATAGTATAATAAATTTCAACCTTTCATGGTTTACACGTTTTGATTGACCGTGAATATCTCTAATGGGCCGTTTGTATAATCACAGTTTAAACTAGGTCGCAAAACCATGGTAATGCACAAAAATGATGTTGTACATCAACGGTTTACTGTTTATACTTAATTTAAACCACTGCAATTTTGTTAAAAGCTCGTGATTGACCGTTTTAACTACCAGGTAAACTTAGTTTAACTTTAAACTGGTGATATTTTAAGCTGTAGTTTAAATTTGAATTGTATAACTGACCCAAAGCGGTAGGTCTAATCAT
The DNA here is from genome assembly GCA_963082715.1 of Harpalus rubripes. Lineage (NCBI taxonomy): Eukaryota > Metazoa > Arthropoda > Insecta > Coleoptera > Carabidae > Harpalus > Harpalus rubripes. The sequence continues at coordinate 29,185,685 of OY720451.1, forward strand.
AAAATTGAACATATTTGACGTAATTTGACATAACATTAATTTTTTATTTTTTGCCCTAATCCATAGTAATCTTTACTACAAAAAACATAAAGTATATAATTTTACATATCTCGATTATATATAGGGCTAATTTAATAATACCTGAGTGCTAGATGCAGAATTTAATTCTCTGAAACTTTTACTTGAAGCATTTATTTTTAATATCAAACCAAACAATTTTATTCAAGAAAAACTGTTAAAAACTTCAGATAATATATCACTTTCGGTTGCCCTATTTTAACCAAAATCTATTGCGGGATGGTCCTTTACTATGTACAAGGAAGTAAAAATGCCTAATTCTTTAGCATCTTAACAGAAATATGTGTTATTGGTCCTTTAATAGCAATATATTTAGAAAATCTTAAAAAAGTGTGTACAAAGATAATAACAGTTCAAATTTCAAGCTAATCAAATATGGGTCCATCTTAGGGCCCCTTTTATTTATTATATACATAAATAATTTTCCAATGAACATGAATCCTATAGAAACTATTTTGTTTGCAGATGATACTACACTAGTAGCATCGAGTAAGAATCTAGAGTCACTACATAACTTATCCGAATTAAATAACAAATTAGCGGAGTCCTGGTTCATGCGAAACTATCTAAAATTAAATAGTGATAAACATAATCTTTAATAATATCTTCGCACTCGACTTCGAGTGAAGGCAAATCTATTAAACTTCTTAATATTGATAGATAGATAGATAAACTTAGGTGAAACAAGATAATGAAACATTACCTAAGCTGGCAAGAATTACTTTCGTTTTAAGACAGTTAATACATTATCTAAATATTGAAATTTTAAAAATGACTTACTTTGCACTATTCCATTCGTTGATAACTTATGGTGTTATTCTTTGGGGTAACTCTTCTCATGCAAACAGATTCTTTAAAGCACAAAAACAAGTAATAAAAATTATTATCGGCGTTAATTGTAGAGATCATTGTAAACCTCATTTCATACTTTTAGGAATAATGCCTCTACCTTGTCTGTTCATTTGTGCTACTCTTTTAGAAATTCATCGAAATAAGTGTAATTTTCCGACTGCATCGGAGCATCATGGTTACAGCACTGGAAATTCGAATCTGTTGAAAGTTCCCAAATTTAGATTAAATAAATCAAGGAATAATTCTCTGAATCTGAATTTGTACAATATGTTTTACCTGAATTTATTACCATGCAATTATTTATGTGTGTATATATACTCGTATATGTTGATATTTGTGTGTTTATAATGACTTGCTACAAACATCTTATGTAACGTGGTTGAAAATATATGAAAATATATAAAACAAATAGAATGATCTTGTAAAATATTTTTTCCTGATTCTGATATGTTATTTTACTACAGGGCGTTAATTGGGGAGTTTCCCAAATAACAAAGTTTTGTCAATGAAATCAAGTTAGTTTCTTTTCTTTGAAAATATATTTGTCACAAGATTGATTTTTTTTTGACAAAGTAACATAAAGTACCTACCTACCTACATCATTTTCATTCTTCATTTTTTATAATTTTTATCGGTTAAATGCAAAATCCCTACAAAACAAATTTTAACATTTAATTTTATGACAAATGGAAAATGAATTTCAAATGTTGAAGCTTCCCTTCATTATATTTTATGGTGTGCACTAGTATTACCCAGTAAAGTAACGAATAAGCACCCTCACCTGAAGCATTTATCATATATAATTTATATAATGACATCTGTATCAGTATCAGCATTTGAACCGCGGGGGTGCGTTGCATGTTGCGTGTTACCTGAGCAAGTTGCGAGGGGCGGTCCGAGCACCTGCACCTAGTCACGCCTCTTGTAAACCTGTTCCGAAAAAAATCCTCGATCCCGCGACCGCGACCATGGACCGCACGCCGCCAAGATGGCCGCCCATAGCCGCCTTGACGCCACTGCCTCTGCGGCTGCACCACCAGCTTGTTTCTCTCTTTAATTGGTGTTACAATGATGAGAAGTCGTTTAGATAGTGCGTCCGCGTCGCATACGTGCCTTGTTTTGTTTATCGGGGAATTAACTAAATGGCGAATGCTCTCCATCCAGATAGTTTCTTGCGTACCTACCCTCGATGGATATCTGACATTTGAGATGTTCCAAATTTTTCTAATCTATTCTTCTGTCGGCAAGCATTTAAATGATTCCGTTTATTTTTCATTCTTCGGCAAAAATCTAGACATTTTTCTCTTTAGTGCTTTATTTTTGTTACTTTTGTTTACTAAAGTCATTTTCTCTCATCTATTGCATTATCACTAATTGCACTTAATTATTTCATTGTCTGTTGTTTGACATTGATACTGGAATAAGATTAATCGTGTAGGTATGTCTAAATATTACAACTCTACATTTTGTTTCAGCTCCTTGCGATATACATTATGTACTTACCTATTTATGTAGGTATACCTACATACATGAATGATTTTTTTTGCCTTATTTTAATGCTACTTCAATCCTGAATAATGTTGTAGAAAATAAATAAATGTATCATCACAGCGTATTATCCATTGCTGGGTGTGCCAATCTGCTGATTATGACATATTTGTACCGTGTAGAAAACAAATGATTAAAAAATATTAAAATTTGTAGGAAATAAATTTAAGAATAATTACGTTTATTTCTCTATGTTAACAACAAAAAAACTGAATATGGTAAATGCATTGACATATTATATAAATGGACGCAACGTAGGTACTGCTTTACTGTATAAGCATTGACGCACACCTTAAAAAAGGATAGAGCTAAGTTAGGGGCAAAGTCAAAAGATGAAAAATAACACAGAGTGCTTAGGAATATTCATCTCATTCATAATAAATGACAATGTAAAATATAGTTCATATTAAATTTAACATAAAATATTTCATTCGTATATTAAATTATTTGTAAAAATAACAAATATAGAAAAGTACTTTTCCTTTAGCTAATATTATTTATTTAAAACTATTTTTATATACATTTTAGGTATAGTCCGTCGATTGAAAATGATTTCTGCAACACAGAATGTTTGGATGGCTTGAAATTGTGTCTTCTAACTGCAATAAGCCAGTCTGTTCACAATTCATGATAACGAACTATGCATCCATTTGCACTGCATGGCATTACCATTTTAAAAGAATTCTGAAATATAAATGAAATCATACTTATATGCATAGAATGAATGACAGAACATAACCTGAATTACCAGCAAACTACATTCAAATTATTTCCATTTCACATTAAATCAAAATTACTCACTTTGTATTGTAACTAACTCTTAGTTAGAGATATGAATATTATTTTTACTAATATTCTGAGGAAATATATTGCACTTTTACTAGCTGTCACTACTGTCAGACCAGCAAACAAAACAACAGTATGCAACAATGTTCTTGTTTGACGTTGCCCCGCTTATCTATCTTTCCTTTTCTAAGGTGAGCGTCAATTCCTCTCTCTCTACGTTGGGTCCATTTATGTAATATGTCAATGGGTAAATGTAATAAGCAATGTTTTAAAACTCAGTTACCTAACAACCTGTTTTATTGAAATTCTAGTAAAATCATCATACAGAATGTCAGTTAATGGTTATTTATTATTATAATCTATAGAATTATAAAAACAGTTTTAGGGTGTATTTTATCCTGAAAAACTGATGTGGGTAGCATTTTATTTTGGCAACCCAATCTACAGGTATTTACAGGTTGTAACAGTTAAACGAGCTACCTCAAATAATTTCTATATTAATAAAGATACAATAAAATAATTCGAGACAATATTATAGACGACCAAGAGGGACATCCGATTAGAGAAGTAAATATTTTTTTACACCAGTGGTTCTCAAGCTACAATACAAAGTTATACATTCTTAAATGGGATGATATATATATATATATATATATATATATATATATATATATATATATATATATATATATATATATATATATATATATATATATATATATTGGGCCCATTCGATAAATTATTTTTTCTGAATTCAACCATGTAATTATTTTATATCCTTACATAATAAAAATATTGAGAAAAATTAAATTGAAATTTAAGTTATTATTCAGTAGCCTATGTGAGGAAAACAATTAAGTTTAAATTAAAATAAAACAAATATTTGCTAATAACGTAATAAACAGGATTCTATTTGATTTGTACCCTAAATAATTCCAATTGATAAATAGCAGTTTTTGTTTTTCATACATAGCCTACTGAAAAATTAAATTTATTTAAATTTCAATTGTATATTTCTCAATATTTTGTTTTGTAAAGATATAAAATGATTATAAGGTTGAATTAAGAAAAAAATACTCCATCGGATACTGCAACCGGCAAAATATTCTTAAATGCTTACTAAAGTGCAGGTAAAATGATACAAACACATGGACTTAGCTGCAAAGCTAGACTTGAGTAATATTCATTTAATAACAAGTGGTTGCGTACGCTTATAAACGTCAAGCGTCATGTCATCAGCGTTAAATAATGTAAGAACATTAACGTTGATTTTGCTCATTTAATAAAATATTATTATTACATAATAAATTTTATAAACATCACTTTATAGTTACGAGTGTATAAAGAGTACAAGTACTATATTTATACAACTGCAAATTAAGACCGCAGTAATAGCAGTCAGTTCCAGCATCTACCTCCAGCCCGTGTTTAATGAATCATTTGTTATTGGTGGCTAATTTCACACCGTGTCCATTATGTTGTAAGCCACAACTTGTCAGGTTGGTCGGCAAATTATATTTATTTGAAACTTTTATGTTTGATAGGGACTCAGGTGCAATTGCCCATTGACATTTTGTCCCACATATAAAATTAATGTAGTTTTAAATGTTACATTTCATGTTTCTTCACTATTATTTTGTATTAACATAATATAACGTATACTTCATACAAATTTGTTTGATCGGCAATCCTTCTTCCGCTCTAACAATTACCGAACACGTCACAATATCGTTAATTCGAGGCATTTTTTACCTCCCGCTATCCTTGGTAAGGGAGGTATAGGGATCATGCTAAAAATCGCATATCGAGATTTTGGTAAATGGCCACGTTTTAAGGTCCTTAGATCCAATTTTAACATTTTCACGACGATGTCTGTGTATGTGTGTGTGGATCCTCCACTCTAACTCAAATACTATCATTCAGAAAATTTTGAAACTTTGTATTTCAAACTTTTTCTGTAATGAAAAGAGCCCATTAGATTTTGGTGTAAATCGGATAACCGAAAATGGCACTTTACTAGAAGTTCAAAAATGGTTTTTTGGAAAAATACATTTAAATGTTATTTTTTCCACATTAATGTTATTATAAAAATTAAAGAGTATTAAATTTTCTACAGATTTGCGTTAATACTTTTTCTATATATTTTACGGAAAAATTTATAAAATTATTTATAATTTAAATCCCGGAGCCTAGGCTTTAAACAAACAAAACTCGTTGGTTGCGCAGTTACTCAAATGTATGTAACTGACCGATAAATGTCACTGTCAAAGAACTAATCATTTCAAATTAATAATAGTAACGTTTTAAAAAGAAATAAGTAAATAGAACAATAGGAAAGGAAATCATACAGCATAATGTAAATATGTAGATATGTATTTAGATTAATAAAAATTAACGATTCGCAAAAAAGTTCAAGCTAATTCTCATTTTTGTATTAGTGAATTCTATTTTGTCCCAGTATTTCAAATTTAATCTTCATTTTATTATCAAAAAAAGTATTTACTTGGATAAGATTATCCAAAAATAAGGATTAGCTTAATCTTTTTTGTGACTCGGGCGGTACATAGCGGGAGATATTGTGTTGGCCACACCAGATTTTTTACTTCGATTTGACAATTCAGTTTTTGACAAATCAAAGTGACAAATGTTATAACTGTAAAGCCAAATTCAAGCAACTAAATCTTATAGAAGTTCACTTGATTTTTTGACTTGTCCTATTTTTTCTGTCCAACACTGTACATGCACATTATACTTACATTACTTAATATCAGGGTTGTGCGTCTATGCGTAATCTATAATAGATTACTTATATGCGTAAACAATGCGTAAACAACGTAAATAATGAGGTCAAATGTATATAATGCATATGCTCACTAGCGATAAACACCTGATTTCTCACTTAACCTGGCAGTTTAATGAAAGTCTAACTAAAATGGGAGATAGGAAAGCAAACGAAAATTTTAAAAAGTTAAATTTTACTTGAAGCACCTAATAGACAAATACAAACCACTATTCAATGTTTGTTTAAAAATCTGATCAAATACTATAGTGCATCTCGACTTGAATTCTAACGGTATATAAACTAATTGCCTTAAATTAGCCAGTTATTAATTTTATTTTTAATCAGAGTATTTACGATATTATTTTATTTTTTAATAATACTTGGTTTTATGTTTCACAATTATTTTATTAGATTACTAGTTTCGCTATAACAAAAAAAAATGAATTGTAAGTTTCACCAAGTAAGAGCAGACACAATTAAAGAATTTACGATATTATTTTTGTTATCTAGAATAGGAGTTAGCAACCCAACAGAACTGATTCCAAGTCAAACAACTGTGTCATCTATTAGCTACAACGTAAAGTAGTAACTTGCTTTACTATTCAATAAAATGACATCGTATTCTACTTTCTACGGCTCATTCATTTATACTTTGTAAATTAATAAGTAATAGTAGTAATATTTTTTGTCTTTTTTAAGCAAAAAATTAAAAAAAATTATAGTCTACATGCGCATGTAGACAATATACAAATTTTAATCACGTAAACATCATTGTTTACGCGTAGACAATGACGTATTTTACGTAGAATAGATTACAGGTACAACCCTCTTTAATATAAAGAAAATAAAAACGCAAGGAATTATACAAATGGACACGTTGGAGATACATACATATATTCTAACATTAATCTACTTTTTTTATTGACAGTAGCCTTGCTCAACATATTTTCTCATCATTTGAATCAAACACGTTATCTAATTCAATTAATTCTTCTTTATCGGATTGATACAAGTATCCGTTGGCATCAAAGCTAGAGTATCTCGCATCTCAGTTGAAATTCCCCAATAATTGCTCTCCCTCTCTTTTATCGCGAATTATGAACACGGTCCTCATTAGCGTGTTGAAGATTCCTTGTTGCATTTTGCGTTGCGCTACAAGCTCTAAATCAAAGCAGGTTAGTACACGCCGGCGTTTATTTATCCCGAGATATTAGCGCGGATCCTTGCATTCCAAACTGCATAGACCTGTGGACGCCATGCATACTTCATCCTGTTTTTAATTGCTTTATGTTGTTTGTCGACGCGATATGAGGAACATACAGATATATTTTCCCGTCTGCTTGACTAATGTGAGAACGTATGAGCCGTGGAGAGATTTTAAATATTTAAATTGGCAATTAGTTGCTAATATGAAAATTATATTTGTGAATATGGCTCCTAATGGTTATTGTTGAATTATACTCCTGACACATAAAAATTAATGTTTTGTGTTGTGAAGAACACAACGCGATGGAGTAGGAAAATAAATATAATATGTATAATATTCCACGTTGTTAATTCCGTAATTTTTGTCAATAGAAACTTTATTTCTTTTAAATAATAGTACCTTTACTGTGAAAATAACTAGTATTATAATTCTTACAAATACGGAGTTTTAGTATACAATACACCTACGTCCGGTTGCAGAAACGTTTATCAACGCATTGTTCGGTTAGCGGTTCATCAAAACGAACAAAATCGAATCAGTTTCCTTGTTCTTGTGACATTTAAATCATTGCTGTAAACAAATCGCATTGCATTTGTTCGTTTTGATGAACCGCTAACCGAACATTACGTTGATGAACGTTTCTTCAACCGGGCGTAACACATCCATCAAGGTAATGTAAGAAGGACTTTACAGTTTCATAATAACAAATTCATGTACACACAAATACAATTTTCAAACTGATTGGTTTCAAAATAAACATCAAACAGGTATGGTAATGACTGAATAAATGTTGTACGAATATGATTTCGACTAAATATTAACATCAATAGTCGAGAGATTTAAAAATAAATAATTCATATCATTTTTATAGTGCTTTGATGTCAACTGGATTCATAAAGTAATCTGTCGATTACTGTCAAAATATTTTAAAACCTAAAAGTGAGAATAGAAAACTTAACTAATTGTGCATGGATGCTACCTTTTTAAATTCAGTGAATCGTGCATGGGTACTACCTTTTTAAAAGCAGTGAACAAGAAAATAAGTGATACCTATGCGATTATTCCAATACTGAGCCTGAAAAATATGAAGCTAAAAGTAGTGCAGTGCAACACTAAATTTCGTCACCTTAGTATAAGGTCGGATGTGAATTTTTCTCGTTTTTTTTGCGCTCTACATACTGACAAAACATTGTATGTATCTTGAAAATAGATTACCTCCTTTTTTAAAGTTTTGCTAATCTCTAATGTTACATTATCCAAAAAGCTACCGAATTATAATAGCATATTAAAGAACGTGTTTGATAAGACATGTCTTTTTCGCACGTGTCAAAATTTAGAAAACGAGCGTTAGCGAGTTTTCTAATTGACAAGTGCGAAAGAAAGTCTTATAAAATGAGTTCTTTATACTATTTTTTATATTTTGCGCCTTCTACAATAACATTTACTTGCTCAATTTGTGATTATATTTGTAACCATTTGTACATTTTCATGTAAATAATCTTCCCTAAATAAAAATAATAATAATAATAATTTCGACATTATATTATTAAAATGAATTGTCCATTAACGAAAAATAAATTAGAATACTTATTTCAAATCCAACCTAAATGTTTAAATCGTAGAAATGGGCTTTAGGAGAAGTGAGCCCATGACCCAGATTGTTATTTACACATGTAAGTATGCCATGTTAATCACATTTTTGTAATATTTGTTTTATAGAGAATTAAACAAGTAGTTTATTTTGAAATATAATCATACGATGTTATTAAATAATTTTCATAAAACATTTATGCTGAATGCGACCTATTAACTGTCATACCATTTTAAGTTTTTACTTAAAGCTTAACTTATAATATTTTTAGATGAGACCACGAACTGCTTCTAGCTAAAGAAAAAAAATACGCTACATGAACTTCAAAATATTGAGTTCGAAAAACCTAATCAACATGAAGTGATTCAGCCAAAATCGAAAAGCATTTCTGAATATTATAAAATAATAGATGATTTATATAAAAATCTTGAAGACCAACAGAATAAAAAGTAAAGAAGAAAGACGCTAAACTAAATAATATAGACGAGTCAGAAAATTTGTAAGAGTTTCAAAATGAAAATTCATTTAAAAATGCAGAAGACGATTTTATTGAAGTACCCAATTTTAATCAGTGTGACGATGAATCCTTGAAGTACGAAAAAGAAGATGGAGTAAATAATAATGTAGTAGATGATATTTTTCAAAAATTTAAAGTATTATCAGAAAGTGTGTTTTCGTATATGTATGACAAAGAGCTGTTCATAGAGTTTTTTTTATAGAGTAACAATGTTTTTAACTCGGCAGCGAACAGGTGGGGTGTGATAAACCCCAGTCACTTAATAATTGCCGCCATTTTTGCTATAACGCGCGTACACTATCGTCTGGCCATGTTCCTTTCGCAAATATGTTGGTCTGTCAGTACGCAACAGGATTTATTCTCAATTCAACTGTGGAAAGAGTAACATGAAATCGAAGTGTCGTGGGGTGAAACCCCACCTGTCCATAAACGTAAAATAAATTCGCTGAATTGTATTGATACGAATATACTTATTTTGAAATTATCAAGGTATATTTTATATATTTTTATATATTCCTGGATTTTATTTTGTTTTTCTAATATGTAGGATGCCTATTATGAAAAACATCAGATCAGAGTCTTCATAATTTCTCTGTGCCTAAAAGTAACTTGGTAATTTTTTTAGGTCATAGGTTCACTTTTCAAGTTTAAAAATATAATTTATTTTTATTTGTCATGAGTATAATTTTTTTGTAATATTATGCCAAAAAAAAATTCGGTTACGATAAATGGGTGTTTATAAGTATTAATTTTTTCTAAATAAAATAATGAAATAATTCAACCGTCTTTAATTTCCGGCGAATCAGAAACTTCTAAAATATCTTTAAAAAAAATGTGCCGGATGTTTCATAAAATAAAAGTTAAATTGGGATTTGTTACACCCAACCTGCCCTAATTTGTATTTTTTTTCACCTGCCCTCTGCCAGGTTAAGATTGTTGTTTTTTGACATTTTCTCAAAACTACATTTTTGCACATACGAAATTATGATCCTGAGGTGACCATTTAAACAAGCGAGTGGGCGGAGCGGTCATAAAGTAAATACGACCGTGACGTAAAAGCGGCCGGAAAGTAGTCTTCTACAGACGTCACAAACTATATGTATACAATTAAATTAATCACTTAAATTTTGAGATAAAAGCCGAATGTACTAATGAAAAATAGATGCTTATATAAAATATTTATTTCAATTAAAATTTAAAAGGTAAGATTTCAAATCACGTTTAAAATTTTTGTTGAGATATCTGAATAAAACAATGAAATATTTATTAAAATGAAAGAAATGGGAAATCGTTTATTTTTTTTAATCAGTTTATAATTTTTGCCAATTATTAATATTGCGCTGTTACATTATAGGTACATACATACATTATAAGGACAAATATGTTTTCTGTAAAATTATTAGAAATGATTAATTTTTCGTTTTAACGTTTACAGTTTTAAAACTGTTGTTTTCTATAATGGTTGTGGAGAAACATTGTCTTATCTTTTGGGACTGTTAAAAATAATGACTTAAATGCGAATGGTTTTTGAGGTGATTTTGTTTCTGTGATAAGATCTGGGCATTTACACCATGGTAAATAAAAGACTGTAAATGAGAATCAATGTTACCATACCAGTAATAAACTTTTATTTCGAATAACACTACCAGCAAATAATAAAAAAAAACAATAATTTTCCCAAGAAGAACATCTCTTAACAACACAATAAACAAGGCACAAGAAGTAATATAAACTTAATTGCTGTGAATTAAGCGCCGAAGCACACCATTGAAATTCATAAAAACCCGTGATATGACATTCTTGTTCCGCTCGTAAAGTTAAAGATATTGAAATCTTGGACATAGCTACGCGTTAATAAAGCTCTCGTAGCCATAACAGTACGGTTAACGCCGCCATGTTGGGATGGTGGCGCCACTTGCGGGAGTCTAATGAAGCGATTTACATGTCCCGCTCACGTCTGCTCATCAAACGGAATAATATCGGTCGTGGTGGCGTGTTATTGCCGCTACGATTCTTCTCGCCGCATCGTCATCGTCTTGAGAATATCACATGCGAGCTGCATACCACATTTAGTACAGTCTGCTCTCTTTGTCTCCTTGTCTGTCTTATCGTCCGCTTAGCTAGAGCTCCAACGACATGCTTCTCCGCCTGTTATTGTTTTATCTTTTACTTGTTGGCCGGTTTTGTTCTTAAATGTTTTTAGATATACCTCCACAGAAAGGAAACATTAACAGAATTATAATTATGATAAGAGCTTTATGTTTAAATCAACAGAATAATTGTCCACTGATACACATAAGTCTTTGAAACCCTTCATTTTAAAACTTTTTTCTAGAAGTCAGAATAGTACTTTATTTATCGTTAATTTGATGATACGATGATCACGCTAGAATTATTGAGACTCAGAAAATTAGGTATATAGACTTAAAATAAAATAAAAAACTGTGGGCCAAGTGACGGGTAATAACAGTATTTTAAGCCGGCGTCGGTACGGTGGACTCTAGTTACATTATTGGTACGGTGGGGTATGATATGAGTGCAGATTCAGGAAATAACGATAATATCGTGAGACAGGAATTAGGATCAGCTTCAGAAGCTGAAGAGAACCATCTTAGTGAAAGATCTGCAGATTCGGACACCGAACAAGAAATTTATTATTCAAATATACCTATGTACCTCTGCTGAATCAAGAATAAGAGGATCGAGGAGAAACAACGAATATGTTGAAACAGATGTTTCGACAAGATGGTTTCAGTAGCATGGAAACTTAGCCGTAAAAAAGGTCCTGTATTTCGTCTGTTTCCATTCTGCTGAGACTATGTTTTCTATCATATTCGTTGTTTGTCTTGGGTCTTCCGTTTCTTTATTCAGCAGAGGTTGGTATATCTGTATCATAAATTTCTTGTTCGGTTTTCGAATCTGCAGAACTTTCATTAAAATGGTTCTATTCAGCTTCTGAAGCTGGTTCTAATTCCGGGCCCACTATATTATCGTAATTTTCTGTTTCGATCCATAACTTCAGTAAGTTCTCATGCTCCTTTTCATAATACATCATGCTAAAACATTAACTTGATTGTTTTCGACAGCTACAAATAACAATTATAAAATTATCTAAAAAAGAAATTTGAAAAATTAAAATCAGAAGTGTACGGGAGGGTATGATGCTAAATCCAATAATTATGGGATCCGTACGGTGGGCTATGAGCTGCGCGCACTAAATAAAACAATTCCTGTTCTCATATCAATAGCTTACCAACTGAGTTCAGGACATTTCTGCTTGCTGGAAGGGTTAATACCAAGATATATGAAGTCTCGTGGAGTTAGTACTCGTTGGAGCTTCAATGTGTCGCTGTAAACTACGTTGGGGTAAATAATACCCCACTGTACCGACGCCGGGTTAAGGATCATCTTCGTCCAGTCTTAGCTTCTACTGACAATCTTTACTTTTAGCACAATGAAAAACTTCGTAAATATTCAGTGCGTACAGTAAAAACTACCTTACAATACTCAAAGGAAAATTTGTAGAACCTAGGCATACGACTAATAGAATAGAATTAAAGCTAGTATTACTAGTAAAGACGATGTAACCCAAAATTAAAATGGCAGAATATTTTAATAATATTCAGATTTTGTAAGTTTCAAATTGCGTAGGTTTTATAATTTGTTTCTGGGCTCTTACACATGTGTAGGGTTTCACGGGCTTGGCTTGAAGCTTGAAAGCTTGGCTTGGCTTGGCTTGAAAAAGCTTGAAAAATCAAGCCAAGCCTGCCGTTCAAAAAAGCTTGACTTTTCAAGCCAAGCCAAGCTTCTGTTCCACCAAGCCCAAGCCAAACCAAGCCTAACATTTAAAAAGGCTTGAATTTTCAAGCCAAGCCAAGCCTTTGACTGTCAAGTAGCTTGGTTAAAAACAAGCTTTTTCAAGCTTTTCTTAAGAAATGTTGTCGAGGCCGACAAAACCGTAATTTTATGGTGATAACGTACTTTCTCACTGCTTCGGCACATTTTTGCGAACTTCTAAGAATTGGAGTTTCCAAAAGGACCAGCCTTCATTACCTGCCAGTCCAGTACGCTTCAAAACTTTGTAAATAGGACACTATACCCTTCATCATTCTTATTATGCAAAGACCACTTATTTTCTCAATCTGAACCAACTATATGTTTTAACTACAGTGTGATGGGAAGATAGGTGCAGTTTGATCTTTTTGTTTGATTGGATAATATCGGAATATTATCCAATCAAAATAGATATAGATAGAATATAATCAATATTCATTTAAATTTTAACTAACTTGATTTTAAATACCAAGCATCAAGCTTCAACACATAATATTTATTACTCGTATTTATTGCAATGCTACAAATATATAATTTTGCTGCAGAATAAAAATTATAAGAAATAATAATATACTCTACACCGTAAGGTAAATTGAGTGACAGACTACATAAATCATGATAATTATTGCATTTTAAAGTTTCATTTTGTACAATGTTTTGTTATTCTGGTATTTCCGAATCATAGAGACGAGACAATTTCTGTTTGTGTATATGTATACATTTATATTCAAAGATTTTCAATGCCATTTTTAGCTCAACCCCTAATGTACCCCTAATTAACCGTGACATATAATAGACAATAACAATGTACCGACAAAGAGAGCATTCTCTTTTAAATGTTACCTCGATACAAGTTTTCATTGTTCCAAAAATATGGGTTAATAAATAAGCAAATAAATATATAATCTCGGCTTATTACCTAGTTCTGGGGGTTTTTAATTTGCTTTTATTCACAAATTTCAGTAATAACGACATATTCGTATCGTTAAGCATATTAACTTTTGTATTATTTGAATTTGCACATGATAACTTTAATTATATTTATGTATTTAACTTACATGATTCTGTACTCAAAAATCAGTAGAAATTTCATAAGAAGAGGCGAGTAGGTATTTGTCACGAACAAACAAAATTTCGGGGAAATTTCCGTCTGTAGGGTTTTATGATTTCCAGATGTATTTCAAGTAGGTATAAAAGGTCAGTCTCAGGTCATGTCCATCCCATTGTACATTCCAAAATATTTATGTATTTATTTGAACACTGTTATTGCGTATTTGATGTCTTGAGTTTTTTTTTTTTTTTTTTTTTGTTTATATAGCGTGCATATGAACTAAATAGTATGACAAACTTTAACAGTTGGGAGGACATTTCGAGTTTTTAGTTAAAATACAATACAATAAAGTCCAACTAATGCATATGCCTACTTGAATAAATGCAGTCAACGAAATTAATAAAAGAAACATGAAAATTGAAGGGTAAATATTTAATAATTTAATAATTACAAAGAAAAAACACTTGGTGTAAGTTTCATAAATTTTTTTTTATCGTTTTGTTTATCTTTACGCATAAGAAGATATTTTTCAATTGTACCACAATAAATTTATGTAAAACAAAACGTGATTTGTACATTATTACGATACAATGAAACATCGACATAACATCGATATATTGATACATCAATATTCCAATACATCGATATATCGGTATATCGATATATTTAATTAAATTCACATCGAATATTTATATTAAAATCTTGATACCGAACAACTACTACTGGTTTTCAAGACCTATATACCTACTGTGCGTATGAGCATTTATAAAGCTTGAAAGCTTGAAAAAGCTTGAAATAGCTTGAAAAAGCTTGAAAAAGCTTGATAAAGCTCGAAAATCAAGCCAAGCCTAAAATAATTAAAGCTTGAAGTTTTCAAGCCAAGCCAAGCTCTGTTTCCATCAAGCCCAAGCCAAGCCAAGCCTAACATTAAAAAAAGCTTGAAGTTTCAAGCCAAGCCAAGCTTTTTTATTTCAAGCCAAGTAGCTTGGCTTGGTGAATCCCTACACATGTGTACGAGTAAGTACTTTAAACAGATTGCATTTACAAAGCCCATATTAAATTTTGGTTGAAAAAGTATTTCAACAACTATAAGTTTGTCACCTTATTTTCCTATGCACGTTGTTTTTCAGTTTCAAGTATATTTTTAATTTTTTTTAATATACCGGTTATTGATGTGGAGGTAACGCTGAAATACTTGGTGAAAGACTTAGGTCAAGTTGTATAAAACAATGTTTTCTGGTTACGTAGTTAACTACACGTTGTAACCATGTACGTGTCAACAATACATTGATATACAAGCGTTGACGAATTAGTTATATAAATTAATATAAATGAATGTAAATTTTTATACAAAAGTGATGCGGATAGTTAAGAAAGAGGAACCTGCAATCATATACATACACACAGGGTGTTACCTTTAAAATAACCAGCGCTTTTTTGGTCGAAATAATGACTTTAAAGTAAAGTGATTGTCCAGAATTTGCATGACTTGTCCAGCATTGATAAGTGTCCGTCATTTTGTACAGCATTGATATGTGCTTGTTATTTTGTCCACCATTCACTTTTTTTGCGTTTTTAATAGGAACAAATTATGTTTTAGGAATTTAGTTGGCATATCCGCCTATTTTTAAGAGTTTCACTCGTTTTCAAGGTTCTTATTTATTGCCAATTTCCTAATTTAGTTCTCAAAATTGTATAAAGTTTTGTGTATTTTAATTAATTGTAATATTTTTATACGGACGCCTTAGTAGCCAATTGCATATTATATAAAACGAAACTTGAAAAATGTTTGAATACTACTTATATTTGAAAAATATTAATGACAATGAAAAAATAAACTTAAAAATAACCAATTATTATCTTTAATTGTATTGATTCATGAATATTTGTTATTAATATATAAATATAATAATTATTGTTCAATTCTTGATGTTGAAAACAAAGACGAGAAGACACATATCGTTGGAAAGCTAAAAAATACCTTTTCAATGGTTCTAATATGGCGTTCATAATATAGATTAAAACAAACTCGAAATTCAACCGTGAAAAAAAACTTAAGCATCGCCTTTCGAAAGAAAATGAAAAAGTCATATAGAGGTGCGAATCAAAATGCAGTATTATTTCACATTTGAAAGTTATTATATAAAAAACTGCAATAGTTAAATTTTTTCCTATATCCAATAACCTATTCATTTTTCTCAAATAACGATACACCAATAAAATAAGGAAATAATAATTTAAACGAAATAATAATTTAAACGACTTATTAGTGTTTAGTTAAGGCTGATAATACAATTATAAATATGGTTTATGGTACATGTTTTTTTTCCGTCTTTTATCCAGAATGTCCAGCAATCACGTTAAAGAGATCTGGTCACTTTACTTTAAAGAAAAATATTATACACAAAAAAATGATTTCAACGTAATAAATTTTGTATCGGGTTGTATAACAATTATTTCGAGAAAAATAGTATTCAAAATTAGAAATAATGTAATAAAAAATGCTTTACTACTAGACTAGTGTAACCTACTAACAGGCAATACCTATGTATTGCATAGACTATTGCAACGTAGTGACGTTATTTTTAATACCATTTTCCTCGAAATAATTGTTATACAGGGTTGTACTGTATTTATATAGTTGAAAAATTCTCTATCTAATGAACTAAAAATTATATAAGGTGCTATTTACAAAAAATATAATTTTGTTTTACCGTTTGAGAACCACTGGTTGAGTTTTTATTTTGTTATTACTGATAAATTGGCCCCTTATTTTTGATCATTTTTTGAATATAATATTTTTCTTTAAAATTATTAATTCGCCCAAAAAAGCACTGGTTGTTTTAAAGGAAACAGCTTGTATAGTTTGAAGAGGAAAAGCTATAAGTTCGTTTATATAAGGAAGATATTAGGAGTAGAATCGCGGAAATACAGCTTTCAGTAAGATCAGGGCTTTTTGTATAGTAACGCGCCGATACGGCGTTCCGGCACCTATTTATGACAGTTTTCTGAAAATTATTTAATCTTTTATTTATTTTGATATTTTTCTGAAATTATAGAAATATAAATTGCGCCAACGATACATTGATTCACATTCACACATTACATTTTATCAATAAAAAAATTAACAAAATGTGCGTTCCGCGACCTTTTTACCTCCCGCTACCCTTGGTAGGGGAGGTATAGGGATCGTGCTAAAAATCGCATATTGAGATTTTGGTAAATGACCACGTTTTAAGGTCCCTAGAATCCAATTTTAATATTTTCACGATGATATCAGTGTGTGTGTGTATGTGTGTGTGTGTGTGTGTGTGCGTGTGTGTGTGCGTGTGTGTGTGCGTGTGTGTGTGCGTGTGTGTGTGTGTGCGTGTGTGTGTGTGTGTTTGTGTGTGTGTGTGTGTTTGTGTGTGTGCGTATGTTTGTGTGTGTGTGTGTGTGTGTGTGTGTGTGTGTGTGTGTGTGTGTGTGTGTGTGGATCCTCCACTCTAACTCAAATACTTACTATCATTCATAAAATTTTGAAACCTTGTATTTCTACCTTTTTCTAAGATGGAAAGAGGCCATTAGACTTTGGTGCATATGAGTTAACCGGAAATGGCACTTTATTTGAAGCTCAAAATAGATTTTCTTCGAAAAGTACCTTCAAAAATTATTTTTTCAAGATTTGTGTTATAAGAATTAAAGATTTTTAAATTTTCTACAGATTTGCATAAATACTTTTTCTATATATTTTATAGATAAATTTATAAAATTACCTATAATTTTAACCCTGGAGCCAACGCTTTAAACAAGCAAATCTCCTTGGTTACATAGTTCATATCTCAAAGCCTTATTACGCTTCGGTTCATATCGCTGACTTACTCCAGTGTGATAGCTACAAGGAAGTCATGGATCCTGTTGTCAAATGAAATGGAATCGGTTTCAATTCCTCTGACTATTTATCACTGACTTCTCTACTGCGCATGCGCAACTGTCTCTGAAGTACAGGAATGTAACTTTACGGAGTAAAATATAACTGCAGAAATGTTAGAAGTTGCATAAAATTATTATGGTTGGCCACAATTGCATTATTTTTCCATCTATTTCATTCATTCTATTTGAAATAAATAGATATGTCAAACAAATTAGAAATATGTTGTCATTAAAAAAAACATATCATAACCATCTTCAAGTATGAAAATCCACTAAAAGTGAGACAAAACGGTTGTTCGAAATTGCAGTGTGATAGATCGAGTTGGTCATACAAAATAAGTCAGCGAAAAAGTGTCAGAGATATGATTGTAGTGTGATAAGGCCTTAAAAAGTATGTAATTGACAGATAAATTCCACTCTCAAAGAACTAATCATTTCAAATTAATAATAGTAACGTTTAAAAAGAAAGTAATAAATAGAATCATAGTTATATGGAATGGATCTTAATACAGTTTCCGCAATAACTAAATATGTAAGCATGTATATTTAAATTAATAAAAATTAAATAGCGGGAGGTTTGGTGTTGGCCACATCAGATTTTTTTCTTATTACCGGCACCTTTTTGCCTACAAAAAAAGCACTGAGTAAGATCAAGAAACTGTTTTTAGGAAGACGGAAGAAAATAAGGCAGATCTATGGATCTGGACAAACTCTTGATCGATTTCTTTTTTATATATACGTGATCTACGGATACTAAAGTTAATTTTGATACAAAATTGTTTCGCGATCGATTGGTCGATCGCAGTCGACTTTCTAACCTAAAAATTTGAAATGTGGTTGTTGTGACGAATGGAGAAGAGAGTCTGGAATGAGGTGTTGAGAAGGTTTAGAGAAGAAAGAAGAATTTTGAAAGAAATGCAAAAGGAGAAGCCTAATTGGCCAAAGTGTTTAAAATTGGAATTATCTTCAGATATTTATAAATAAAGGAAGATACAAAGAGCAAGAGGAAGATGTATAGGAAGAAAGAGGTTTAGAATGATCACAAACATCAAGGAGGGAGGAATTACGAGGAAATACTTTTACACTGTACTGCGAACTGGATACGGTACGGAAAGTAAATTTATATTTATCAGGATTTAACATAACTACTGAAGATAATTATTGATATTTGTGACCATCATCATCAATAGCACGACAATCCTTGCTGGACTAATACATCAGGAGTAGTGATGGGTCAATTCCCAAAATTTAATGATGAGGAAAAATTCGCGGGAATTCCCAAAGAAATTCCCAAGAATTTTTTTTCAATTTCCCAAGTAAATTCAAATATTTCGTAGCACCACAATTTTCCCGGGAAAAAACAAAATTCCTTGCGGGAATTTTTTAGTAGCATATCGCTAATCAGGAACCGTTTAAATAGATAGGTATCTCTGTATACAATACACTAAGCTGGCAGCTAAATTTAAACCGCAGTTCATCGGAAACAATCAAAAGTAATTAGAGTCAATAAATAAATATAAAGAAAAGATTGCACTTTATTGGGTCACTATTTTAAATAAAGGGTCAGTATTAAATCGTAAGTATCTTATAATAAAAATATAATTTAAACTAGTTCTGGTAAACCCAATCATAACTTAACCGAACCTAATGTAATTTAATCTAAACAAAATATTCATATTTAGTGACCATTTATTTTACAAAATTCGGACCATTAAAGTAAAAAATACTGACCATTGTAAAAATGAAATTTAAGTCATAAGAAATTCAAACAACAACAATACTAGAAAAGAAATAATTAACCTAATCTATAGAATATCTTCTGTTTCAAGTTTCACATCCTGTCATTTTCAAGCACTTTCCACCCTCCCATATTTGTTTACATCTTAACTTGTGTTTCTTCTTTCACCATCTTCATTACAATCTTATCTCCTAAATTACCCTCCGACTCTCAAATCTTCCCATGCCTTACTCCATCCTGACTTCAGCACCTCATCAGCGTGGTTCAGCGACCACATGTCACATATCACGGGCACGACGGGGCGTTTAGCGGTCGCTGGCGCTGACATACACCTCGCACGTGACCTGAGGGTAGTAGCATTCCCTCCAGGAAGAGTACCTGGAGGCATTCTACGCACACGCACGGTGGTTTATCTTATGATGGCCGGAGATGGCACACGTGAGATGAGTGGGAAATAAAAATCGGAAGGAGTTGTTTTGTTGTAAGGATGGAAATATAAAGATGATTCTTATTTTTTTAAAAATAAATTATTGTATTGAGACTTATTAAGCATTGCTAGGTGCTAGGTGTGCCAGAATGTATCTCTTCCATTAAGAGTACATGTCAAGCGTTTGATTTTTGTATTTTTACAATGCTGTTTGTGAGTCTCGTATGTGATAGTTGATTATTATCTTAGAGTTTGTATCTCTTGAGAGTTTTCATAAACAAAATTAGTTTAAATATCATTTTTCATGACATGTTAATACGAGACAGGTATGATAGAATTAGGTATTAAGAACTAAAAAATCAAGTAAGTCGTAGAAAACAAAATTTACACTATCAATTTATATACAGTTATTTATTTTCCATTTGAAATTAAGTTGCGAAATTTAAGTTAGGTAGTTAAGGTGTTAACAATTACTCGAAATCTTAGTCAAACAGCATTTATTTACCTATACAACCGACGTTTCGATACTTTTTTGTACCTTCATCTGGGTAAGTAAAATCTTACTAAATTTTGTATATACTTGTGTATATAAAATACATTATACACTGTTTCATTTAAGACATTCAGTAGATGGAGCTGATAACAGCGTAAACTTGAAGTAGCCGAAATTACATTGGGTAAACTTGTCTCTTGCGTCCAATTTCAGCCAATCAAAAAGGTCAAAACTATTCCATATGCTCTGCAATACTGAATGGCTTAAATGGAACTAGATATAATTGTTTTACATTCAGTTTTTTCAACATCATAGATTTTTTTAAAAACATTCTTTTGCGATTTTAGAAGCAAACTAATATGTATATACCTACTATTTTTATACAATATTGAAAAAACTGTATGTAAAAAATTAATATATTTTCTGTAGGTATTTGTACATCAGAATATATAAAAATTTGTAAGTTCTTACTTACCTACATAGATGGAGGTACAAGCGTGTTCTGAAACGTCGGAATAAATGCTGTTTGACTGAGATTTCGAGTAATTGTTAACACCTAACCTATACCACAGTTCAGAAATTTCCTACATTTAAGTTAGAGCTTAGACATATAACAGATATATGCTACAGTAGGACCTCTCGTATGACATAAATTTCAGGGTCAATTTGCCGCGAAATTCAAATGGACTAAATATGAGAGACACGCATGTACAGGATGTTCATTTTAAATGGGCCACCATTGCTATCTCGAGAACTATAAGAGCTACAAAGATAGTTAAATGGGCAAACAATTTCTATTTCACAAAACAAATTTAAATAAAAGAAAAATACTTTTTTCGACCAGTGGTTCTCAAAATACGGTACCTAACTCTTTTATAACGACAACAAACGTACAACAGGTAGCAGCACAAGAGATCGAAAGAATCGACGTACCTACGATAAATAGTAAAAGCAGAACGATAGACTAGACTAGAGGGTATATCGAATCTCATAGTTGCTGCTTGGGTAGTATCCAATACACATCTCTGATAGCGTTTTTTTGCACTGGGCGTTTTCACCTTGTCATTGTGTGTAAAATTTAGTCAGCTGATGCATTTTCAGCTTAAGAAAAATTTGCATCATGCACTGGTTCAGTGCGACTTTTATGCACTGACACTGTATGCAACTGCAATAGTGTCAGTACAAATATGGCAGCTAAACAAAATCGTTTTCAGCTTAAACTGCACTGCCACCGGATGAGGGTAGAACTCGTTCAGTGTGGTCACGTGATATGTTGCACACAGTGTGCACTTGGACTGTGTAAACTGAAAACGCTATGACATTTTTTTTATGCGTAGCATATTTTTCACATGCAATTCTCAAGCTCTGGCAGTCTATACTCGTATCTTATTATACGATATGTCTGTGGAGATAATATATATATAACATAGAAGTAAGTAGAAAGAATTTTCTTTTCTTTTTCGAAAATAAAACCTAAAATTCAACATTCCAAAAGAAGATTTGGTTGGGAACTTTTAAGTAGAGGAAGAGAAGAATGGTGAAGTGTGTTATTGTTGAAGGGAAAAACTTTAAACATATTTAAAATGAAATTCTAAAAATTATGAAACGAGTATCTTATTCTTTACAGTTCTAGTATGGCTTTCGTGCAGATATATAACATTGTATTCTCTGTAAGAATTGTTTGTATTCCTATTTCTTCAGTTATTTTAAAGATATAAAATTATAAAATAGAACTTATTTATAAATCAAGTGGTCTATTTCTGTGATATTTTAAAAACTGCTTACTGTACAGTCATGTGTGAATCAGCGATAAATATAATATATAATTCTCAAAAATAAATGTAATTTATATTATTATGCTCACGAAATAATTATTTTTCCTGCAAATAAAAGGGCATAGAATATATAGTACAGAACTTAATAAACAAATATTTTATCAAGTCCCCATTCTTGAAAGAGTGTCACCTGTTCGATACAAATACGAAAATAACATCATAATATCAATCAATAATATATTTCAGATGTGTCATCCAACTTAAAAATATCACGTAACGAATTAGTTAATATATAATCAATTTATTCTGGATTGGATAGATTGCTGATATATCTAGTTAGGATAGGACAATGCAAGCTAAAATTGAACCAAAACTATTAAATAACTTTTCCCGTCAACTATAAATACATGTGCGATAACTAAAAACCAAATATCATCCTCGATAAAAATTATCTTTGCTAAATAATAATTATTAAAGTAGATTAACATACCGAGTAATGTGATGATATGTACTTTACTTGACCAGTCTGTTATGACATCCACTTATTACAAACTGATTGAGGTCGAACTAAAATTTTGTATAAACAAAATATATAAACGAATTCGTTTATGAAAAGCAGAAATTGACGTTTAGCATAAGTAAATTCGATGCACGTAAAGTCGAATTTTAATCTTGGTTGTTTATTTTATAGTACTCATATCTAATTTGCTCAACCATGTGCGGATTACTTATATTAAATTTATTATTATTACTTGTTAAAATTTTAACAAGCTCCTCTTTATGATGTGTTTTCCTCTGTTTACAAGTTTTCTATGAAGTTGTCGGAAACAAGTTATTTAATAAACCGTATATTAGAGAATGAAGCAGTGGAAATGAAATTCACGGTATATGTAAATAGGCACTTCTTGTAAGTTCTTGAGAGTGAGAGCAGCAATGATTAATATTCGTTTCGTGTTACAAAACAAAATAAATTCAACAAACCCATTAAAATAATTACAATCCTCGCACCACAAGCAAAAAAATTAAAATTAATTGTGTTTCCAAATAAAAATACTAACCTTATATTACTGCGTACCACAACAGACATTAATTCATCCTCAACTCAACCACCCTTAACAAAATAATTAACACCGAAGAAGAGGCTCGATTTATCAACAACATTCAACAGACTCGAGCCCATCCGTTAAACACTTAAGGGTGTTTAAAAAATATGATCGAAGCTCTTGAGGCGAGAGCTGAAAAAAGCCTGGGCGGCCACTTAAGTTAATGTGTTAGTATAAATATACACAATGCGAGGAACAGAGCGATGCAAACAGAAAGCGAAGAGGGCTTACGGTGTGTTAAGAAACCTACAGCACGCTCATTAAGCCGGGAATCGTAAACAGGCCCCAGCATTTGTGGACGTTTTGTAGCTCTGTAGCTTTGTTCCTTAGGGACGAAGACTTTGATCGGATGAGAATGCGGGGATGCCTCTACTTTCTATGTTCTTATTCTTACGATCTCTTTCATCTAATAATATCAGTTGTTATATTAGTAAAGTGGTGTATAGATGTACTCATCTAAAAATATTTCATTGTGATTACGTTATTACTTATTAGTTAGTAACTTTGTCTTGTTGTCAAGAAGTTGCTGACATTAAAAATACAAAATAAAGCAAATAGGGAAGCATAGGTAACCAGAATTATTGTTCAAGTAATTCAAATACATACGTACTACGAACGTAAACGTTGCTGGAACCGAACAATATAATACCGTCTTGATGAGTAATGATGATTCCGATACAAACCATTTGTGTACAGTATTTGAACCAGTTTATTGCACGCCAAAACCGCCATTGCGTACATCCAATCATAATTAAAAGTTTTAAATATTATTCATACTTCAAACAAAACTTTAACGGCATGTAGTTAGTGATGTGCCATTTGAAAATTTCAATGTTGAAAATTTCAAAAATTAAAGTTTCAAACCTTAAATTTCATGAAAAATTCATAAAGCGAATGCTTTGAACCATCCCAGAGTATGTTAAAAAAATTTAATTCTGAAAACATTTACAAATGTAAGGACAATGGAGTAGATATTATTGATGTATTTAATTTAGAATAAGTATAATTTTTAACGGTTGTATTATTAATTTTAATATATTTTGTTTTAGATGTGCTAGATAAATAAATTTTATTTAGGGTATTTTTTCTTTAAATCTTGTTGATTTAGGGGATTTTCAGATTTCATTTGGGGAAATCAGTATCAGTCCCCTGAAAATCCTGGCCTGCACTTATCGACGTGCAAGTTATGTTTGATTAATCTACATGCTGGAATTATATATTTTTCGAGTATAAAATTCAGGATTCAGTACAGTTTAAGTATGGTGAAAATTAAAGGTAGAATTTGGCGATATTTTAATAAAATAAATACAAAAGACAAGATACTTTCTATTTTAAATAGTTTAGCACTTTTTTTTAACTTGTAATACATTTTGAATAATAAATTTTAATTTTGTTTTGAAGCTTTCGTTTTTCTTATTTATTTTCAAATTAGTTAATTTGAGATCCAAATATTTAAAATTCAACTAACATGTTAAATTTCTTGAAATTTAAATTAAACTTTCATTGAAATTTTTATATAAAACTATTATTAAAATTGTATATGAAACATTTTCTTCAATTTCTAATAGTTCAGAAGTTATTTGAAAATTAAATATTGGTCAAGGTCGCCACATTTTACTTGGTAAAATTAATTGATTATTTTTGGAAAATAAAAGCTCATCTAAGATTACCTCTCAAAGGTAAACAAAAAGTTTCATTTAATCGAAATCGTAACTGTTATAGTTTTTGAGATAGCAAAGGTAAACCCCATAAAAACTCATTTTTCACTGCCTTATATCTCGGAAACTATTGAAGATCGGACCCATGTTAATTAAGTTTTTTTTACTCATTTTGTTCAGTACTATATGCCCTTAAAGTTTTTGCTCGAAGTATAGAAACTCCCTGTATACACAGAATGAGGTTTTTTCCTTATTTATAAATTTTTATCTGATTTTTGACAAAAGTGTAATATTTTACTTTTAAAATATCTAGTACTACAGATATTCTATTGCATTAAATGAAGACTTTTTAAAAGTAAAAATTAATTTCAAACTTTTCATTCTTGTACTTTTGCTTAAAAATGTCCAGGAGAACCAATTTCCGCATATTTTTAAAATCCTCCTTTTCCGCGTTTCGTTGCACACCTGCAGATATTTTCAAACATAATATTTTTATACGTATATTATAAGGTCATAAATATAAGGCATAAATACAGTCGATGACACGAAAGAAAACTGATACAGTAAGGGAGAGTAATCTACTGCTCTGGGTTGGAGCGGTTCATGTAACGTATAACAAATCATATTAAAATATTTCTAATCCTACGCCGCTTTCCAGACATCCTGCTGGCATTTAACATTCCTCAGGCCGTTTTTCTTTCATGTCACCGACTGTAACTGAAAATGAACTTTGATCTGTTTTGAAAAAGTGCTGTGCAGATACATTTACAATCACGTTAAGCAAATTATTACTCCAGAGTAACATGGTTTCATGAAAGGAAAATCTACTACCACAAATCTTGGCAACTTCACACAATTTAGTTCTAATAACCTTCATATTAATACAGTAGATCATAATATAATGCTTTTCAAATTACATACATAACTTTTCACCCGGTTTAACAGAATTTTTAAATTCATACATTAATGATCGTCAGCAATTTATAGGTTACAATAATTATGCTTCCCATTGTTACACTCCTAGCTTTAGCATACCACAGGGCTCGAAACTGGGTCCCTTGCTTTTTATACTGTTTGTCAATGATATCACTCTCTATTTGCATTGTGTGAGTGCACTGTTATATGCAGATGATTTAAAGATATTTAAAGTTTTTAATAATGATGATGATTCTCATAACATGCAGCTTGACATACACAACTTGTTGGATTGGTCTTCCTCAAACTCTCTACCATTTAACACCTCTAAATGTAATATTATGACATATTCTGTCAAAAGTATGTGTGTAACTACATGTATTTCATGGGTAGTGATTCTTTAACATGAGTGTCAAACATCAAAGACTTGGGTGTTATATTTGACCACAAATTAATTTTTGATCTTCATATTAATTACATTGTTAATTAGGATACTTAACACTCTCAAATCTTTGTATTTTACATTCGTACGTTCAAAACTGGAATACTTCAGTGTCGTATGGAATCCGATTTATGACGAATACAGCTTAGATTTAGAATGGATTACATTTTAATTACAATTAATTTAAAAAATGTGAACACAAATTATGTATATAAGGCACCTTGTAGAAGAGTATATTCACTATTTAATTAAATTAACTCTACTTTGAACATTGATTTATTCAACTGTGGTTTGCAGAGATTTAAAATGTAATGTGTCTATCAATATTTCTTTAATAAGTAAATGTACATACAATGTTGTAATTTTTATGTTTTACATTACTTACGTTGTAATGTTTATATGTTTGTAAAATTATCTTACTTCTCAGTAATTGGTATCTTCGATCCTGTTGAGTAAGTTAACAATGAATAAAATAAAAAAATTACAGAAATAAAATCTATGTATTGCTATAAAATATTTAAAATATAGCCATGAATACAGCATAGCTGAGTCTGAGATTCGAAGACCATTAAGCCGTTGGTCCGTTGTAGACTATGGGTTGCCTACTATCACCACTGTGCAATTAAAATTTGTTTGAGATGTGACATCATAACCGATAAAACCGATGAGTAGTAGCAGGACAGAAAATTTTGGCCAACATGTTACATGCGTATCTGTACTTGGTTCACACAATCAATGGAATGAATGGCATCTTCTTCTTACATGACAAATGAGTTGAACTAACTTGTAATATAGGTGAGCATTAGAAAAAGTAACCGTTTCAAAAGAAATTGCGAATTCAACTAATAAGTATCTTAAATTTTCTGTTATCCATTTCTAGTTTCGCGGTAATGAATTAAATATATTTGTCAAAATGTTAATTTAATTAATACGAAATTGATTCTCTTAACATTATTTGCGTAACA
The DNA here is from genome assembly GCA_963082715.1 of Harpalus rubripes. NCBI lineage: Eukaryota > Metazoa > Arthropoda > Insecta > Coleoptera > Carabidae > Harpalus > Harpalus rubripes. The sequence continues at coordinate 29,213,359 of OY720451.1, forward strand.
CGAACAATAGTCTAAATACGAGTAGTTAAGATAAAATGAAAATTATCTTTCTTGTTAAGTGAACTGATTTTATCGTATCTTAAACATAAAATCTAAATGGTTTCAATTAAATTGTAATGTAACGAAGAAATTCACTTTCTTCCTTTCTATAATGTGGATATATTTTGTGGTAAATTTAGTGTAAAACAATAAAAGGTGATTTGTACGCCACTGGAGAGGCCCATCCCCAATTCCAGCCATCCCATCGCCGCATCCACAACGAGGCTTGGGATTACCACAACGGGTCTCCATTTAAATAAATACATAAATATTACATCACCAAATTGTGTATAATTAAATTCGCGTGCCGCGGAAGCCGCTTTGCGAATGCTAATTTCCCGCTGATTGTAATAGATTCTCCCTCGCCTACCGCAGGATTCGCTTTGTTCGCTGATCTCGAGCGCTGGATAAACCAAACGCGCTTTTCATTTTTTTAGATTAAAGGTGGTTGTGAAACTACATCTTCAACTGCTACGTGGATTTTCTAAAGAAATAAATATGTATTGAAAATGGAATATTTTCTTATAATTATTAACACAGTTTGTTTATGAGGGAGTCTAATCAGTTTCATCTACATCTTTTAATTGGTTAATTATTGTATGTATTTACATTCAACTTTACATAGTCAGTTTTTCTTTAATATTGTAAAAGGTAATCCAATAAGAATTGCTATATTTCAAATATTTATTTTATTAAAACAGTAAATAATACAAAAAAATTTGTTCAAGAAACAGTATACAAAATCTGACGTGGCCAACACATAACCTCTCGCCAGATATTTTGACTGGTTGTACGCATAAAACGAAAAATATTTTTAAATACAAATACATATATTCATGTCTCGCTACAAAATAATTCTCACATATATTTCCAAAATCTATGGGATATTTTAATGTAAATTAGGTACAATACATACATTTTATTTATATTCAATATCCTGAAGTTTTCTTTTTCTACTGTCCTTTTCTTTTTCTTTATATTTGTCATATTTTCGCAAATTCCTTTTATATTCTTTTTTACGTATATTCTTTTGCGTTGTTGTTTTTTTTTTATTTTCATAATCTTCATAATGATGTACAAATATTTTTGACAGTGGCATACAAATATTTTTGACAGTGACATTTATGTGTCAATTAGAAACATTTGAATTTCATGCTTTGAAGAAGTTTGATTTGAGAATTTTTACATCAAACTATTTTATATGCATTTCTTTATCTCTAAATAATGAATTTATATTTATTGAATAAAAACTTTAACGTTATTCAATATAAGTATGTAGGTACATAAATTTTCGATAAATAATATTTAGATGATTTTTTTCTTGTAACTACTACTTCCGGTTGTCCAATTGCTACCAAAAATTAATTAACTCTTCTCATTATTGTTAGATTGAGGAATCCTTAGTTAAAAATGTCGTAAATCTTATAGTATTTGAGAAATCGTGGATCCAACATCCACACATCGACACACACACAAAACACACACATCCACACACACATACAGACATCATCGTAAAAATATTATAATCGGATTCTAGGTACCTTAGAACGTGCTTAGTCACTAAAATCTGGATATGCGATTTTTAGCATGAATTCAATATCTCTCTTAACGAGAGGTAAAAATAGTTTTTTGTCTAACTTTCCCAAAAAGTGACCGTTTTACGAGTTATGGAATACATAAAAGTGCGCTTATTAAAGTGCGCTCGTAAAATGGCCCATTATTTAGAAAAAAATGGTTTTGGCAAAATCTAGAAATAAACGATTATTCTGTAACCAGCTAGTACCTACTCTAAGAAAAAATTCAAAATAATGTTTGGGTTTAAACACTGGTTTAATTTTAAATATTGTTCTAAGTAATTGCAAATATCGACCAGTTCTATTATATTTTTTACCCTATATAATTTATATTGTTCCGTTACATGTATTGGATCTTGTGCCGTGTATTATTTAGTATAATACACGTTTTACAAAGATGTGAAAAAGAGAAAAGCTCTCATGTTTTTGTGTGGTATTCATTATTATTTTAATAAAATACATACAAAGGAATATGTACACAAAAGGTCTCAATCAAGCAAAAACATAAACAAATGCAACGTTGTTAACACAAAACGTATGTAGGATAGCGTAAAGAACAAGGAATGATGTATGATTTAATTAAAGTTGTCTTGTTCCATGTATTCATTTGTTTAGCAAAGAGAATGGCAACATGGCTTGCTGAAGAGGAGACAGCGTTGTCAAGTTGCTGCTCTGGCGGCTACAAACGTAAGTAGAAGTGCTATTATCATACAATTATGCTCTCTGGGGCTAATCTTGATGTGGAGCGAGACTGACGTTTACATATGTATATGGTAGAGTTGTGGATATGCTAGAGATGTCGGCGCTTAAAATTCTACAATGAGTTATGGAATTATTTCTTGTGTATGCAACAAGGTTTTGCTTAAATATTTCCATGAAATTTTCAGTCTTCAAGAGATAAATAAAAGTGATCTTCAACTTAGATTTAAAAAATGCACTTCTACAAAATATACAATATGTATCTACATTAAGATAAAAATTCACATTTTAAGAAGTTTTTTTTTATTATTTTGAACATGGCTTGAAGATGAAGATAGCCTAGCAGACGGAACTGAAAAATATTATATCTAGAACCTATAGCTTTCCCAATCAAATTTAATCTTTAATCTTAGTCTTTGAGAAGATCTACCAACGTACTATTTTTGGAGCTTTTCGTTTTCTAGGTGGTATGACTGCTTTCAAAACTGGTAGATGAATTACATATAAATAAATTCAAATTGCTCTCAGTCAACAATAAATTTTCATCTGGGAAGTTAAAAATTTTAGCGGAAAGCGCAACCAAAGTAACTTATAAAATGCACGAAGTCAGATTGATGACAAATCACATTTTTTAATAATAATAATAAATAATAAAATTTTAAAAATTCGTCAATAGAAAAAATAGTATAAAAAAACATGTTTCATAAGGCCTGTTTACAATTTGCCTTATAAAACATGTTTTACCTCTTGATACCTTTGGTAAGGAAGGTATAGATATCGTGCTAAAAATCGCATACCGAAATTTTGGTAAATGAGGACGTTTCAAAGCCCCTAGAATCCAATTTTAACATTTTCACGATGTGTATGAGTATGTGTGTATGTATGTGTGGATCCTCCACTCTAACTCAAATACTATCATTCAGAAAAATTTGGAATCTTGTATCTCGAACTTTTTCTATTATGGAAATAGCCCGTTAGATTTTGGTGTAAATCGCATAATCGGAAATGGCACTTTACTTGAGGCTCAAAATAGTTTTTCGTCGAAAAATATCTTTCAATGTTACTTTTTCGAGATTAATGTTATTAAAAAAGTTAAAGATTATTAAATTTTTTACAGATTTACATTAATACTTTTTGTAGAAAACTCCTTGGTTACGCAGTTATTCAAAACTATGTAACTGACATATAAATGTCCCTGTCAAAGAAGTAATCATTTCAAATTAATAATAGTAAAGTTTTAAAAAGAAAAAAGTAAATAGAACAATAGGAAAGGAAATCAATACAGTTTCCAGCATAAGTAAATATATAGGTATGTATTTAGATTAATAAAAATTAAATATTCGCAAAAAAGTTTAAGCTAATCCTCATTTTTGGATTAGTGAATTCTATTATATCCTGGTATTTAAAATTTAATCTTCATTTTATTACCAAAAAAGGTAGTTACTTGGTTTAGATTATACTATATTTTAAGAAATAAACTGCCAATATTAGAGTAACATTCGCTAATCTGAAAATAAGGATCAGCGTAATATTTTTTGTGACTCGGGCTGTAAATGGCGGGAGGTATTGTGTTGGCCACACCAGATTTTTTTAATGTGCTATTGTCTATTGCTATTGGCTATTTTTGTAATGTATTATATTTTAAATTAAATATATCTATATAAGTAATTAGTAAATGAGATTTGATGAAAGTTTCTAAAGTTGTGAAGTTTACTTGATAGAATTTTTTGTACTAAAGCTTCATACGTTGTTTTTAATTGTTTATTGTTGGTAATACGATTTTGGACAACGTTTCGACTCTGGTTATAGCCAGTCAAACGATGATATAATACATTTAGTTAAAAATATTTTTCTATTATGTAACTCATTTAAATTTTTGACTAAATGTATTATAAATTCGTTTGAGTTGAAAATAGCTATAACTAGGGCCGAAACGTTGTCCAAAATTATATTACTTTTTTAAATAATTTAACAATTTATGCCAATCTGTATTTTTTGGTCATTCCATATATAACAATATATAGCAGCCAATTATTCGTACATATGTATGTGAAAAAAGCAAATTTGTTTTTATATTTTCACAAAAGAATATTTAACATTTTGGCAACCACTGATATTTCATTCAAGAATTCACAAATTTATGTTATGCTCGCGTGCTACAACTAATTTCAATTAAGTAATGTAATAACCTGCAAAATTATCTAAATTCAGCATGACAGTGCTTTATATGTATTTAGTAGTGTGGTGTCTTTTGTTTAAGATAGACTTATTGACAATTTAATATTTTCAATATAGGTAAAACAATAAAAATATGATTCTGTGCTGTGAAATTATGTTCTATAACTATATTGTAGTGAAGTGTATTGTATTGCGTTTCAGTTTACATTGGATTCGTTACATCGGTACGATTAAATTTTTAAATATGTAATTTGTTGTATTTATTGACTTTTATTTATATTGTATAAGTAAGCTAAGAAATTTTAAATATTGTTTCAGAAACGGAAATATTGAAATACACACTTGTCATTTTTTGGTGAGTCAATATCAAATTCTTTATCTCTTGCTTACAATAGTTTTGATGGGACTTCGAGATATATTCGCATATGTCCTGAATGTATTTTACATATTAAAAGAATGATAAAAATGTTAAAGTAGTGATGAAATCTAGAACTGTAAACAACCAACTTTAAATTCTTTTATAATATTACACTGTCAGAAGTAAGTCAGCACAAGATACAAGATAAAGCGTTCGTCTTACTTTGTCTCGTGGATTCCATCATTTCGAACGTAACACTGGGTACTATAATGCCATACTTTAGAGAGATTATATCTTTATACCTCTACACATGCATTTCAAATCCAGGTTCGGTCTAAGGAGACTGACTTTGCAAGAAGTCAAACAGTATCATTTGCCCAAATTGAGTCATTTAGCTAAAACGCAAATATGTAAATTTAAACGATGGTTATTATTATCATTAAATTATATTGTACCTTATAAATAATAAATTATTATTACTTTTTCAACAGTAAAAAATATTTCTTTGATAAGAATATGCCGTATATATTTATGTTAGAAATTAATTACTGGTTAGTTATTACCGCTTATCGTTAATTTGCATTAATTTTTTTATGCATGTACATATGTAAATTTATTTTTCCATACATACGTATCGCAAGAAATATATAGGTATCTACAAAGTATGATTAATAAAATTATGTAAATTTCCACAGTTTGTTGTTTAATATTATATATTATTACAGACGTCAATTTTCGAATAATTTGATAAGAATCTATATACCTACATTTAATTCCTTTTCCTCGTAAGTTCATATAAATAATTATTTGGCATAAAAGATACCTATTTAGGAAGCATAACACATAATGAGCCGGTTTCACAATTTTTTTAAAAGTATTTTTAAATTATAGTTATGTAATATTTTTCATAGTAGGTAACAAAATAAATATTAAAAATTTATTGTTATTTTCTTAAATAATTAAATAAAAAAGCTTGCTACAGAAACAGTATTGAAAAACAGCCCCCCACTCCTGTGACGTCGGAGTACATACAGCACGTCATTCATAGCCAATAAAAAACAGTTTGTCTATCACCTACGCTATTTATATGCACAGGGTGTTGACGCTAAGGTGCAAACAAATGGATTTAAAATGGGATTTTAGTTTTTTGCAATTTAAATAAATTCCGTATTCTTTTGTATCTATTTCCATCATAATATTCCTTTAGATAGGTTCCTCATTCGAATAAATATTCATTATTTAATTTATTTCTTTTTCCATAATTCAAATGACGTTTGGCGTTTATAAATAAATTATGAAAACCAGAAAAAAGAAAACAAGTATCATGGTTATAAGTACTAATATACCGAAATTTTTAAATTTCTTTATAAAATTGTGAAGAAACTAGAAAGAATAAAAAATGTAAAAACAGTCTTATATACAACTTTTAATTCTGTACAACTTTGCAGGAAATTACAAAAAACTAAAATCCCATATTAAATCTCTATATGTTCGCACCTTAGCGTCAACACTCTGTATAAATAAAAGTAGGCGATGATTTATCACATGGTATTGTACGTACTCGACGTCACATTCTGTTTCAGATCATTGACTTTTTCAAAATATTACACAAATTTTATAAATAATTGTACAATATGTAATGGGTATTTTGTGATATTTACAATTTTGAGGCTCCTTAAAGGACAAAATTTTGTAAAATTTAGTTTTTGGAAGTCATATAAAAATTTATTTATTTATTTATTTTGTTTTATAATGTTGCTTATGCATTAAATTCCATATTACCATTTACGTCAAATACATTTTCCTTTACACGATCCTGGTTTTGTGTGTATCTATTATTTTGAAAGTCAAATACGTCAAATGTCAAATGGAACATTCTCATAATTGAAATTATGTCATTATCGTCTTTTTCCTAATTAATAATAATAAATATTCAGAAATTTGAAAATAATTACTATTATTCTTTACAATAAGTATTAAATACGTATTATTAAAAAAATTGATATAAAATTATCCTTTCGCCGAAGAAAACTATCCCGTTAGATTGCGCAACGATCTCTTGTCGGTTTAATTGAATTATATTTTTTAAATGAAAATTATTTAAATATCACAAGGAATATGTATCTGAGTAAAAAGCAGATTGGCACACAAAGCAATGTGATGATGTATTTATTTAATATTGTTTAATTTTTCAAATTTTTGTATCCTTATTTAATGATTAGAAAAAAAGGTATTTGAATGTTTTATTTGTCATCATTGAATTTGAAAGTAATAGATAAGCACCAAACCGAGATTGGCTAAATCGCTAAATCAGCAGTCACGTGTCACGTGTGAGTTCCTGTGCTATATTGCACTACAAGTGCAGAATTACTTTTCCCACTCCTATGATTCCATTATTTGTTTTTGAAAAATAAGCGCAATGTTCTTAATTTCACACAAAACTCTCTCAATTTCGATATTAAATAAAAGTAGGTTTTACTATATTATTAAAATGATATGTAAACAATGCTTTATATTTTGCCACTTACACTAAAACAATTTCCTTAAAAAATATTGTAAAATGGAACAATAAAAGTTGCAAAATAGTCATTTGTTCTGCAAGGCAAGAAAGTAGCAGAATCACAGCCGCGGTGGTGTTTCATGTTTCATGGACGAGGAAGCCAAATATTTGAATTTGGACAAGGACTAGACCGTAGGCAGTGTATCGGAATTTTTTCTGTAGTGAATCCATAAGTTTTTTTCACCGATTGTTTTGATTTAATATTAAATTTTCAATATTTTAAATGTTATTTCTTATGTCATGTAAAAACAATTTTGATAGATTTTTTAATAGATTCCTACAAGGTAACAAAATTACACTTTTAATGCCAATTAGCGAAAAATAGTATTCCTTGTTTTGTATGTACAAAATATAAAATTGATTGTTTAATTTTATACAAGATTGATGTGAAATAATTATTCATAAATTAAATCCATGTAAAATTTTATTTCCGTTGTAAATTTTTATATATAAGGCGTTTTCCAATGTAATCTGAAGCGTTCGTAACGTTAATTGGGTTAATCTGACGCGTTCGTAAACTCACTCCGATCAGTCAGATGGAGCGATCAGACCTAAAATTTTCAACCCTGATCCATGAGCAGGGTTAGTACAGATTTCGCGCGAAAATTTAAAATTGTAAACATTTGTGTTTCAGAAAATGTATTTATTTAAATGTTTTTGATTATAACCATTGCAGCGCTATAGCAAGCTTTGAAGATAATATGGCAGATCGCACTTTGTGAGTTCTTTCAAACAAATAAATGACCACATGAAGCAATTTCTGATTGAAATAATCTAAACAAATGATTTTTAACCTCAGATTTATACGTCAAAATAATATACAGATCTAATGCGTTCTGTGACATCATCGAACAGATCTGTCGGATAGCTCAAACTGACTTTACGAAAATGCCTTATATTTTATTTTTCCTTGTTTAGTAATTCATATGAAACATTTTAATACAGGCTCAAAATCAAAATAACTCGGCCGGTTTACATATTCAAAAAATTATAAAATCTACACAAATGGTTAGAAATTAAAACTTTAAAGAAACTGTGGGCCAAATGACTGGTGATAATAGTTCGACCGGCATTTTAAGGGTCATCTTCTAGTCCAGCTTTAGCTTCTACCGGGACCCTTTACTTTAGGCAAAATGAAAACCAACTTCGTAAAAATCCATTGCGTATACTAAAACCTATCTTGCAAGACATATGGGACAATAATTACACTTAGGGATACAATGCCTAATAGACTTAAAGATGTAACCAAATATTGAACGACGGGATAGTTAAATAACATAAATTTATAAAAATTTCTCACCATTTGAGTAGGTTTCATATTTAGTTTGTGAAAATGAACTATTATGATTTTAGGCTCGTGTATAATTAATAAATTTTTCATGTATATTCAACAAGATTTTTGCAATTGCATTTACTTATTTATTCGTTTTGAAAAAAAAATATTTAAATAAGTTCTTAGGCTATTGATAGTTATAATTTTTGTCAAATCTGTTGAATTTGAGGGATAGAAATCCGTCCCTGTGGAGGATGTAGTTATGGAGGGCAGGGCGCCGGGTCCGGTGGGCCCCATACAGCGCCTGGCAACTAACCAGCCGCCAGAGACAGCGCGGGTTATTTAAGATGCTATCTGATTGTTTATAAACCGGCTGATAATCTCCCATCTCCATCCCAATACAGCGACAGACCTGCACTATTATTATATTTCGTGTTTTATTCCAACATAAAGCTTGTTTTACACGGGGACCCATACCCATAGATTTATCCCTAGCAAGCGGTTCTCCGTTTGATATTTGATACTAAGCTTGTAAGATTCTGAGATAAAACCGATTTGGAGTTATGTCTCTTGCTGCGTTAAAATCTTTAATTGTACCTGTTTTATTAATTGTTATTCCACTGAAAGATTCTTAAACCTCTATGGTTTCTTTCTATATCAATAAAGTATAAAGCCACACGTTAATTTATTCTATAGGTACGCTTGAAATCAAAGAGAAATTTTAGTTTATTCATTTTAGGACAAATTACTTTATCATCCACTATTTTTTAAAGATGAATAGAAAATAATTATGTATTAAACCTATTTTTACAATTTTATAATAAGAAAGGAACATTTTACGAGCTTATAGTTTTGAGTATATTTTTTTTAATTTATTGGATTATTTCAGTTAAACCTAAAAAAAATGTACTGCTTTTGGACGATTTGTATTTTCCATGGAGTCCTCTACCAGAGATTAGAAAACTGGTCATCTATTTTCAAGTAAATCATTATAAAAGAACGAAATAGCAAAAGTAAACAAACACTTGTTTAAATTTTTGATGGCACGTTTGTAGGGAAATGAAAGATAAAAAAATTCATCCAAATTTAGAATTATTGATCATGGATGTTATTTTAAATATATTTAAATAAAATTATATATTTTTAAAAGTATTGATAATATAGATCATTTTATCCAGCTCCAATAATTATTGGCGAACATATGAAAAATAAAATATTACGGTTTCGCGAAAAACAATTTAGAGCTTATACAGTACAAATCCCTTTCAATTTATATGAAGTTGTATAAAATACCAATACATATCAGTAGGTATATACTTTGGAGAATCTCATTGTATTCTTGCACATGTGTCAATTTACTCTTCTATTAAGACCTATAATATTTAAGGAAAATAGATATACAAGATAAATTGAACAATTTTTGAATATTTTAATTAAAAAGTTGTTAGAATTATAAATGTAGGAATTTTTACATCTCGCTACCCTTGGTAAGGGAGGTGTAGGGATCGTGCAAAAAATCTCATATCGAGATTTTGCTAAATAAGCACGTTTTAAGGTACCTAGAATCAAATTTTAACATTTTCACGATGATGTCTGCGTGTATGTGTCTATGTATGTATGGATCATCCGGTTAAATACTATTATTCGGAAAATTTTGAAACCTTGTATTTGAAACTTGTCTAATATGGAAAGAACCCATTAGATTTTGGTGTAAATCGGATAACCAGAAATGGCACTTTGCTTGAAGCTCAAAATAGTTTTTCTTCTGCATAAATACTTTTTCTATATATTTTATGGATAAATTTATAAAATTGTTTATGAATAAATCCCGGACCCTACGCTTTAAACCAGCACAACTCCTTGGTTACACAGTTCATATCTCAAATGTATGTAACTGACTGATAAATTCTACTGTCAAAAAACTCATCATTTCAAATTAATAATAGTAACGTTTTAAAAAGAAAATAGTAAATAGAACCATAGTTACATGGAATGGATCTTAATACAGTTTCCTGCATAACTAAATTTGTAAATGTATATTTAAATTAATAAATGTTAAATAGCGGGAGGTATTGTGTTGGCCATATCAGATTTTTACCTCCCGTCATACTGGGTGTGGGTGTGTGTGTATGTGTGTGCGTATGCTTGACGATTTTTTTTATTTTCCGTATTTAAGCTTTCTACATTCATAGAAAGAGTTGATTAAATTTTGGATAAAATTGGACAACCGGAAATGATACTTTACTCGAAGCAGTTTTAATTAAAAATTATATTAAAATATAATCCAAAACTTTTCAATTATAGTATTTAAGACTTTCATATCAAGGAGAATAATATAATAGATTTTGGCTAACATGAAGAAACTGGAAGTGATAGTTAAGACTTCTATATGAAAGGGAACAACATATTACATTTTTTCTAAAATTGATAAACCTGGTGTGATACTTTACTTGAAGCTCTGAACAGATTTTCGTGAAATGTATATTATGATATATTCCAAAACTTGTCAAATTTGGTATTTAAGACTTTTATAAGAAGAGAAGCAACAAATTAGAATTGATAAACCGGAAGTGATACTTTATTTGATGTTCTGAACATATTTTCGTGAAAAATATATTGATACAATCCAAAACTTTTCAAATTTGGTATTTAAGACTCTTTTTAATGAGAACGACATGTTGACTATACTTATATAATAAATCGGAAGTGCTACTTAATTTGGAGCTCTTAACAGATTTTCGAGGAAAAACAATAAAATAGAGGTAATCCAAAATTTCCTATTACAGACTTTTCTATTTATTGGAACAACAAATATTTTGTTTACAAATGATCACCCGGAAGTGATACTTTACTTAACGCTCATTGCTATTTTAAACATGGAATTAACGAGAGGTTACGTGTTGGCCACATTAGATTTTTAAAATTTATAATTCGCATGAATATAATCGTTTCGAACATACTTTAGTGCGATAGAGGCATTAGATTATGTTCCAACCATAATTTAGATACACCTATTCGTGATATCTCAAGGATAACTATGTAATATCAATGTGAAATGTGAAAGTCATTAGTTATATTATTTTAGATATAAATAAGTATTTTTATTGCTAGTATTATATTTTAAAATGTGCTGATATTAAACAAACATGGAGTCATAGAACAATTATTTACTTACCTATCTACAATACATATTTTTTGTTTCATGATATTTCACTTTCGCGTATGTCATTTTTTATCATATTGCATATTTTGTTACACATGTACATATTTGTAATTTTAAAAATATTACATTTATATGTACTTAACTACCTATATCTGAACATAAATATAATGTGATGAAATTTTGATAATACAGGCTGTTTAAAATTTAAATGACATAACTTACACCACAGCAAAATAAGAGAAAAAGGTCAATTGAGGATTAATGCTACAAATTTTTATGATATCAAAATTATAGGTATTACGAGCGCACTTTTATAATAAAAACGCTTTAATTATAAAACTGTGCTAGTAATATGACCCATAATTTTTATAATGGCATCATAACTGAGAAGGAAATAGATTTTGTTTACCAATTATATATAATTTGTCAATTTTCATTTTTTTCAATCGACGAAAATACCACAATTTAAGGGTCTCGGGAGAAAATTATGAATATCATAAAAATGTCGAAATGTAGATATTTATGTCCTGCTGTGTAGCTCGAAGAGTACTATCTGAAGGTGGTTTCAGAACAGGAGAAAAAGATGTATGTCGCGAATAATATACATTTTCAAACATACCCTTTCTGGAGAAAAATCGTGAATATCAATTGTAATCTGTGGAAGATAAATAATATTAGTTATACTTGTCGTCAGATAACTATGAACTGATGCTCATGTTCTTGTTGCGTTGATTGACACATGCGCGCTGGGCGCTGTGATAGTCAATCGTTTCGTTACTATTACCATTTGTTGTGAAGCAGGAACTTAAGTGGGCGTGCCGAGCTAGCTAGCGGCGTTCATGAAATGCGGGTTGCAATTGCAATAGTTTGAAAGTGACAGCAGCTGTCATTTAATAACCTATTAAGCGATTTTGGTTTAAAAAAGAAAAATTATATTTACAATGATGGTATCAAATATTTACATTTTGATTATAAATAAATCATTTCTGAAGAAAATATAAAGATTGCACTATAATATAACAGAAATATAGTATTAGTATGTAGATAAAGTGTTATTTTTATTGTTTTGAAAAACGAAGCATTGAGCAACACAAAATTAATTTTTGAAAAAAATTACTTGAAATTTAAGATTAATTGAAATACAGACGCAAGAATTATGTGAATTAATAAATGGATAGATTAAATAATACACACTTATAGTTTTTATTGAATCGACAGAATAAATAATACAAGATTGATAGTTTTCCACGCCTCCTTATCCTTATCATCAAATGTCTAGCTGATATCAAAAAAGATGAATGGTTGCTATTAGATTTATTTGCTCTTGTCGATGGAGAACAGTCTATTTCACGAGGTGAACTACAATAGAATTCAATAATAAACATTTACACGTACCAATTTTTTTTATTTGTTAGGTTTTTAAAAATATTACCTTTGTTCTACTGCTGCAAAAACTTGGATATCGCAGGAAATATTTTCCGCAGAAATCCTAAAATTCGTATTAACATTAATTTTTTCTATATTAATTCAATAATAATGTCTTTCAGAGATTGACCTTTCTACTACATCCAAATCTATTGCTGGTTCAATAGTAGACTCGATTGCAGTCCTACATGTATAAACAATTTATTAAATTTCATTCTAATCAAAAATAATTGCAAGTTTACACACCTAGTTGGTGAAGCAACGGGGAAAATATCGGTCGAAACTTTTGTCTCCTGGGTCTTCATTCTGAAAACATTTATTTTGTTTCATTTATTTTCGAATGTTAATTTCCATTTCAAGTACTTACTTATTCTGTATTTGTTTCCTTATTGAAGAAATATTTGGTAAATCGAAGATAGTTGGAACCGCATTTTTTTGTAGTCGATTACCAAGGAACTAGCCTCTTCAAAATGCCGAGAACAGACTAAAGAATATTTCGACGGGACCCGTTTCAAAATAATGCCTTGTTGATGTATTATATTCAACCATTCGTCTTTTTTATCTGTATCCTTTGGCAACCTACACAATCTTTTGTAGTAATTAACAGATCTATATTTATAGGAAAACTTACCGATGGAAGCTTCTATTGACATTTGATAGTTCATCACATATTAAACAATAATGAACCATGGTGAATCATTTCCGGTTTAAATAAAAAATATACACAAAACGTAAACTTCACCGCACCTAACCTTACAAAATCACATTCGAACCTTATTTGAACGTAGAATAATAATAACAAACTAGGCAGGCAACACGCTGTACAAAACAAACGCCGCATTCCCTCCTATCCTCACCTAACCCCTCACCATAGGAAGGAATGGCATCACAACAAACCATTGCGCAGTATAGGCAATGCGGCGTCTAATTATGTTTAGTCTGAGGTTACTACGTTATCCTGGACATTCTGTAAAGTGTTAAAAGATATTTATAAGATATATCGTTGCATAATTTCCGGTTATAAAAATTACAATTTACTATGAAAAAGAATATGTTTTAATTTACTAACACATGAACACATTATTTTTTTGATAATATACCATTTATACTATATTTAAAATAAGAATAGACTTTATTTCTTGTATGACATACATGACAGCTCGTGATATCAAAATTGGATCATTTTTGATTCTTTAGTAAATAAACAGTTACTTAAAGTTGATAGATAGGTAACATATTAATATTGTAAGCTTAGGTTGCGTTTAGACCAATGATAAAGCTGTAATTGTAAGCCCTATCTTAATCCTAATTCTATTCTTATGTGAAATACAGTATAAATAATGTAATATTTAAAAGTCATTTATGATAAGTGTTAAAAGTGACATTTTGTTTTGTGAGAAGGAAGTTTGGAAATCTTCGAACAAAATAAAATAACTTTTAACACGTATATATGATGCAATATTTTTTCTACAAACACTATTTTTTCATTTAAATTTGTATTGATAATATTTTTTGACATGTCAAAAATGTCAATTTGTTGTTGATGTTAAATGTAACAGTGATCTGTCACGTTTTAACGCAGTTGTCATAGTAGATTTGTAGAAAAAATGTTTTTAAGTTGATAGTATTAATGAGTTCAAAAAAATGTTGTCCAGCTTCCCCAAAAAGTGAGCTTTTGAGTGCCTGTTTTGAGTGGGGTTTATTTCTTACTGCAAACATGCTGTGCGGAAAGTAAAAGAGCCGCGCCCAAACTTGCATTTGCATACTAGTGCGCAAAATTAGATTTGCGGACGGTTCTTTTACTTTGCGCACTGTCTGTCGAACTTTTAAGACATGATCCACTTTGCGCTCGCAAAACATGTACTTAGTAGGTCACTTTCTGGGCAAGCGGGCAAAAAAATATAAAATGACATTGCGGCTCTCGCATCATTGAAACTTCATGCTCGTGCGACAATATAGCATTTTGCATACTTAGTACAGAAGTAACTATTTTATTTATCTACACCTGTTTAATAATATATTGATTATGTACGTAACCATGGATACATAATACCGTTCATTATCCACGCCCCGTGGATTATGACTCATAATCCACGGGGCGAGGTTCCGTAAGAGACGGAACTGTCAAATTTATTGTTGAGGGTTCACAATCAACTTCATTTAGCGGGTATGCGCAAGCAAATATTCGCAAAACCGTTTCTGGACATGTGATAAACACGATTTTATGTGCCGATTTCTCTGTTTATTATTATTTATTACTCAAATTCCAAATTCTAGGGAAATTTTCTATGTTAAAACATCAGAATATTTTAATTCCAAATTAATGGAATTTTATAAATACATTACATTGTGCACATTATTTAAGTCAACATAATTCATTCCTTTGTACGTTTCACGGCATTTCATTCCTATATCATAACCTGTAAAATCAAAATAATTTTATTTGGATTTTTCACTGCAAATTTCATTATAATTACTTACAATTAGGTTCAAAACCTATAAATATTCTTTTTTCTTATATTAAAAATACTCAACTATAGATTTTTTATAATATTTTTACGACAGTGAGTGACTCATTTCATTTCAGTTTGCAGTAATCTGACAGTTCCTGAACGATTTTGATGCTTAAAACATGACGGAAGCGCGAAAAACAATTTTAAACCGAAGAAAAAATTTTCAGTGTCACCCGGTATAATATGATTTCAATTGCAGGTGTAGATAAAATATCGTATTCTACTAGCGTATAATGGCTATTATTCACTCGGATGAATTACCACACTCGCCTACTGCTCGTGTTCTAAAATCATCCTTGTGAATAATAGCCATCATAATACGCTCGTTGAATAATATACTATTATTTCACTTGGGTTTGCGAAATTGACTAAAGACTGAGACTAAAGAAATAATATTATTGTTATTTTGAAATAGTATTTTTTCTACTCCTATGCTTTAATATACATATTATATATGTGTCATCTGTACTTGAATGATACTCATTAGCATACAGATTTTTATTTCGATACAGATTATCATTATGATACAGATTTTATTTTTATTTCGATACAGATTTTCATTATAATACATATTTTCTTTTCATTTCGATACAGATGAATTTTTTAACCAATATGTTGGTTTATTGTTTAATTTTTAAATTATTATGAATAGTCGTAGAAAAAATAGTGTATGCAACTCGTGTATAATGATTATTAATACACTCACATGAATTACGGCACTTGCTATGTCTTGTGTCGTAAACTTCATGCTCGTGTATTAATAAGTATCATTATAAACTTGCATAATTTACTATTTTAGTTGTGTCATGTTACTTGACTCTGACAGAATTCAAGGATTAAGAACTTTGTATTATTGTTATAATTGACTTTGACGTGGCTTTGACGTAATTCAGAATTTAAAATAGTTTTCTGGATAATTTATAAATAACTGACAAAATGAAGAAATTAATATTAAAAGTTGTTGCCTACCGTACAGCTCGGGTCTAAGAATATTCACCGCGGAAAATTCAACACGCAACACACCACGACAAAAATTCACAGCACATGGGATCTCGTACGACTCAGATGTTATATTTTTATGAAAAATATGTTTCTTATACCGATGCGTAACAAAGCTAACTCGGCATTTTTAGTGATGTCAAAGTGGTCTGTATTCTATATACCTCTGCTCTAACAACCAAGCGAACCATGTATGCTAGGTTGATACTGACAAATGATTATCATTTTTTTTAAATGTAGGTATACACCTTGCAAATCATCCCTATAACTAAAACACTCGATCTCCTTCATTCGTTAAGTGTTAAGAATATACCTATAATCTATTTCTGTAGTAACAAACTGTATCCATTTTTACAGCATACTACTATAAGATATGATATTATTGGATTTTACCACTACCGCTACTATATAACTTCCTTCATAACTAGTTAAAAAAAGTACTTTTCTTGGAATTACCGGGATTTGAGGAAAAAGAAAAATTTGTTTTTCTACAGTCTATATACAAAGTAGCCATTTGCGCTCTCTTTTGTCAACGCAAAATGTCACTTTGCCGCTCTAGAGCGACAAAGTAGAAAAAACGCTCGCTCCTCAAATTTCTAACTATACAATGTTGAGAAATGTTACTTGGCTACATTCTTAATGGAAACGTTTAGTCAGGAATTAATGACACTGTAGTTACACATTACCCACTTACATAACAAAACAAAATGCCGCACTGCTGTGAAAATAAAATAGGACATTCATTTACAAAAACGAAAGTATAAAATGCTTAGATTAGATTGAAGCAATAGCTCAAGAAAAATGGAAAATACCGATAAGTAAAAATAAATCAAAAATAAATTTTTGTTATGGTGGAGGACCCCATTGTGGCGACTGTAGAAAAAATCTTGTGTGTTTCGAGCGCAAATGGACATTGTCGATTTCGAGAGAATGCCTCGCTCCTGCGTCGCGCGGCAACAACCACTCAATCGACAATGTCCCATTTTGCGCTCTTAATACACAAATAGCTATTTTTCTATTCTTTTCTGTTCTATTAGAACAAAAATAAAAAAGTTTGATTACACTACCACATTAATGAAAGCTGAATACAAATAAAAAACTTAAAAATTACGTTTCTGCTTGGTAACTTATGCATTGTTTCGTAAAACAAATACACATTAAAATGGTATCTAAATGAGACAACCTTTGTCCATGTTAACGAATATGATATCTTATATAGTTTTTGCTACAGACAAAAATACTGCATCCGAATATGCCATTGTTTATATTTGTCAATTTCCGGAACCGTAAAAATAGTCAAAAACAATAATAACACTTTTGCAAAAATCATTGATACCATGGAACAAAAGCGCAAACATCTGTCACTACTCAAAGATATCTTAAATTTCGTTCTCGTCAAACTACAATAAAGGTGTTTTCTTTATCCTTGTTTTCAAATTAAATTTAAACGTCAAGCATTTTTGACAGATGATAGATGTTTGCGCTTTTGTTTAAAACGAGGAAAATGAAAACATTTTTATTGTAGTTGATGACAACGAAGTAATAATTGTTGGTTATAACAATGTAGTTTGACGAGAACCAAATTTAAGTTTTGTTTAAGTAGTGACAGATGTTTGTGCTTTTATTTAAATTTTTGTTCCATGGCATTAATGATTTTTCCAAAAATGATATTATTGTTTTCGACTATTCTTACGGTTTCGGAAATTGACAAACATAAACAATAGCATATTCAGATGCAGTATTTTTGTCTGTAGCAAAAACCTAAATACAATTTTGCTCTAAAATAATTAGGGGAGCAAATAACTGCACGTTAAGACTTTACAATTGAAATCCCTATGCTGCGTCGTCCAAGACAGCAACCTGTATGTATATATATATATATATATATATATATATATATATATATATATATATATATATATAAATTGTAGTAAACCTGAAAATATATTAAGCACCAAAGATTTGTGTGTGAACTGAGTTGCCAACTTCCAAAAAGCAAGGTAAACTGCATAAATATTTTTATATATACGCTTATAATATCTATAGTCGTCGGTACTCTATAAAGTACCCATCTTTCACGGAGTAAAATATCTCCTCATCTTCCCATAAAATACATGCAACATCCAACAACTCGATACCCACACAAAAATCTTGTGACGCATCTCTCTAACGAAGTATCTTGTTCAATTTTGTTTCGATCCATACATTTATTTACGATCTCTTTGGCGCGCATGTTCTGTTTCTGGAGCAGAATTACACGTTTCGCGTACGTGGTTTTTGCGTCGGTAACAACGCGCGCATGATTACCGACATGGTTTATGTGCCTCGGTGGGTGGTGAGCCGGCCAGCGCGTACTCCGATTCAGAGATCGGATGTTGGGAGCAGAGGAGAGGATATTGTAGCGATTTTGACCTCTTGAACTCTACAGACCTCTTGCGATACTCATAGATATATACATATGTTTCTGGAGATGTTTGCAAACTTTGCCTGGTTGTTTGTTTGAGTTTGGTCGTGTTATTGTAACCGAGAGTGCTTCTCAAGCCCAGACAAATATGTTCCACACAGGATGAAAAATATTATTTTAGATATTTGACTTAGGTCTACCCCGGGGTAAATCACGTTTTAAAATATTTTAAACATATACATATGAGTTTTGCGAATTTATCTATTTGAGGATACCGGAAATAACCTTTTATTTTTTCTATTAAGTTCTGAGACGGAGATAGGGATTCATGGTCTTCAACCAAATTATTATTATTTCATATAGGTATATTCAGTAAGCACATTGGCGTCGAAGGGAGAATTTATTAGGTTGAAACACAGAATTAAAATAGTCTAGGAATAATCGATGAAAGGATAATGTCGTTGTTATATGAAGTATAATTTTTATAAAGTGTTATCATAAAAAGATAATCTCTTAGCAGTACCATTTTTTGAACCACAAATCTTTAAAATTGTGACAATTTTACTTATTTAAATATATATCAGGGACGCGCAAGAACTATTGAAAATAAGACACGTGGTTCATATTTAAAAAAAATATATTTTAACACGTTAACGGCCAGCCCTAAATTTTAAAACTTTACTCCTGGATCAGGATAGTTTTTCAATGATTTTTCGTAGAAGGAAGTTTAATAATATCTTTTCTTTTCTCAATAAGCTGTTGGGAAAGTTTTTTTTGGCCAGAACGAGCCCTGTGAATAAAGGATGCTTGATGCTTCACATGCGGTATGATTAAAATAAATATATGCTAAATTTATCACAAACTATGGCTACTGTATTGGGACACTACCAAAAACGCTTATTTTTTAATAAAATAAATAAATTCTAACATAAAATTTAAATTGCCGTGGCTAATGTATCCTTTACAACTTTTTGGGGTTTGCTTTATAGTCACATTTGCAAATTTGAAGTTAAAATTTCAATAATAAACAAAATAATATACCATTCTTTGATAAAATTAGCAATAATGTATTTTCTTAACCCAAGGTTTTTTTTATATTTCCCAGGTATCAAACCTATTAAACACCGTATTTAAATACACTGTAGCTACATCCCTGTTGACCCACATGACTTGAAAAATTAACATTCACTGTGCCCATAGAGGGTCACGCGGTCTGTGCAGATAACAGAGTGTGCACCAATATTGTGTAAATGGTCGTTAGCGCGTTAAATATGATCAAAGTAGTTCCCTTCAACAATAATACATTTTTTTCTTCCACTTCTTAAAAGTTTCCAACCAATGTTCTTTTGGAATGCTTTCACAATAATCATGAATTGCAGCATCAATCTCTTCTTCTGGGGAAAACCCAGAAAATAACCAAAAGTTGCACTTTGCCAAATCAAGTGAGTATGGCGTGGATCTATTAGTTTTTTTTTTTCTTCAAAACCTGAAGTATATGCTCTGGTTCATTCGACATGTTCACTTACACAACGATACTTAAAAAAATTGTTTAACTTAGTTCTTACTAACTTAACTTTTTTAACTTATTTTTAAATAATATATATAACTTTTTAAAATGTTTTGTTTTCCAAATTTCTTATTCTCAATAATTTTAACATGATCCTCGTATGACAATATATTTTATTGTTCCACCATACAGCCATATTTAATTACACTAAACGTAACATAATAAAGGTTTGTACCTATTTAAACATAAGTCTTGAAAATATGATTTATAATTAATTTAATGTTCAGTAACTACGTTAGTGTTAATATTAGATGGTTTAAAATTTTAATATGTATTGTAGATGCATTTCCGTGTTGCCATCAAAATAGTGAGACAGTCTCTAATTTGCATATATGTTCACATATCTTCCATTTTGAGAAGCATCCACTTAGTTACAAACAAGCTGTAATCACGAACTACATAACCATGAATCTGTTATTTTTCTAAAGCATGCCTTGCTGGATCGTTCCGAAAGGCATATCGTGTAACGAGCATACAATCGCGACATGACAGTCGAAGATGTTTGAAACCAAAGCCGTCTGTGATGTAGACGAAGCGAAGCCACGGATATTCATATCACTGGCCAGAACGAGCCATGTGAAAAAAGGATGCTTGATGTTTCACAACCTGACTAATTAGATATTACTCACGGTTAATCGACAAGACATGACGAAACGAATAGGGTAGTTGTTCGTCATGAGAAATTGGTTTATTTGGATGTAATTTCATAAGACTTAAAAAGGACTATTAAAAACTGGTATCAGGCCGAATTACATCATTAGGTGCAATCATTTACATTAAATTTTACTTTTATTTTTGTTGAAGTTTTTTTCAGAATATAAACTGTCCAAGATAACGAGTCCAAAATGGGGATCTCGAGAACTCTGCCCGAGTATAAGAGATACGAAGTCGATTAAATTAGACGCAAGTTGCGCCATTGGGGGCCATTTTAATGATATTCTGTATAGGTCGCTAGATATATACGAAAATGTAAATTTTGTAATTTTTTAAAATACTCGTAAATAAATAAAATAAATATATCATCATGGCATATTACCCATTGCTGGGTGTGCCAATCTGCTTTGTACGCAGATATCGGTAATGATGATGACATATTTGTACCGTGCGGGCGTTTACCAGGCGTCACCTTACGGGCACTCATTGCTGGCGTGGAGAGTGCACCACAGGGGTCAGTTTTGTGCCATTTAGAAATCGAAATATTTGGCGTCGGTCGGGATCGAACCCGGTTCCCTAGATTCGCGACCAGACAGGCACGCGGCCACGAGACCCCATGCAATTTTTTACTTTTGCAAATTATTTCCAAGTATGAAATAATATTGGATTTTAGTTTGAACTTCTTTAGGACACCTTCTTATGATCTTTCGCATGGCGATGTTCAATTTTTTACCACTGTTGGATCTAAGATGTCTAATTTGTAATTTTTATATCAGCGTTATTTCGAATTTTAAATGGCACAAAATTAATCCCTGTTGAGCACTCTCCACGCCAGCAATGAGTGCCCGTGAGGTGACGGCCAAAATACAAAAATTTATTGGTTATTTTCAAATTTCGTGTTGAATAGGTATGCCATTTCGAGCTACGGCCTTCATTGCAAAATATTAAAATGAATTGGAATGCATAATATTTTGAGAACTAAATTAGGAAATTGGTAATGAAAACAAACAGTATGGAGTGTGTCTATGGCTTGGATCCTGAAGAGGAAAAACTTTTTTTTATTTTTAACTGTTATTAAAAACGTTATTCTTTATAAAAATAAACGCTGCTTCCTGCAAACCCCAAACCCCTAAAAAACATATTTAAATTTGAGGTACAACAAATGAATTTAATACAGGCCGATCAAATTCAACTGATAGTCACTTTACTCGCCGGAAATAAGTATTAAGTTATGTGCAATACATTAATATATAGACGTGTATTGTTCTGTTAATCTGTCAAATATCTGTTCAAATATCCGTTACGTTCTTTGTTTCTTTTTACCGTCTTCATTACTTGCGTTTCATAATTGCATTACATTATTAGTATATATCGTTATTTGCTTGGTAAGTGAATTACAACAATAATTTTAATAGTTTAATTTATGGGGTTCTTTTTAGGTTAAGTTACCACCCGAACCATTGACGTATTATATAAATGGACACAACGTACAATATTGATACTGCTTTACTGTATAAGCATTGACGCACTCCTTACAAAAGGACAGCGGTAGTTGGGGGCAAAGTCAAATGATGAAAAATAAGACAGAATGCTTAGGAATATGCACCAATGACTGGTAAAATATGGTTCATGTTCGATTTAATATAAAATATTACATTCGTATAGTAAATTATTTGTAAAAATAACAAATATAGAAAAGTACTTTTGCTTTAGCTAATATTATTTATCTAAAACTATTTTAGGTGTACTCCGTCGATTTGAAATGATTGCTGCATATCACAGAATGTTTGGATAACTTGAAATTGTGTCTTCTAACTGCAATAAGCCAGTCTGTACACAGTTTTCCATCTTTCGGAAATCTACTCGAAAAACATTCATATAAGATATATGACAGTTTAGTTTACGACGAAAAAGAAAAACTTGTGAAATTCTATCTCTTTGTCTTTTTGATAACGAACTGTGCATTCATTTGCACTGCATAACATTTTAAAAGAATTCTGAAATATAAATGAAATCACACTTATATGCATAGCATGAATGACAGAACATAACCTGAATTACCAGCAAACTACATTAAAATTATGTCTATTTCATATTAAATCTAAATTACTCACTTTGTAACTAATTCTTATTTAGAGATATAAAAAAGAATATTATTTTTATTTTCTGAGGAAATATTCGCAATCGTAAATAAATTTTTCCCTCTGGTGGGGCAAATCAGTACTACGAAAAGCCATCGTACAAGCGCCATATTGAATAAGTGATAGCTGAGTAAGTAGTATAGTAATTAATAGTTAAAGATTTTTAATTATTGCCTTCATATGAATAAGTTTTTAAACCTGGTTTGTATACACAGTCAACGAAACACAGTGAACAATATAAACTGTCATATGTCAAACCCATCGTATGACAAAGTTCGAGTTCATGCGTAGCCCAGTGTAGACGTGTTTTTACACAGCTCCGTTTTGTAAAAAGTGTCAAATTTTACTGAGATTATTTTCTTTTGATATTTTTTTATATATTTTCTTCTCTGGTTCTAAAATGACTACGACACGCAGTTCAGTTAAAGAGGTGCTTGATTCTTTACTCACCAACGAAACATTCCTCAAGACTCTGGTTGACGAAGTTTTCAGTCGGCTAGACAAAAAACTTGAAGATCAACGAGCACAATATGAAGCCTCCATCTCTGAGCTTACTGCCCGCAACCGTATCCTGGAGGAGAAACTCGATCTTCAGGAACAATATTCCAGACGCAACTGCATCCGCGTCTTCGGCGTTCCTGAGTCCCCCGGAGAGGATACCGAAGTTGCAGTGGGTGACGTATTCCAAAAGCTATGTGGTGTTAGTGTCGGTCAAAATCAAATTGATCGCTGTCACCGGACTGGTAAGAAACCTTCTACCCACACCAAACCTCGTCCCATTATAGTGAAATTTGTGAGTTATAAATCACGTGAACTTGTACTGAAACACCGTAATAAGTTGAAAGGTTCTAAGATCTCAATTAAAAAAGATTTAACGAAATGTAGACTGAATTTACTTACATGTGCGGCAAAGAAAATGGGGTTCAGAAACGTTTTGTCTAGAGACGGTAACATTTTCGCTAAAATCAAAGAATAAATAATATCGCTGGTATTTCGGGCACTTCTTAATCAACAGTTGGTGATATCTTCATTCGCTTATTCTTATAAGCATAATTGCGAATTTATCACACAAATTTTTCATTTATGTCAATAATCTTAGTAGCTAATGGTAAATTGAGCATTTATAATACTGATAAAATCGGCTGTTGATTTTCTAATTATGTTTTTTGGAGCTGTTTGTAAACATTAATATTCCTAGTTTCTTTTTTTAAAGTAAGTACATATTTATTAATAAGTACTAATAAGTATATATTTATTTGTTAAATCTTTGTATTACTCTTTTTGTATTTTGGTCGCACTATTTACTAAACTTATTTGTGAACATTGCCAAGCATATTTATTTCAGTTGTCGCTTGTTAATTATTTAGCAATAAACCTGAGCGGGATTCTGCAAGAAACCAAACATTCAAAGTTTTTTATTATTAGTTCTGTTTTGATTTTTATAAGAAGTGATATTAAACTCATTTCATTTATTTCGTAATTAATATAATTTTATTGTTTCTTTTTTTGCCAAACTTCGCTCATTTATATTTATATTTATGTTGATAACTGCTGTCTCTAAGACTATGAACAATTGTCCAAATAATAGTATGTTTACATGTGGTCGTATAAACACAAGATCACTCAATTCATGTTTCTCCGTATTTAAAGATTTTTTATATGACCATAATTTTGACGTTCTAGCTGTAAGTGAAACATGGATAAGTAAAACTTCACCATCACATTTGTTTCATATTAATAATTACGAACTTGTCAGTTTAGATAGATCAGACAAACGTGGTGGAGGTCTTGCTTTTTATGTTCGCTGTGGTGTTCCATACAAAATACTTGACAGTACGTTTGTAACTAGTAATAATATTGAACATTTATGGATACAAATTACGGTTCACAAATACAAAATCATTATCGGGGTCATTTATAACCCGCATTCTAAATTTTATAAAGAACTTGATATTTTGGATCCAATCTTAACTGAATACTTAACCCAAAGTGATGCTGTAATTTTTACAGGTGATATCAATGTGAATCTTTTAGTTAATGATGCACATTCTATATTTTTTAAGAATTTATTGGCCGCACATGATATGCATCAACTAATAGAGCATTATACACGACCAGCCTCTAAATCTTTATTAGATATTGTTGCCATCTCAAATAAATCATTGTATTCGCATGCTGGAGTCATTGACTGTACAAATTTCACAGATCATTTTGGTGTTTACTGTGCTCTCA
This sequence comes from Harpalus rubripes, assembly GCA_963082715.1. Lineage (NCBI taxonomy): Eukaryota > Metazoa > Arthropoda > Insecta > Coleoptera > Carabidae > Harpalus > Harpalus rubripes. The sequence continues at coordinate 29,239,138 of OY720451.1, forward strand.
ATATACCTAAATTAATAGCACCACGAAAATCAATTACATATAGAGATTTTAATACATTCGATCATGAAACATTCCTTGCTGATTGCGAAAAAGTAAATTGGAATAATATTATCAAGTTTGACAATGTCAATGATAAAATTAATTTTTTAAATCACCACATTATTTCCCTCTTTGATAAACATGCTCCGATTCGAACCATAACAGTTTGTAAAAATCACTGTCCGTGGATTACGCCTGTAATAAGAATAATGCAAAAGGAGAGAGATAAAGCTCTCGCACAGTACAAAAAACATAAAACTGATGCTAAATTACTATACTATAAACAAATGCGTAATCTAACTACAGCTGCCATACGTAAAGAAAAACAGTGTTACTTAGAATGGGAAATTAATAATAATATCGGGAACAGTAAACTTTTATGGAAAAATTTGAATCAAATGGGGGTAAATAATAAAATAAAAAGGGATATTCCAGATAATATTGATGTCAGTGAATATGCTCAATATTTATATGATAAAGTAGGTGATAGTAGAATAAACTCTGGGTTATTAAATAATTTTTTACAGAGCAAATATATAGAGAAACCTGAACAAGAGTTTGATTTCACATGTGTAGACAGAGATACAATAACTAGAATTCTGATGCAGCAGAAGTCTAATACTGTCGGTGTAGATGGCATATCTTTAAAAATGATCATGCTCATTTTGCCTGTCATTATGGACTACTTTGCGCACATCAGAAATACCTGCATTCTAGATGGCTAAACATAATGATTGTACTACAGTCGATGATTTACGACCAATAAGTATTTTACCCGTGATGTCGAAAGTTTTGGAGAGAGCATGCTGTGATCAAATCATGAGTTACTTGCATAATAATAACATTTTGCCTTCTTTTCAGTCTGGATTTAGAACTGGGCATAGCACTAATACATGTTTGTTAAATATTGTTGACATTTTGTTAAATAATTTTAATAATTCTGAAATTTCTCTGGCAATACAAATAGACTTCTCTAAGGCATTTGACATGGTTAATCACAGCATGTTACTGGCTAAACTTAGATATTACAATTTTTCCGACAGATCTATTCAGTGGTGTAATAGTTATTTTAATAATAGAAACTTTAAGGTGCAGATATCTTCTTCTTCTTCTAACTTTTAAAGTTTAAATTGTGGTGTGCCGCAGGGATCTATTCTCGGCCCGTTGTTTTTTCTCATTTTTGTAGCTGTTATGCCATCAGTATTTGATTTTTCCACTGCTCATTCATATGCTGATGATACTACCATACTTGCTACTTTAGATCCCTTTAATATTAGTAAACAAATTGAACTTGTTAACAGTGATCTGAAAAAACTATCTACTTGGGTAAAAGACAATGGGCTTAAAATAAATGCTGCTAAATCATCATTTCTTGTAGTTGGGAAATGTGATACCATTACTCATTTAATATTAGATGATTCAACTTTAAATCGTAGCAGCTCTGTCAATATTTTGGGTCTCCATGTAGATGAAAACTTGTTATTCAGAGAACATCTGAATAAAAAGTTGATTGCTGCACGAATTAAATTAAGACATCTTTATCAGTTTAGAAATGATCTCAGTGTCGATGTGAAACTTCGCCTTATAAATGCTCTCATTTTACCACTCTTTGATTACTGCGGTTGCACATACGTACCAAATTTAACAGAAACTGGCAAATATAGAATTACTCTACTGCAGAATTCGTGTTTACGCTTTGTTTATGGTGTGCGTAAATTCGATCACATTACCAAATATCGCTCAATGGCTAAGATGCTCTCTATTGATGATCGTGTAACAAAGATGTATGTCTGTCTAATACAGAAAATTATAAAAACTGGTACCCCACATTATTTGCTCGACAAATTAATAATAAAACAGTACAACTATACGCTACGAATGAAAGATCTATACATTGTTCCTTCATATAGAAAATCTAAATTTAAGGGCTCTTTCTCTTACCTTGCACCATTTCTTTATAATAATATACCGAATGATTTGAAATCTCTTTGTGTAAATTCATTTAAAAATAAAATCAAGAAATTATTTGAGTAGCACCATTTTTATTTTTTTCATTTTTCTTGTTTCCATTTTTTTACTTAATAAATTGTCATTTACATCCAGTTAATGTTTGTGTAAACTATGATCAATATAATTTGTAATTGTTTCAGTAGTACCATTGTTTTTTCATGAATTACATTTTACATTGTCATTTATAGTTAATATCTGTGTAAAATTAGGATCACTTGTTTATATTGCTGTATTTTTTCATGTATATATTTGGACTATGTTTTGGATTTATAAAGTTGTCAATTTGTCATTTTGGCATCTTGCACATCATGTTTATATATGTGTATGGTTAGGTGGAAGACCAGCCTTTGGCTGAACCTCGCCTTTTGGTTTCGGTCAATAAAGGATTATTATTATTATTATTATTATTATTATTATTATATTGTTTCGAAAATCAGCGCCTCTTTCGTTAATTTCGATTGCGAATATTGCACTTTACTTTAACTAACTGTCACTACTGTCAGACCAGCACACAAAACAACAGACCTTTTCTAAGGTGAGCGTCAATTCCTCCCTCTCTATTTATGTAAAATGCAATGACCCGAAATGGTTTTGACTGACGAACACAAGTTTTTGTCAAAGCGTATTTTCGATCAGGAGTACGCAACGAAAATAATGAATGGTTATATTCGCATGAAAGCTGTTTGGAGCAATTTCAAAAACATTAAAATTACTAAAATAAAAATTATTTATAATAAAAACTCGCAAGACCATGATCATAGACACCAAACTTTGATGTCATTAAGGAAAGTTGCGAGTCACGTAACTATCAATTAGTTTTGATCACTCTGCCCAAATGTAAAAGAAAGGTTCGAAGGAAAGTATTGAAATACGTAAAACAAGAGCAGTAGGCAAACTTCAAATTTTAAAAAAGTAAATAATTAGTTTTTGTATTTTCTTATTTTTTATTTATGAGCACCCTGTATTTAGATAGACTTTTGTTAATTTTGCAGAAGGCTGAGATTTTTATAAAGAATAACATTTTTCACTAAAATTAAAAATTAAAAAGTTTTTCCTGTTATCCTGTGTTTTTTTATTTATTCTGTTACTATTACCATTGTTTTTGCCCTATAATTTTACTATTTTCTTTTAAATGTTGTAATTTTTCAATATGATCACGCTCATATAAACATTAAAACATTTAAATCATAGTTCGAAATTCATCTCTTATAAAAAAATCTGATGTGGCCAGCACATAACCTCTTGCTAGATATTTTACCTGGTTGTACGCATAAAACGAAATATATTTTTAAATACAAATACATATATTCATGTCTCACTACAAAATAGTAAATAGTTCTCACATATATTTGCAAAATCTATGGGTTTTCAATATAAATTATGTACAATACATACATTTTCTTTATATTCAATATCCTGAAATTTTCTTTTTCTACTTTCCTTTTCTCTTTCTTTATATTCGTCATTTTTTCGCAAATTCCTTTTATATTCTTTTTTATGTATATTCTTTTGCGTTGTTGACTTTTTTTTATTTTCATAATCTTCATAATGATGTACAAATATTTTTGACAGTGGTATACAAATATTTTTGACAGTGACATTTATGTGTCATTTACAAACATTTGAATTTCTTGCCTTGAAGTAGGTTGATCTGAGATTTTTACATCAAATTATTTTATATGCATTTCTTTATCTCTAAATATATACAAGATATAATAATAAATTTATATTTATCGAATAAAGAATTTAACGTTCTTTAATATAAATATTTACATAAATTTTCGATAAATAATATTTAGTTCATTTTTTTCTTGTAAATACTACTTCCGGTTGTCCAATTGTTACCAAAACTTAATCAACTATTCCCATTATTCTTAGATTGAGGAATCCGTAGTTAAAAATATCTTAAGTTTTATAGTATTTGAGAAATCGTGGATCCAACATCCACACACACACACACACACACGCACGCACGCACGCACGCACACACACACACGCATCATCATCATCATCATCAGAGTGTTTTTCTCCAAGTTTTCCCATTATTTATAATTTATAAATGAATGACAAAAATTTATCAAATCTTTAAGTCGTTAAAAAAGTATAGTCTGTTATTTATGTAATGCTGAATGATCATTTATTTTGTCCCATTTCGCGTGACTCAATCACTTTACTTTGTCATGCGCGAAAACTCTAATTGCATCAAAAATTGGCGCTATTCTATATTTGTTACCCAATAGGTATAGTTTTAAATGTTTACAATCGTGATATAGCAACTTATGCAATTTAAAGTGTATGAAAAAGTACAAAAAAATCTAAACCTAAATATATATAATTTATAGGTATATTATACCCCAAATAGTTATATAATAGTTATTATAATTGATCTGAATTGAGCCCTTGAGAACGTGAATTCTTCTACAATGATTATGTAGGTATGACAATACTATTATTTTCAATTAAGAAGATACAAATAAATATTACTGATAAACTTGACCTTTAAAAGTAAATTTATATATCAGAAAAAAATGCAAAATTACTTAAAACATGAATGTATTCACAAAGAAAATCTTGACTTGTCGGTATTTACTGATGAATCAAAAGAAATTTACTTCCTAATCTAGTTAATGTAAACCAATTAATTAGTCGTTTTAATAGAGATAAAGCATGCCGCCAAAGGCATAGTGAAAATGAGGTCTTTTAATTTTTAGTTGACTGTTGCAAAATAAAATGGATTTAAGCAGTTATATGGTTTATCAAAGCTTTTCTACGTTTTTATTGTGAATGTTATCTCCTGTTCTTGAATGAAATAACGAATAGTTGTGTTCTTGGAAGTTATTGCGTCATTTAAAATAAATTTAAATAAGTATATTTATAAGTGACAGTTGCAGTAAGGAAAATAGTACTTTAATAATTTATATAAGAAGGGCGATATAAATTTGAAGTAAATGGCAATATATCTGCATCAAAGCGTCTAGTACTGCGCATATATTTAATCGGAACGTATATAAATTATAAGTTATAAAAAGCAAGTAACACTTCTTAAACTCTGCGCTTATCATTATTGATATTGCTGTTATTATTTAATAAAGTAAACAATTGAATTGTATTTAATTCAATATTGCCATAAATAACTTTTAATTAAATTTTTTCCTGTAAATATTTTTATTTACACTTTAATTGTAAATCTCGGTAAAAACTACAATTTTAATACTTTGTTATAAAAAAATTTGCTCCATTTTCGTTAACCGATTTCATTTTTCTATGCGTGTCTAATTGAAAGGCTTTAAAATCCTTTTATATTTTAAATATAACATACGTACAATTATTATTTTTGAATAAGCTTTTATGTTTAATAAATAAAATGAAATAAATAATGTAGGTAATAAAAATTGTTTGAAATTTTTTCTTCATTGTAAAAATATTGTGCAATATGAAAAGCAAATATATCCCACTCATATTCCGCAGCAATCGAGTAGTGTGCTATATGATTTCTATAATTAAACTTTTACTAAATATTTATAAACAATTGTTCATTTCATTCAACAAAAACAGTTATAATGAACACAAAATGCATTTGTTGTTATAGAGCAAAAATCAAATAATGAATATGAGAGGGGTACACTTTCTTATCGTGAGAAATTGTTAGATTTTACATCCGAGTATACATAAATATATATAAAAAATTAAAATGGTGCCTTGAGGCTACTGAATATAATCAAATTGTGTTTTAAATAAAATTCCATGAATACTAGTATTAAAATTATAAGTTAGTGATATGATATTTTTTTGGGTCTCGTGGCCGCGTGCCTGAGTGCCTGGAGTCTTCAGACTTTATTTAGAAAATTGATTCTGTTGGGCATACATTTTTTACATTGAAGGCCAACGCCCCATTATTTATGTCGCTCTTTAAAAATAAAGACATACATTGAATGGATATCCTGCCTACTACACTGTATCTTTATATATATATATATATATATATATATATATATATATATATATATATATATATATATATATATATATATAAGTGAAAGAATACCCGCTAGGCAAAACTATACCGTTTCACATATCGACGCCAAATTTTCAGATACTGAATAAAAAAAGTATTCTCGTGCTATTAAACAAACATAATAATAGCTCAATTCAAGAAAGCAATGTTTTTCAAACGAATTATCTATGTACCTATATGAGTTATAGCCATAACACGCGAAAAGAATACTATGTTTTACTACAAATAAGAGTGTGCACTTTTCTATTTTAAAATAGTACGTTACAAGTTTCATAAGACATGATTTACCGCACGCGTCTTTGTTAGAAACTAGCGCCTTGCCGCGAGTTTTCTAAAGGAACAAGTGCGTTGAAATGTCTTATGAAACGTGAATAATTAATACATTTGTATTTAATTTTTGTCATGTGCATTGTACCTCTTTTGTATTTTGTAGTCTCTACCAGACTTTGAAAAATGATCATGTAAATTTACATTGTAAATGATCGAATCCAGTCAGTCAAATTAAAAAAGAACAGTGTAAATAAGAAATTTCAAGTTTTTATTTCAAAAAAACCGTTTCCCAAATATCTACTTTACACTTGGGCAACATCAATCTTATATAAATAAATAATTTTTTGTTAATTTTATGTGTTTCCTGTAAATTTTAGCCGAATTCATAATCAAATGGAAGGATGTCAATGATGAGTTTTTGCAAGAAGTAACACTATCTTAAATCGATTTTAACCTCACATTTTTAAACAAGAATGTACAATTTTTGAACCTATGGGTTTGAGGACTTTTAAAAGGAAATTTAACCATTTTTATACCGGAAATATACAAATTAACCCTATAAACTTCATTTTTGCAAACAAACTATATCGAAATTGTGATATTAAACCATTTTTGACTTCAAATTTTTGGCCGAGACTAAACATGCGTTTCTGGCGGCTCATAACTCCTGAATTGTTTGAAATATTTAATTAACACTAAAATCTGGTTGCACGGGGTTAAAATATAAATAGACTCGGGGTTACGAAACCAGCGGGTAACAGTTAGTCTTATATATAAAAACAAAAGAATAACCGATAGGCTAATCTACACCCTTTTACGTATACATCAAATTTCGTACAGACGTTCTTTTATCATCAGGACGTGTCGTAAAAGTTGTTAGAGTTCAAAATATTGCATAGTTTTTTGTTTATATTTAAGTTAATATAAGAATAGCATTGTCATTAGTTCTGCGAGCGGCCTTATCGACAGAGTCAAAATGTCAAAAACTCAGTTTTCTGCTGTCAACCAAATATTTTCATTTAAAAAAACAAAATTTTCAACACAATTTAAATATAAATAAATGATTTTCAGTTAATTTTATGGGTTTCCTGCAAACTTCAGCCGAATTCATAACCAAATAAAAGTTTTGATTCTTTAGTAGAATTGCGAAAAATTCGCAGCGGGTGTTATTTCCGAAATATTTAAATAAAACTTTGTCCAGACGTTTCTAAATTTGAAATTGACTTAATTTATATTTTAAACCTTGTGAACATGAATTTAACATTAATTTAATTTAAACTGCTGAGGAGTTGAGAGCAGAATTAATTGCATTTTTTTTGACCAAATTTTTCCCAATATTTTCCAAAATTTTAATCCTATTTTTAAAGTTTATTTTTGAAAAAATAAACACTAATGCCACTGCTGACATGAACTTTTCTCATTTTCACAATTTATTTCTAATGTAAACATACATTTTCGGGGGCTCATTACTCCTGAATTGTTTGCAATATTTCCAAATTAACACTAAAATCGTGTTGTACGGAATTAAAATATAAATTGATTCGCGGTTGCGGGTATCAACTAGTATTTAATAAAATAATCTCTTACATAAATGCTATTTTTAGTTGTATGGGAATAAAAACTACAGTTCCAAAAATTATTTATGGAATAGAGTAAACAAATTCTTTTATTTTCTTTTATTTAATTCAGTTGTACTTCTTCTAAACTTTAAACCTAAAACATAACCGAATATTTTGTATTAAATCTAAAGTACTGAGTATCCTGATCCATAAATAAATTCCAAATTTATGTCCCTACCTATAACTACCCACAACCCAAACGCCAAACCTTTACTAAATAAAAATAAACCCCTACAGCTTTACTCTGTCCCATCGTTCAATCTTCCCGAATCAATCTCCACTCCATCATTCCTCCATTGCTGTTTACCGCTATCGCTTTTGTTGGTGGACGCTAGCTTACAAACCGTACAAACCGGCAACAGAGCGACATGAGTCCGGGTGTTGTCCGGAGCGGGCTCTGGTCGTTCCGGTGAATCACCGCCATCAGATCCCGCCGTGCCCGGAGCGCCCGGCACGTGCCCGGATGATGGCCACTTCATTAACCGCGCCTAGAGAGGGCTCTCACAGCATGCTGCACGAGATTGTTTCTCTCATGATAATAGGGATCGTCATAAGAGATGTGGTTTTTAATTAATAATTTTAACTTGGTTAATTTTAATATTATACAATTATAATCAGGCCTATGATATCCAAATATGATCTATATGGCTATAACAAGTGCTCAGAAGGCTTCGTCCATGTGAATGAGAAAAATTTGTTGTAATGTATTATATTGTATATGGTTTGCAAACGAATAATTAAAATCTCGTGGTTGATTGTAGATGTGACTTGTGACGATTAGGATTTTAACCCGTCCACGATATCGTATTTTTATTTTAACTTTCCAAAGAACACACCTTTGATGTTTACTACCCATCAGCTTTGATAGCCCTTGAGATGAAGCTTGATAGCGCCCTCAACTGTACCAATATTTCTTCATTACCGAAATTTATAATTAAAAGTAGATTGGCACACCCAAAAACAGGTGAAACCATGAGGATGTACCTATATTTATACATATTCCGTATATACTAAATTACAAATATAAATATTTAGTTATTATATAACAAAAACTGCAAAAATAATCAAAAATAGTGATGACAGGTATTTCTGTAGCCAATCAAAAAGTATTATTTCTGTCTCCGTCCGGAATAAATAGTTTTACATTACTCTAAATCATTCAAAATATTAATTTACCTTATAAGTTCGGTAATTGAGTTTTTACGGTATATTTCCGGACGAGCTGCTGAAGGAGCCGAATCAGGAATTTTGAAATGAGTACCGTGAAAATCATTTAACGGACGTATGACGTAAATTTTATTTCATACCTGTGTCGCCTTTTTCGTTCTTAAAAAAATCATACAGGAATGACAGCAACCTATTTTGACATTTTTAATATTTTTCATAATTGGGACCCGCAGAATCCGTCGGCGGCGCTGTAAACGCACCTGTCATGGCGGCCATTAGGACATGTCACATTTTTTATATTTTGAATAAGCGCTTTCTGACCCAAAATATAGTTACCAGTTCATAACAAGATAAGTTTTAAGTTTGTTTAGTCGAATCCTTCATCAAGAAACCTAGTTAAGGGGCAACGAATAATAAATTCGTGATTAATTACTACTTGTGGGGTAATGCAACTTATAACAATTCTGACATTGAACTGCAGTGTGCAGGAACAAATATTAGTAAAATTAATGACACTATAAATTTTGTTTGTAAATACTGTGAATAATTGTCTTAAAACCAAATACCTGCAAAATTGTATTATAATTATTTTTTGTGAAATGCAAGGAACAGTTGTATTTATTTATTAGATTAGAGTTTTCCGATATATTTATATTTCTTTTCCATACTTTCAATCGATCAAGTTTTTTTTCTTTTCCAAAAATTATAGAATATGTCTGGAAGTCTTTTAATACAGCACTTTCTGATGTACATTGCGTTCATTTTCTTTAATTTGCTTACTTTTCGAACATTTTCAAAAGAAATTATAAAATTAAATTCTTTTTCTGTTAAACGAAACGATATATTTGACGTTTACCTAATTTGACATGTCCTAGTGGCCGCCATTAATTTAGTTCCCTATAAAATCAGCCGATGTCGCATGCTATAGTTCTGGTCTAATATTAAAATCTTCGGAAACAAAGGGAAAATTGATCCTGAAAAAACCCGCTGAAACATATATGAATAAATTTATTATATGGGGAAAAGAAAATCATTTTGCAAACATAAAAAAGATGTAATTTTAGCATACACTGGTTAGTTAGTGTTTATTACGTTGCAGTTTTTCTCTTATATAGAAATTTTATAATTTTATAGTCGAAGAAAATGAGTAGTTCTTCCTTTTGGTCAAAATACTCGGTGGGTCTATGCTCCTGATGAATGTAGATAATTCTTATATTTACTTGGAAATAAATATTTTATAAGCTTTTCAACAATGTATAAGTCTACATTCTTTTGTTTCAAACATGAATTAAAGATGAATTATTAATTTATAAAGGTGAAAAAATGCAAAACTATTAAGAAACAAATGAAAAAATCAATTACACGTCATCAACTGCTTACTTCTAATGTTATTTCCTTTATTTGTATTCATTTTTCTAATTTATATACTTCAGAAAAAATATTGAACCAAATTTTTTGAATTGTGTCAAAGCCAACTATAACGCTGATAAAAGAATAAATTAACTACTCCAAAAATAATTGACTAATATAATTTTGAGAACTTAATTAACAGACAAAAAATACAAATAGTGACCTATAATTGTTTTTTCGTTTGGGCATAATAAGAAAGTTTTTCATGTAAAGAATTCGAATTTGTTCTACCTGTACATTAGGAAGGAGTGAATTTATAAAAGTTGGAATTTATAGGTGGCTTGATAGGGAATTGGTGCTCTGTTAATTGTCATAAAATTCAAAATTTTAGTCTCAATTCCGTGAACTGCCACAAAGCCATTGAAGCAAGTACCAAATAGAAGAAAATCTAAAAGTGGCCTACAATTTTTTTTTTATTTATTACAATTTTTTATATTTTTAGAACATAACATTGAAGATATATCAAAACACTCAAAAACACATTTTAAATATTTTTTAAGAATGAAAATAAAAGATAATAATAAATAATATTGTTAATTAGTGACATTTTTTTCTATATTAAGGTAAATTTTGGTATTATTTCTCAAGATTCGTTTCTAGTCCTTCTAAATTCGTCTCGGTTGGATAACCCATATAGGTACAGCCGAAAATGCCTGTCATAGGCTATGTTTACACCGTGCGTACTATTCTGATACGCAAACCAAGTGTATACTAAAATTTATCTTAGTATGGTATCTATGTTTACACCAGTATTTAAATAAACAAATAATTTGGTACGTTACACGCGCTTACGTAGATTTAACTGTGAGAGTCACCCTAACCTAAAATTACTTAATAAGGAAAAATAGTTGTGAATATATGTAATTTACAACGCCACACTATTAAAATTCTAAATATTACTAAACTTACACAATTTCCCTAAATGTTAATATACAATTTAATTGAATTAAAAGTAGTTATAGATGACAGAAAAATCGCATTGGTACGCTTGCTGTTTACACCGTGCATGAGTAAGGTCTAGTACATCCACGTTTGAACGTACCAAAAATGTGTACCAATTGCGTATCAAAGGTTTGATACATAGTGAGTACGTTTACACCACGCGTACTAAACATTTAGTCCGCATACCAAGTGACGTAACAAGATGGCGACAAATGGTGTAAACACAATGTACCAAACATTTGGTACGCAATTGGTACACATTTTTGGTATTACTTGTTAATTCAATTAAATTGTGTATTAACATTTAGGGAAATTGTGTAAGTTTAGTAATATTTAAAATTTTAAGTGTGGCGATGTAAATTACATATATTCACTACTATATTTCCTTATTAAGTAGTTTTAGGTTAAGGTGACTCTGACAGTTAAATCTGCGCAAGGGGGTATAATGTACCAAAATATTTAGTATGTTTATTTAAATACCGGTGTAAACATATCATACTAAGATAAATTTTAGTATACACTTGGTCTGCGTATCAAAATAGTACGCACGGTGTAAACGTAGTCAATGTTTAAACCATTCGTCGCCATCTTGTTACATCACTTGGCATGCGTACTAAATGTTTAGTACACGTGGTGTAAACGTACTCATGGCTTTCAAATGAAAATGAAATCCATAAACAGTATCAGTAGGCTCTAGGGGCAGAGGCGGGTTAACCAGTAAGCAAAAGAAGCTACCGCTTTGGGCGCCAAAATTTTCTGCATTTTTTTTTTTTAAATTATTTAGTTTTAAATTATTTGATGAAATTTCATAAAATAGGAAAAATCTCAAACGAGTTGAATTTTAAAAAATATCTCCGGAAGTCTGAAACTAACTAAGGGAGTACTTATCTCGTTTTCCCGAAGTAGTATAACCCCGACGTTGCACGACCAAGAATTGCCACAAGCCACAAGTCCTACACATGTTCGGTGCGCTCGGAAAAGTTCGGTTTATACTGGGAAAAAATATAGTAGAAAGTTAGTTTCCACATTAGGAGACTAGATGTCTCTTAAACGAAATTTATATATTGAGGTGCCAGATGTTTAAATAATTATTAAACACTTTTGGAATTAAATATAGATATATGTAATATATATATATATATATATATATATATATATATATATATATATATATATATATATATATATATATATATATATATATATAAGGACACAGAATTTTCGTTTAACATTCATAAATTCAAACCAGGTATCCTAGGTATATTAGATCTATAATAATATTTATTTCTTGGGTAGAAAACGAAGCGTGTTCGGTTGTCGCCGATTTCGGACATCTGGAAAATTGAAGTTTGAGGAAGTCTATGTACTTGTCAGCTAGGTAGTGTATGTCTAATCTTAATCCGCCGACTTTTAGTTGCATAGTCGCATATCTCTCACTTTTACAACAACCTGGCAAGTAAAAAACCGAGCGAGGCGCAATTCAGACAGCGTGGCAAAGAGAAATTAGAAAAAAAAAGACTTTACATTTTGTTTGTTTATATTTTGTATTCCGTTTCTTGAGTGGAATAAAATTTTATTTGAAAACATTTTATTTTTCATTTCATATTTATGTTAAAAAAGACAAATAAGTTGGGGGGGGGTGCACACATTTTTGTTTCAGCTTAGGGCGCAATATAACCTTGATCCGCCTCTGTCTAGGAGAGAACAAACGAGTCTAAGAATTGTTTCTAAATTCGATTTATAGAGAGGTGAATTACATTGAAATTGATGCCAAAAGCCCAATAATTTCATTCGTTTAAAGGAGAGTTCGAATTAAATAATTTGATTTAAAGAATCATGTTTATATACAAAATCCTATACGGTTGTACATGTCAAAAAGTAATTCGATTTAGTGAAAAATTCAAATTACAAATAGGTGTATTTAGATAGCGTCTATTGTAGTATAGTTATAATCAGAGATGGGCGTCTAAGCGTCGACTTTAATTGTCTCCGTCTGCGTGTCGACAATGCGCAGACAATAAATTTATACGTAAACAATGTAGACAATGTAATAAAAGATTATGATTGGACATGGACAGTGACGTATGGTTATGTTCGATCCAGTTTTGCTAAATTAGGAATTAAACCAAAATCTAGAGATATTTTTTACAATTTTAGGGAGTTGGAGATTTTATTTTTATTTTAAAGAAATTTTCGTGGTTATGTTTTCTAGTTTCATTTCAGAATAAATAGCACACGTATTGTATTCTTCAAGCTTTTTTTATAATTAACGTCATATTTTACAGTAAATAAATTCAAAAAATTATTGTCTACATTCTCTACATTGTCTATGCTTCTGAATATGTCTACGTCTACGTCATTGTCGCCACGTAGACTATTACATTGTCGACATGAAATAGTTTATATGCCTATCCGTGGGTATAATATTTCACGACAATCTTCAATTTGGATGTGATATTAAACAAATAAGTACCTATATCGATTTTTGCTGCAATTCTGAACAAATCTGTAGGTCTTACAGATCTGTAAATCTTTAAGAAATGACAAAAACGCATCTATTTTTGTTGATCTATGTAAAATTATACTTACGAGTGGCAGTTCTCGTTGCGATTTTATTCAATATTTACAGATTTGTAAGACTTACAGATTTCTTCAGAACTGCAGCATTTAGTGTTATTAAATATTGTACATATTTATGAATACCTTAAATGACATTTCTTCATGAAGAAGATAAATATTCATAAACATTTACTATTCCATTTAAAACATTACGAGTATATTTTATTTAAAAAAATGCCTCCTCTACATTATTTACAATTTGCAAACTATAATTTTTATTCCTTATAAATAAATATTCCTTTTTCCCAGATCTATCATTATTTGGATTTCCTATAGGTACATATCTACAAGTTTTAGTACATAAATCGTTACACAATAATTGCAATAAACGATTTTCTCCAGGTGTCGCAAACATTTTTTTTGTCCGCATACTCAGAAAGTGACCTTTTTCGTGCTTGTTTTACGTGCGCAAATCAAAAGAATCCTGAGCAAAATCCAATTTTGCGCACTAGTGCGAAAGTGCGATTTTGCACACGGTTCTTTTACTTTGCGCACGGTCTGTTGGCAGTGTTAAAAAATGAATCACACGCAAAACAGACACTCAAAAAGTCACTTTATGGGCAGTCTAGACAGACTAGACTAGACTCTCACATCATTGAAGCACTCAGCTGCGCTTCGAGCTTCATACTTCATGCTCGTGCGACAATGTAGCATTTTGCACCTTTAGTACACAAATAATTATTCTACGATCGAATATTACATGTTTTTCATTGTATACTACATACTTATAGCGTTTTCAGCTTACACAGTGCAAGTGCGCACTGAGTACAAGATATCACGTGACCACACTGAACGAGTTCTGCCCTCATCCGGTGGCAGTGCTATAGCGTTTTCAGCTTACCAGTTGAGTGCGCACTGGTGCGCACTTTTTTGCACTGAGCGTTTTCAGCTTGTCATTGAGTGCAAAATTTAGTCAGCTGATGCGTTTTCAGCTTAAGAAAAAGTTGCACTGTGCACTGGCTCAGTGCGACTTTTGTGCACTGACTCCTTAGGCAAGTGCAATAGTGTCAGTGCAAATATGGCGGCTAAACCAGCACTGCCACCGGATGAGGGCAGAACTCGTTCAGTGTGGTCACGTGATATGTTGCACTCAGTGCGCACTGGCACTGTGTAAGCTGAAAACGTTACTAGTTTCGCCGCCATATTTGCACTGACACTACTGCACTTGCCTAGGGAGTCAGTGCACAAAAGTCGCACTGAGCCAGTGCACGGTGCAACATTTTCTTAAGCTGAAAACGCATCAGCTGACTAAATTTTGCACTCAATGACAAGCTGAAAACGCTCAGTGCAAAAAAGTGCGTACCAGTGCGCACTCAACTGGTAAGCTGAAAACGCTATTAATTTAATTTCGCCTTGCCATTAGTAACATAAAAAAAAAACGCTTTAGCCTACTTTTAATTCTCAATATTGGTGGTTTTTGAATTCTTTCTTTTCTTTTAATTCCTTTACATTTATATTATGCATGAGGAACTCCATTTGTTTTATTTCTAATGTTAACTTAGCCGAAACAAAATTTAAATAAAAAATTTAATATGTTAATTATAAAATTTTATTTGATTCGTGTTATTTTATTTTTATTTGTATATATTTATATGGATAATGTTATTCAAAATTTACCTTTTGAATGCAATACAAAGTGATTTAACTCTTTATAGTTCAGCTTTCAGATTTAATAATAAATCATAACAAGTAATAAACTGTATTATTGAAAAGTCAATTAAAATTCACCGTGCTTTATTATTTATTATTTCAGGTAACTATAACTTTAATCCATTTAATCCAATTATTTCCACATTCATTTCATTTTTTAATTAATTTGGAAAATAAAAGAATATATACGAAGAAATACGGTAAGATAGAAAGGATAAGTACCTACCTAATCTTACTATAATTTGAGATCTCATTACTTACTAAAATAGAGGGTGATAAATTAATGAAAAATCCCTCTCCAATTAAGTGTGAATTAGTTATATTAAAACAAAAGCCTTTTTAGATCAAATAATCAGAGTAAATCAAAAGAATAATGAGAAGCAGTGAGTCAAAGTTCAATTAAACAAACAATTATTAATTTCCAATCCATTACCGTAATGTGTTCTGTGGCAAAAGAAGTCCAAACGACTGGAAGTTTTCACAGGGGCCGATCAACCGTTATAATCGGAGGCTACTGCTCTAGGGCTGAGGTAATTTCCTTCAAGGGCGACATCCGGCTAATTGGGAAACAATAATTTATTCAGAGCTAACGATGCGGCTCCCCTGACCACCATTGCCATTGCACGGAATCTCCATGGCGCCAAGCCCCTGCCTTCCTCATCCATTATTGTTAATGACACTCTTTTAAGAAGTTTGCGCCCGACTCAGACATTTACGTTAAATAATCACGGACTTTCTAATTATTGTTCGTCTGCGGTCCATCAGACCGACCCAATGTTTTTTCAGATTTTAGTGGTTTAGGTTTTATTCCTTTTTTCAGGGGCTGAGAATTGCCTGATTTGATTTACTGGGATTTAATTAATGGCTGCAGTAATGAAGAATAATCACTCAATTTGCCAGCATATAAAATTCAGTTCCGATTTCGAACAATTACAAAATGTGTAATCAAAAATAAAAATTCATTGTATACAATCCATGTTTGTGTTGTTAAATTTACAAACATTTTTATTTAATTACCCAATTAATTTTTCTCATTGGATAGAGGCTGTGTGGTACACTGAACGGTACAAGCCATGTTGTTTTATTATAAGCTCACTGACTACACGTTTATCTCGCACTAGTTTATCCTCTATAACTGCAAAACCGCTTGAAATAAGCAGGTAAAACATGCGAGATAAACAGGCCAATTTAGCGCTAAGTGAAGTTACTTAAATACTGGGTTAGGTTAACAAACCGACTTGAAATTTTGGAAGGTAAACGGTTAAGGTTATGGATTAATCACAAATATTTTTTAAAAACTTGTAAATGATTATTAAAAATATATATTTACTACACTCAAGACTTTTAAAAACTGTTTGCTTCGTAGTTTGTCGTTTGCTTCAAGACCGTGAGCGTTTTGGTATTATTATTATTTTTTATTATTATCATTATTATTATTATTATAATTATTATTAGTAATATTAGTATTATTAATATTATTATTATAATTATGATTATTATTATTATAATTATTATTATTATAATTATTATTATTAAAATTATTATAATTATTAATATAATTATTATTATTATAATTATAATTATTATTATTACAATTATTATAATAATTATTATTATTATTATTATTATTATTGTTATTATAATTATTATTATTAATATTATTATAATTGTTATAATTATTATACTTATTATAATTATAATTAATATAATTGTTATTATTTTAATTATTATAATTATAATAATCATCATTAGTATTATTATTATTATAATTATTATTATTATAATTATAATTATTATTATAATTATTACAATTATTATTATTATAATTATTATTATTGTTATTATAATAATAAGCAATGGGTAATATGCCGTGCTTTTTATTATTATATTTTTATTATTATTATTATTATAATTATTATTATTATTAATAATATTATTATATTTTTATTATTATTATTAATATTTTTATTATTATTATTATTATTATTATTATTATTATTATTATTATTATTATTATTATTATTATTATTATTATTATTATTAAACTGATGCGAAGTCAACCGCGAAATTTTCTATATGTCCTTGATTACCAGCAGCGGATAAACGAAAATTATCCTGCAGTCACTTTAAAACACGCGACATAAACAAACTGGAGTTAAGAGTTACTAGTTAGTTTTGTCACTAGATTTTTAAACGGGTTAGGTCGCTGCGAAATAAACGTAGCCATTGATAATATCATGTTTAGGTTGTTGTCAACTGTCGAAGGAAAGCTAAAGAAAAAATGGATTATGAACATATTCTCGAGAATAATTAATAAGGGCTGTGCCAGAAGTAACGAAACAAAATTTATTTGTAATTTAATTTTTTAATTAAAGAACATTTGAAAGGTAAGTAATGTGAGTGACCTAATAATATTACTCGTATACCGGGTGTCTACTTTTTTATGGACCATAGGAAATACAATGGTAAAATTTTCATATTGCTGTAAATTCTGTCCTATTAATTTATTACTTAATTCTGAACAATTTTTGAATTTACTTTTTTGTTCTAAAATTAATAAGGTTAGAACTTACACCAATATGAAATTTTACCATTATATTTCTATAGTCCACAAAAAAAGTAGACATTCGCACGCGGTATGTAAATTATGTCAAATTGGCTCAAGAAATTTCAAGATTTTGCATGAGTTTATTGTTCCTGTTCGCGTTACTGCTTTTTCAGTTATCATCTACTTTTTGATAATTCGAATCAACATATTTTTGAAAACCAAGAATTTTTAAAAAAATCTGTGATTCCAGTATCTTCATATATTTTATTATTCAACAGGAGTGCGTTCCAAAACAAAGATACAGAGTAAGTGGATCACCTACTTGGAGTACGGTCACGTGATCATATTTGCCGGAGTATTTGAGTAAATAAAATAACATAATCTTAAAAATAAGAAAATATCTTTTTGATACGACATTTTGACTATTAAATTATTTATTTTATGCACTTCCTGTTTTATCAAGACATTTTTTACAACTCATACATATTTTACTATTATGTTTTTCAAATGACTTTTTTATAAGATAAATATTCATCAATTACTCCAATATATTGATAATTTTCAAGATTTATTTTTATTTGAAACTCGATTTCTGTATGTTTCGTTGTAAAAATTGGCGAGACACGTAAATTATCATTGGAGTATTTCCGTACTCTAATAGCGCAGCGTACTCTGAATTTTGGAACGTTTATCGCGTAAACTCTAAGAGTAAGCGCAATAATTTTGGAACGGATTTTACCATACTCGATACTCCAGAGTAAGGTTTTGGAACGCACCCCAAGTATATTCGTAATTCGTTCCCATTAAAGTGCCGATTACATGTTACATTACCATTAGTCGCGTTCTTTTTATCATTTACCTCATTTCATTTCATCTCAAAATGAGATGAGTTTGACATGAACTGAGTTGAGATCAAGTGAGATTTTTATGAAGTAAAAAGAACGACAAAACAATAATTTTGTTGATAACTTGAACGACTGATGTCGCTGGATGTCTTCTGTGTGTTTACCACGTGTGTACAATTTGAATCTGACAGTAGCTTTTTAACGGTCAACCATGATATTTTCAGGAGTTATTTTGGATCTTCCAAAACTATGAGTGAGCATTATTTGGGCTTCTGTTATTCTGTCAATTACGTAATAACATATAGTGGAACACATTCTAAAATGTTGTTTAAATTGTACGGTACTATAACTTCCACATAATTTTCAATTCTATGAAGTGTACGTCTCTTTGCTATATTATTTTCCACGGAATTGTCTGCATATTTATTTGTTCTTTAAATAAAAATAATTATTAAAAAAATAAACAAATAATATTTATAATAACCAAACTAATTGTATATGACAGCCCGCAACAGCAAAACATTCATCCCCACCAGTCATCTAAGATTAAAAACTCAACAAGCACAACCTCCAGAGGTGACTAAAAATTGGGAAGGGGGGAGGAACACTTTTCACTTTCGTCTTACTTTATCTCACCTCCGTTAGTTTAAAAAGAACGGTCAAAATTAGTGAGGCAACTAACGTAAGCTGAGACGAACTGAGATCTCATGTAAAAAGTAATAAAAAGAACGCGACTATTGTAACAGTAGTAATGAACAATTGTTTTCTAGTATTTTTAATATAAACATTGAAAACAGTAGTAAGTTTTAGGGTACGTTGTACTAAAAGTATTGAACTTCAAGTTCAGCTGAACCGTTGATCAAAATTGATCGTTGTTCAAATAAACGGGGAAGATCGGGCGTTCAGTGAGAATCAGTTCAATGACGATCGAATGTTCAACCTTTGTATAACGTTATTTTTGATATAGAAACAAGTTCTAAAATGAACAGAGTTCAAATAGCTTAGAACAATGCACCTTTAGCTTGATAAACACGATGTTAATACGAGTATATGAGAAGCAAAGAAATTTTGATTACCTCAAAATCACTTAATTTTTTTACGTAAAATCAAAGTTCTCTTTTCTTCTGGCCCAGCTCTTTAGTAGGTATATTATGTAACAAATTTTATAATACGAGTCACATACTATACTTTTTTCTACGACTACAATTTAATACAAGTAAAACAAAATACACATTTTAACTTGGTTATTTTTAGCTATCACGCCGTGTCAAATAGAATCGAAACTTTGCTTTGTTAAATTGTGATTTAGATTTAGTTTAGTAAGTACCTTGGAAACCAATGTGTTAAGTCGGGTTTTACAACGGGAATAAAAATAAATAAATAGTTAATAGTTTTGTTAAAGATTAACTTTTTTAGTGTTATTTATGGTAGGTAGGGTGCTTGTCGGTATTTAAAAAAATATACTCGGATGTCAACAGATTTATTATTTCAAACAATATTTATGATTTTAAACAATTACAAATTGTGTAATTAAAAATAAAAAGTCACTGTTCATTCCATGTTTGTATTGTAAAAATTCCAAACATTTTAATTTAAATACCCAATTAATACTTTCTCATTGGATATAGACAGTGCCGAGCCGTGTTGTTTTATTATGAGCGCATTGATAGCCGAGGTAAATATTTTATATTCGACAAAATGCGAAATAATGAAGGTACAAAATCATGTAGCGAAAAATTACAAGCGAATAAAAACATAAAATGTTTGCGAAACTCTTCAATAAAAATGTAACAAAATTAAATTTCCCCACAACAACCATCGAGAAATTTCCACACATCAACTAATTTACAATTCAGCTGCAAAACTGAAAATACCTACCTACACACAACACCTGCATTTGTGTAACATTGGCTCATTTGAATTTTACTTATGATAAAATGAGTTATTACCAGCGTTTACGAAAATATCTACACAAGAAATTTCCCTTTTATCTGGTTCATTAAAATAAACCATATTGTTATCTGAACACAATCAGAAATATGAACTGAAATAGGAATAATAATCCTCTGAGGTTATAAATTCCGCGAAACAAACACGGAAACTGTTGAGGATCGAGGTGGCGTCATTGGCACGCGATGCTATACTGCCACTAGAAACGGATAGAGGGTGTGGCAACTAAGACAAATGTCTTGGGTGTAAAATAAAAAGGTCAAGAGGTAAACTCCACAAATTTATATTGGTAATATTGTAAAAATAATTTTTCCATAAATAATCTTTTTTTATCGGTTTTCTCTTATATCAACTTTGGAATCATTTCCAAAATTTATTTGTGTTTCATGTTTAAAGAATAATGTTTCTTTTATTTCTTTCCGTTGACCTATTATTTAGAAACGAAGTTTGAAGCAATATATTCGAAGGAAAGAAGTTATATTTTTTTGAAAATTTTTCATACGATACGTGTGTAAATGTCCCGATTCATTCACTTAAATTATTGAAACATAAAAATCAATACATTTCTGAAGACTAACTTTTATACATATATTATAGTACCTAGTATCTATTAATAGTATTCTTTAACTGTAGGTGTGATTCCAGGAATTTTCTGTTAAAAGGCAAACTCGTATGCCGCCGGATTTTTTCGATGAAACATTATTTATTTATGATACAAAAAATTATAGCAAATCTTATGAGATATGCAGTCTGGCTCTGCAACGAGTACTTTTAATTTTAAACAACACTATTATGTGGGTGAAAATGAAATTTTATTGAAAATTGATAATGGTGAAAATCTTTTTCAACTGCATAAATTCAATGTGGAGTTAAAGAAAATAATTGTAGGTAGATAATAAAAGAGTACAATCGTTTATAAAAATTAAGAGTTTCGAAATTTATTCTAAATATTTGACATATTGCTAGTTAGACGGCTATACTTAATGTTTTAAGCGATTATGACAACAAATAAATTAAACAAAAATCTTATGTTTTGAATTATTTCCCGCACTAGTGCGGGAATTGGCTATTTCTCGCATTTATTTTGACTTTGAAATCACATATTTCCCGGACACGGTCAACTGAGGGCAATAGTCAACTGGGCAATTAAATAATAGATGTGTAGAATAATACAATTATATTTTAAAGTATTTTTAGACAAATCAGAGCGTCACATTAACTATGTTTCCTTTTACAAAAAATATCCACCAAATTGTATGCCTACAGAACTTGTAAAAAAATTAAGTTTCTGTCGCCCAAATGACGGTGGCACAATTAACCATCGCCCACTTGGTTTTTACTCATTTTACCATCGCTCATTATGATTCAAGCTGATCGTCGCCCAGTGGTCGCGAATATATTAGTAAGTAGGGAGACCGGTTTCAATTGTAACAGGTGACAAATGTAACAAGGGTAGGTAACAGGGCTATCTATTCGAAGTAGATTAAAACGTGCTTGCAGAGTGAAGCAGAAAGGATCATAGCTCTTTGGTATTTAGTGTAAGTGCATACGCGCAAATACGGCGTCTGTTTCTGACGAATGTCTGTAAATCGAAAAAAAAAGTAAATACACATTGTTTCTAAAACACTATAAGTGCTCTGTTCGGAAATATTTCAAGTTAAGGATCAGTTTGTGAGTTATTCTTGCTTTTATTTTTCATTAAAAAACATTTCGAATTATTACCTAATAAATACAAAAAAGCAAATAATATCTTTAAAAGTTAAGCGGTGTCAGTTGTAACACATGCCACGGTGTCGATTGTAACATGTTTAATAATTAAGTACAGTATTGATCATGATAAAAATTATAAGAAAATACCATTGCTATAAAAGAAGAAGAGCAAAAAAACGAAAAACAGTTCAAAAAGTAACAGTCGCAGATTACTCTTCAGATGGCTCGGATGAGGAAACTATCTTATATGTATTGGCTCATATTTTTTGAGCACAGGAGATTGATTGCAGTGGCGAAAATGTAAAATCTTGACACCGGGCAAGTTAAATTGTACGAAGAAGACCTATTTTATGTTTACGTAAACTGCAATTCCGACTAAAGGCATTGGTCGAAATGGTCCATATCACCAATAGAGTATATATTTTGTTTGCATCTGAATTTTGTATTTTCTGAGGTAATAAATAAATGTTTATTTTTTCAATAATTTCTTCTTTTATCTGTTATTTTATCTTATTACATCACTGTTAAAATTAGTTACAATTAAAATTGGCCCTGTTATTATTGACACCAGTGAGGTGTCAATTGTAACATTTGTAATGCCTGACTAAAAATTCTTATACTTTTATATTTGTCACATTTTCAAAAGTTTGAAATTCAAAATATTATTCACTAAGGTGGGTAGGTTCTCATATAGGTAATTTCAAAATTTCGAAATGTGACGTTAACTCGTGAAAAATAAAAATTTAAATTTTGCAACAATTGACACCGGTCTCCCCTATTGTATTTGATAGTGATCGTTTCTATAAGGAGGAGCAATTAATTATTTACATAAATCGGATTTAATACTTCAAAATTAATTGTAGTTAAAATACTTCACTGACCGTTACCATCATCGATAGCGACCCACGTGTCGACAAGTCGTGGAGAGTAGGTTTTAATTTCGGTAATGCACAGGACAGTCAACTGTCGACCCCAGAAAGCGAAGCCAACAGATAATTAATTTCTATCGATGATATTCCAATAAACGCTGTGTCTCGCCCTTGAGGCTGCAGGAACAGGGACAGCGACAGCGCTAGATAAGGGAGAGTCATTGGCGTGGGTGTGTTGTGCTGCGGATGTGGGTAGCTTAGCTAGGGGAGTGGAGCAGATAAGTGTGTTCTCTTGTGCAACTTACTTGTTAATTAATGTTTTATACCAGAAATAGAATTTGTCACTTTGACACGCACTGTTTTAGCCTTATTGACACTTCGAAAAATGTTTCCCCTATACTTCACGCACATTCTCTTTTCAGTGTTTTATTAATAACGGAAAAAACGTAGAACATTTTATTTCAAATTAGCTTTTAATATTGAATAATATATTCCTTTAATTTAGCTGCGAATAATAAGAATTTCAATTAATAATTTTATCTCAAGGTACTTTTATTTTGAACCTGACTTTAACCGCAATAAATATTCTAATGGTTGGTCACATTACACAGGTTTTTCCAAAATTAAACAATTAAACTTAAAATGAAATAAAAAACCTAAAAACAAATAAAAATGTTTATGCTAATAAATTCTAACAAATATGTACTTCGTTTCAAATATATTGCATTGTTTTTTATTACTTAATAAGAATAATAATAATAATAATAATAATAATAATAATAATAATAATAATAATAATAATAATAATAATAATAATAATAATAATCGGGTCTTGTAGCCGCGAGTCAGAGTGTCAGGTCACGAATCTAGGGAACCGGGTTCGATCTCGACCCACGCCAATATTTCGAATTTTAAATGGCACAAAATTAACTCCTGTGGTGCACTCTCCACGCCAGCAATGAGTGCCTGTGAGGTGACGCCTGTTAAGCGCCCTCACGGTGCAATTTTTTTATCATCATCTGTGTACAAAGCGGATTGGCACACCCACCAATGGGTAATAAGCCGTGATGATATATTTATTTATTTTATTCTATTTCTAATAATAATGATAATAACAATAATAATAATAATAATAATAATAATAATAATAATAATTTTATTTGTATATTTCAACGATCAAGTACATGGTGTCGAAAAACTAAAACTAAAATAGCTTTGTTGTTTGGTTATGAGTCAATTTCTATATTATTGAAATATTATAGATAGGTAATCATTTGAATGAAGTGAAACTATTAGAGAAGGCAGTCTTGTTTAATTATTTATTTAAACATGTTTCCGTTTCGGATCCAAGTGATCTATCTTCAGGGTATGTTATAAAGTAAGAAACTTTATAGGTTTGTTCCTACAGGACTGTCATATGTATGTCAGCCGCATGCACATTCTAAAAATATCATTCCAACCGACTGTTGTACAATCCGTCGGACTGTTGATATATTTGTTCCTACAGACTTCACACGCATACAAGAACGCATCCGCGGACTGTCAGATCTATCCACTGGGCTGTGTTATGTACTATTTGTCAAGCACGTGCGCGCAGCGAGGAAAATATCGAACCTTTGATTGTTTATCTGCTTTCATAAGTGAACATAATGAATGATTTGGAATTTTAATCTGATCCAGAATCATTGTTATCTGATTCAGAAATGGATTTGATATTTGGACAACCTCGAATAAAAAAATTATTTAGGTATATAATATGATAAATAGTTAATATTTGTTTCTCGATAATTTATTGACCGATATTTTTTCTGCAGAGGAAACAGTAATTAATTATGATGATGACAAGTCCGTTGTCCGTTCCAACCATACGAAGTTTCTTACACATGCCTGAATGAATGCGTAGGTACATAAACGCATCCAAAAAGTCGTGTAGGAACAAACCAATTTAATGTACATAACGTCGTCAAAAAGAGATAAAAAAATATTTTTAAAAAACGTACATACATCTCAGTTTATTGTACCAATACCAGTTTGCTACAATGTAATTCGTAATATCACTTTTTATTTTTCATCCGGATGAGACATTCTAATACCGGTATGTCCGCATGGGTATCTAATATTTGGACTGCCTGGAAATGTCTGCAGGTACACTAAGCGCAAGAAATATAAAAATGCAGAAATGAATTTTATGTGAAATGTATATTTTGTTTCTAAAAATACAGAAAATTTTACTGAATCAGGTAGATAATTATATATGAAAATTAAATATTGGTGAGTATATTTTATTCATCAGATTCATATTACTCATAGTATTTAATAGTTAAATAATAAAAAGGAGTCTGAACCTGAACTCAAAGTTGTTGTGACCCTTAACATATTTGACATGTTGTGTAATCTTACTCCTTTCTTTCTTTTTGCAATATATTGAATAACTTGGTTCAGGTAATACCTGCTGTAGACTTTTATACTATCATTGTCCCATACATCATTAGATAAGTATTCAAACCGTAAAATAATCTTGAATTGTTGTCTTTTTGTAGTTTTTCGCGTTACATACTATGAAACAACAATTTTTATCACCTTCCATATTTCCTTCCGTGCATTCACATTCATATTCTCCCTTACATTCTTCATAAGCAACAAAACAGCACAATGGCCGTGTAAACAGGGCGTCGTTCTCGCGTCGATAACTCGTGCGTATAAATTCCAGGCGTAAGATTAATTTTAAATAAATGTAAAATAGTGTTGAATGATAGCGAACACGGAGGTACAGTGGTGTTCCGCAGATAACAATAATATATAGCCTGAAGATTCAGCAGTCTTCAGCGTTCTTTGGGCACGATGTTCCCACTCTAACGACCTGTGTCTAAAACACTCACTACTGCTACTAACTACAACTTATCTAAATGGCTCCAGTCATTTTCCTGTTTATATTTAGTTTAATGAGGTTTTAATCTTTTATGTATATATGTCAATGTAAAATAGAATATCTTCTTTCGAACTTGAGCAATTAAAATTATTACTGCTGTGTTAATTAGTATTAGTTAGACATACTTCTTGATTGGGCTACCAGTTTTTAAAACTAGAATAACGTTGAAGTAAGTTCATTAATTCAGGAAATAAAAGATAATTCGATCAACAAATTACAATAACGTATAACATTATATAACCGTAGCCGATCCATTTGATATATTTACAATTCATTGCGGAAAAGCATCACCAAGATAATTTTTCAATTTTATGTGTAGAAACATTTTATGAAAATAATTGATAAATCTGATATATATTCCTTATTTAAATTGCTGAAATTTATATTAGATTTATTTTCACATATCAGTAATATTGCAGTATTAAATTTAAGTTATTGGGAGTGTAATATAAGAATTTTATAGTCCCATTATATTTAATTTCTAAATTAGATGTTAACAATTAATGGAAATTATTTATTTCTCTTTTTTTCCATGCAAACTGAATGAATATTTATTATATATATATATATATATATATATATATATATATATATATATATATATATATATATATATATAATAGATAATTTGTTAATATCTATTTCATAATCATGCTGTAGCTAAAATATACAATATATAATGTGTATATAAATGAAATATTTGTTACCTTCCGTCACCTTTAGCTCCACCCGGTATATATTTATGCAAAATATACTTTATTATTATTATTATTATTAATATTATTATTTATATTATTAATATTATTATTCATATTATTGATATTATTATTTATATTATTATTATTTTCTCGATAAAGATACAATAGTTTATACAATTTATATCTTTTCGGTCTGCCATGGCTTTTCTCGAGAAGAACTTCATCCTGATCTATTAAGCATTTAAAAACAAGGTTTGGTTCCAGGTTTAATAATTCCAGATTCCTGAAAAAATTGCTCGTTATTACTCCTGTTACAGATTTAGTGATAGGTACAACGTGAACATTATTGAGTTGCCATACATGTTTTAGTTGTATGGAAAGATTTTCATACTAAGTAATTTTTCTAATTTCGGTTTTTCGCAAATTATTTGTAAGTGGGCATCCAATATTCAATATAATTCCTGTTTTATTGCAATTTGTTAATTATGATGATGTCAGGTCTATTGTAATCTACTGTTCTATCCGCTAACATTAGTCTGTCCCAATATAATATATTATTATTATTATTATTATTATTATTATTATTATTATTATTATTATTATTATTATTATTATTATTATTATTATTATTATTATTATTATTATTATTATTATTATTATTATTATTATTATTTCAAACAGGCTTTATTATTACACCGGCTTTCAGATCTAAATTAGACTTTCTTGTTATTTTTTTTTCAATCTTTTAATATGTACAATAAGTTAGGGATCACGGTTATTATCTTCCGTAAAAAAAATGCACACCCTAGATAGCATTAACAAAAAATAAATCTCAATACCCTATTGGGATTTTCAAGTATCGAGAGATGGCGCTGATTGCATTAAACCATGGTACACTTTTTGTTGACATTTGTATAAGCGTAGCATTGCTGTCAATTGTGTTTCTTTAGTTTTTGTAGTCATATAGTTATAGTTCCATGTAAGTGTCAAATGTGTACTACTGTTTGTCGTTCTAAAATTCGCCGCTAGTTACCGTTTTCTTATTTAAAAATCCCAATACCTTTACCACTTGTAAAATTGAACTTGTTCGTTATTGAAATCTATGGATAAAATGAAAATATTTAGTTTTCCTGCTGCTGTTTTATGTACGGAATGAACAAGAGAATTCGCTATACAGAGTGTTTCACAGATACGGGACACCGTTATTTGGAATAGAAGAAAATCATTCAAATATACTCATTTCAAATATTATATGTCCTTTAAAATTTTATGGGGTGCTTCATATTTTATACAAAGACTTTAAGAGCATAAATTTATTTTCAAATATCAAAATAAATAAAAAAAATTAAACCGAAAAGTGCAGTCTCTTATTTACTTTGTACTTAAAAGATTGTATTCTACCTGTTATGGCTGTACCAAACAAATTTGGATAAA
Organism: Harpalus rubripes; assembly: GCA_963082715.1. Classification (NCBI taxonomy): domain Eukaryota; kingdom Metazoa; phylum Arthropoda; class Insecta; order Coleoptera; family Carabidae; genus Harpalus; species Harpalus rubripes. Next base: position 29,267,862 of record OY720451.1, read on the forward strand.
TCACAATATATACTCGCCTGTGGCTCGCGGGATAAACATTGATTTCTTGAATTAGAGCCATTATTATATGTTTGGTGAATAGTACGAGAATACTTTTAGCGAGAGGTATTAAATTCATGCTAAAAATCGCATATCCAGATTTTAGTGAATAAGCACGTTTTAAAGTCCCTAGAATTCGATTATAACATTTTTACGATGATGTCCGTGTCTGTGTGTGTGTGTGTGTGTGTGTGTGTGTGTGTGTGTGTGTGTGTGTGTGTGTGTGTGTGTGTGTGTGTGTGTGTGTGTGTGTAGGTGTGTGTGTAAGATGTGTGTGTGGATGTTGGATCCACGATTCTCAAATACTATAAGACTTAAGACATTTTTAACTACGGATTCCTCAGTCTAACAGTAATGGGAAGAGTTGATTAAGTTTTGGTAACAATTGGACGACCGGAAGTAGTAGTTACAAAAAAAAATCATGTAAATATTATTTATCGAAAATTCATGTAAGTACTTATATTAAAGAACGTTGAATTATTTATTCAATAAATATAAATTCATTATTATATCTTCTATAGATTTAGAGATAAATAAATGCATATAAAATAATTTCATGTAAAAAATCTCAGATCAAACTACTTCAAGGCAAGAAATATAAATGTTTATAATTGACACATAAATGTCACTGTCAAAAATATTTGTATGCCACTGTCAAAAATATATGTACATCATTATGAAAATAAGAAAAAAGTCAACAACGCAAAAGAATACGTAAACAAGAATATAAAAGGAATTTGCGAAAAAATGACGAATATAAAGAAAAAGAAAAGGAAAGAAGGAAGAGAAAATTTCAGGATATTAAATATAAAGAAAATGTATGTATTGTACATAATTTATAATAAAATATCTCATAGATTTTGCAAATATATGTGAGAATTATTTTGTATTGAGGCATGAATATATGTATTTGTATTTAAAAATATTTTTTGTTTTATGCGTACAGCCAGGTAAAATATCTGGCGAGAGGTTATGTGCTGGCCACATCAGATTTTTCTTATTCAGAAACTGAATCTTTCTTTATGATCTTAAAGAGTAAGAATAAAAACTGAAAGAAAGAAAGGAACAGTTTCTTGAAATATTAAAATTCGACATATAGATAAATAACAAATTGATTTTATTTTTGTAATAACTTAAACAACAATTAAGCAATTTATTTAGTTATCATTTGTCTGCAGTCCGCTTTGTGTTCAAAATAGTTCTAACCAATTTAGATCCTGGTAGTAGTTCCTGTTTGAAACAGTTTCTCTCATGTAAGTTCTTGCTGGTGCAGAAGTCCCGAACAGTGCTAGTCTCATGTCATACTAGCGCAAATAATTTGTAGTCGTAAGCAGTGTAATCCCGGTGTAAGACACCGCTCAACTGTTAACGGCTCTCTAATGAATGGCGCCCGTATTTTAGCCCTAATGTATTGCCCACGCATTGTTATACGCCGCCATGGCTCCGTCGCCAACCTGCGCCGCCGCGCATTACACAAAAATAATTAGTATTCGCAAGGCTCTGCTTACAAGAACACGACACCGACTTTCCGAACAATTTTAGGATTCTAACTTTAAAACGATACTCGGCTTAATTTTCCAACTTGTTACAGTTTTGTAAAGAAGTTATTTATAGCTGGCGATATTTCTTACTTTCAGGATTACTTCTGCGGTTGTGGTAACTGTTTTATTGTGAATTAATTATCATACAAATTTATTACTAACTATTTTCTTGCTGAACTCCTGACATCTCATATTTTCTGCTCGTGGTTTGATCTGACGTTTCGTTTAATCATTCTAGAAATTTACACTGTAGCAGAAATTAATTAAATTATTTGAATTCCATATTATGGTGATTATTTTATTTTTATATAACATAAATTATATTTATCTACTTCTTTTTTTCCAAATAGAACCAATATTAATAGTCAAATTCTGAATAAAGCCGCATAAACAACCTGAAAATCGTTGGAATTCGTGAAGTTTGTCTAATGGTATTGCGTTCACAGCCCTGAAATTTGGTGTACATGAATTATAATTTATAGAAAAGTTTGCCAGCTCCAAACTTTTCCGAATAATTTAGGATGTGCTCTACTAATTGTGTAAAATATATTTTTGCACGATCGGGTTATTTTTTATATTTACCGATAGTGTTTCCAAGACAGTAGGTCTTATTTATAAATTACTGAACGTTAAGTGATATGACTCACTTACCGTTCAGGAAGCGAAACGATAAATAAATAAAAACAAAAATCAATGCTTACTTCAAAAATTACAAATAAATTTTTTTAATATGTCAAAATAATTTTAAAATCTTATTTTTCTTTTAAATTTTGTGTGTCAATAGTGCGAAAAATAGTATAATCACCACGAACGTTAAAGAATTACCGATCTCAGACAAGATTAGGACCTTCGCTTCGCTCAGTCCCTAAACATTGTCTTCGATCGGTAAACTGTCCTTACCGTTCTTAATACTGAATATACTATTAGTTTGAATTAACTTATTTTTTCTTCAAGCGTATTATAATATTCATATTATGCTCCTGTACACACACTATAGAAGAATTTCATTGTCTTACTAGTACAAAAATGTTGATATTGTTGTACTAGTAAAAAAATGTTAGTGTTTTAGTTTACCGCTGGCGGCGGCAGTTGTCACAGCGACACATATTATATTGAAAATTGTTATTTGACAGTTGTGTCGTTTTTGTTTTGTAGTGTACACAGCCAGCTTTGGCTGAAATTGCAAACACTACAATTAAAAAATTCCAAAAAAAATGTCAAATTATTCTTTGAAACGCTTGAAGAAAAAATAGTATATGTCATTCGGAGTAGAACGCCCTTTTTGTGTTTTACCCAGCTTGCCTAGCCTCGGCTAGCGCCTCGGCCGCAATAGCTGGGTTCAACACAAAAAGACTGCTTTCTACTCCTAATAACATAATATACTATTGTTGCCGTTTGGGTGATAAAAATGGTTTTCATTGTCTCACTTTGATTTTAATTTATTTTCTTTATTATTTCTTCAAATCTGTCATTTTCAACAAAGTTCATAACAAAATATGGAACTTGATAATAAAATGTTAATTCCTCGACTGGATAAATGTATTACTGGGAACTTTGGAAAAAAACAGTCTTGATAAGTTGGTTGAAAATGTTTTATTACATAACCGACGTTTCGGCAGCAAACCTGCTTTCCTCAGGGTAATGTAAAAATTACTGACTTGAAATTTTGAATATAATTTTAGTTACAAAAGTATATTGTCGTAATATAAAAATTATTTTTAGAGAAATATTTACCATACAGATCATCTTCAGAAACAAGTCTTGTTTCTTGCAGATTTGCTGCCGAAACGTCGGTTATGTAATAAAACATTCTCAACCAATTTATCAAGACTATTTTTCTCCAAGTTTCCCAGTATTGATAATAAAAATTTAGATAAGTTATTTGTTTAACATAATTTCCGAACAATTTTTTTAAAGACAACATTTGTTACTTTTGCATTGGTGAAAAGTTTAGTAAAATATTAGAAAATAATTAATGCGCATTTAGATTCAAGAGGACGGTATTTATTTTTTATAAATTATATTATTAATGGACAATCTGTCAACATCTATATTTTATGTTTTTTATAGTGTGCGTAGAACGTGCAACACTTTTCTTAAAAAGTCACAATCAATGTAGTTTTTGTTATTTCAATAGTTACTCATTTGTTTTTCTTTTGATGTTTGCTGTAATTTCATCCAATGCTGACCCTTAAATTTTAAGCTAGGTTTAAACAAAAAATGCAATTCGAAATTTTGACAATAATATTCAATTACTCATTTGACGTTTCGTTTCGATACGATATTGTGAATTTATAAATAAATAAATAAATAAGAAATATTGCAAAAAATATTATCTAAAGAAATCAAAGCTTTTCTTCTTGAATCTTATTTTAGAAATGGAAACAACTTAGAAATCGGTGAATGGTAATATACTGCATCTTTCTTTATTACATTTCATTATTAATTTTGACAACTTAACTTCTGAATTGAATAATGATCAGACAGGTAGGTACGTTTCTCTGTAAATAGCCACTCTGAGTTAGGTTAAATATATAACTAATCACCATTAATTATATATTTAACCTAACTCATAGTAGGCTATGATATATTTTCAATAAATATAAAATAATTACACATTTTAAAATCAAATATAAGTAATTATAATTAAACTTGCAATGCATACCGATAAAAATATATGTTAATTTTTTTAGGTTATTTAAAATACAATAGAGTAAAGAGAAATATACAAAGAATGTATGGAAAAGTCTGCGCAAAAAATCTTGTGTATTACACGTGCAGAAACTGTTTTCTAAGTGCTCGTATATAAAATATGTCATAATATACTCGCACTTACAAAACTGCAGTTTCTGAAATACTGATACAAATAACAAATGATTAGATATAACAAAAAAATGCTTAGTTACAAATTACAAGAAAGAAATTTTGATTATAGGACCAAATGAAACTGACAATCACAGAAAACATGATTGTTATAATAATAGCTACTCTAGGAACCAAAATTAAAAATTTTGGGATTAGTTGAGATGTATATTTTCCACCGGTGACTATAGAAGCTAGAAGAGAGAAGATCGTCGTGGATTGTGAACTGTTTGTATGTACCTATTTTAATTTCCAACTTTTGCCGCTCCCTGGTAATTATTATTACTACTTTGATTTTGATTACCTACTAGAACCCTCAGTTTAGTTAGTTCGTAACTCTACGTTCTAACTATTGAAGTAGAGTGACCATACGTCCCGTTTTGAATGAGACAGTCCCGTTTTTTTACCATGTACCGGCCGTCCCATCGTTTTACTTAAAATAACACATTTGTCCGATTTTAGAAAATTTATCTTCTTATTGAAATTATATCACTTAAAGAATAAAACAAAACTTGGTTTACAATTTGGCTTTTTAAAATTCATTATAATAGCACAATAGTAATTTACGTAACATGTCCTGAAAGTGATACTTTTTTATTTTTATTGTGTGCAAATATGAAATAAATAAATAAATAGATAGATAAACAACTGATCGCCATGGAAACATTCATCGGAACATTACTTCCAATCTCTTTACAAACAATTTTCCAAGCTAGCTCAATAAAGAAGGATTTTCCAATCAAAAAGTGATCAGAAACAGCTCATTTTCTGGACAATAGCGAAAAATAGTTTTATGTAACTAGGATAAAAAATTGTGTATTATAGCAGAGCTTGAGTTTGCTTAGCGAGGCGAAGCCGAAGTAAAGCAAACAAGCTATAATATGCATTTTTTGTCGAGGTGCATACATTTTTCCGTCTACCTTACTAATAGGTAATAGATCTAGAAGGGTAGTACACACAATTACAATAATATTAAATCGTAGTAGGCTTAGCGGACAAAAATGATGGCTTAACGTACGAAAAAGGTTTTTCGGACGAAAAGTGGTATCCTTCTGAAAACTGTCATGGTACATCCGAAAATAAGTATGTAAAATTTTACTTTTCGTTTAGGTAGGCAGAATAATAAATTATTGAACTTAAATATTTAAAGACAAATTTTGATATTAATAATACCGTCCCCCCTGTCTTGTTTTCATTCTAGATAATTATGGTCACCCTATATTGAAGTATTCTTGTAGGTATGTAGGTATTTGGGAACTGTTATTTTACTTATCCCACATGCCTATCTACGAGATACGTACACGACTACTTGAAAACAACACCAATGACCAGGGCTTGATCTCTGTAGTATGTTGTCGCGTGACATCCCATCACTATGAATGAGTGTTATGAAATGAAGTAATTACACGCTCCACCTCCGGGCCCGCCCCGGTCAGCGCTCATTACACTAATGTGCAAGTCTTGCGTCTGGAGGCGGGGCCAGCCACCAACCATTGCGGCTACGCTGGCGACCAGCGCTTAATGTCACACAGTCACGCTCTCAATATCACAGATCAACTAACTGATCAAGAAGTCCAGAAATTGAGGAAGAAATGAAGGAGAAAGAGATAGGGTCAAACGAAGGAGCTGTGCTGTGAATGGGTTGTTGGAGCTAGTATTTGGTGATTAGGAGCCAAGAAGTAGTAAGGCCAAGTGTATGAAATAAACACAATTTTTATGTGCCTTCGTGTATGAACTTCGTGAGTAAAAAAGTAAATAGATTTTATCTTCTGCTACCCTAGGAAAGACAGGAATAGGGATCATAAATAAGTTCATTTTAAGGTTCCTAGAATCCGAATTAATAGTTGTATCACTAGTCTAGATAATGCATTTTCCGGCTCATCCTTTATTAGGAGCACTCGAAAACCAGTTTCTGGACGTGAAATACAAAAAAATTGTGTCGATTTCCATAAATTTGTTGAATTATTTCTAATAACTTTATTACTAAAGTTATGTTTACAATATGTTTATATATAAGGGCCGGCCCAAGAGTATTTGGCGGCCTAAGCAGATTTAAATCCTGGCGCCCCCATAGAAAAAATCTGGTGTGGCCAACACAATACCTCTCGCCATTTACAGCCCTAGCCACAAAAAAGATTAAGTTTGGATTAGCGAATTTTAGTCTAATTTTGACAGTTTATTTCTTAAAATATAGTCTAATCTAATCCAAGTAACTACCTTTTTTTTGAAACCCCTCAACATGATTATTACAGAGTGTGTTCACATTCAGACACATCCATGCTTTAGTGGGATTCGAACCCAGAGCCCCGAGGGAACTTATGAAATGAGCCACCGGATCTATAATAAAATGAAGATTAAATTTTAAATATCGGGATAAAATAGAATTCACTAATCCAAAAATGAGGTTTAGCTTAAACATTTTTGTGAATCGTTACTTTTTATTAATCTAAATACATACCTGCATATTTACTTATACTGGAAACTGTATTGAATTCCTTTCTTATTGTTCTATTTACTTTTTTCTTTTTAAAACGTTACTAATATTATTTGGAAATGATTAGTTCTTTGATAGTGACATTTATCTGTCAGTTACATACATTTGAATAACTGCGTTTTGTTTGTTTAAATCGTAGACTCTGGGATTTTAATTATAGATAATTTTATAAATTTATCCATAAAATATATAGAAAAAGTATTAGTGCAAATCTATAGAAAACCTAATAATCTTTAATTTTTATAATAATATTAATCTCGAAAAAATAACATTTAAAGGTATTTTTCGAAGAAAAACTATTTTAAGCTTTTAGTAAAGTGCCATTTCCGGTTATCCGATTTCCACCAAATTCTAATGAGCTCTTTCCATTACAGAAAAAGTTTGAAATACAAGGTTTTAAAATTTTCGAAACAAACACACACACACATCATCGTGAAAATGTTAAAATTGGATTCTAGGCACCTTAAAGCGTGGCCATTTACCAATATCTCGATATGCGATTTTTAGCACGATCCCTATACTATCCTTACCAATGATAGCGGGAGGTAAAAAACATAATAAGAATATTCAAAAAAAATTACTTATGACTTTCAAAAACAATATACTTATGCCCAACTGCAATCAGAACGAATCAATAAATTTTCTTATTTAAATTTTTATTTTACGACCTTTTTTCTGGCGAATTCAAAGTATTCAAGACAGATGCATAAACAAATCTTTTTCAACCAGTAATTCATTTGTTTGGTAAAATTGTTGGTTATGAAACATGTTTTGTTGCACAAAGTATCATAAATTTTTTGAATTGGGAAGGAGTAAAAACTTTTAAAATTTCATGTCAGCACAGTTTGTGGAAACATGTTTATCCAAGACTCAAATTTACGACTGGTTCAAAATTTTCAAAAACCATAATAGAGAATGTGTAACAAACGCTGTGAGTGAGACCAATATTTAACGTTTTAATCGTATAATTCGTGAAAATCTACGAATAATCGTATAAGAACTATTGCTGATATTCTTTCAATAAATGTTGAAGCTGTGTAAACCGTAACCATAATAAATTGCAATTTAACAAAGTCAGTGCTTGCTGGGTTCTCAAACAACTGTCTCCTGAATAGAGAGCCCACCGAGTTCAAGTCTGCACTGCTTATTCCAACCATATCCGCCGTACTGCCCATATTTGTCGCCATGTGAGTTTTACCTGTTTGGTCCCTTGAAAGAACAGCCATACAGCAAGATTTAAGCTCAATAATGCTGTTATTTAAACTGTGCATTTTTGGCTGCAACAACAATTTAAAAAAACTGCCTAGTGCGCCTATAGCTCGGGCCAGCGCTGTTACCAGAAGTAATCCGCAGAGTTCAACGTCAATGATTTCTTTGATATGAATAAGTTTGCTACTTTGTCATTGGTACAAACATCGCGTTCGATCAGGCAAGAGGAGAGGTGGTGGAATTCAGCTGCAATTTAAACGATTGCAATTTCAAAATTAGTTTCTAATTAATAAAGATTAATACGAAAGAGAAAGAAAATAAAAATACGGTGAAAATATTTTTCTTAATCTTTCGATGAACGTAAGGAAAATAAATCACCCGAGATCTCATTATACCAGCAACCCGTTCATAACGCTAACATCGATACTAACCACAAGCTATGCTGAACCAATTATTATGGGTCTAAAATTACTGCAAAATTCAAAACTTGTCTAACTAAGTTTGTTAGAGATCACTTTAAGATTGAATTGAAGACACCAAGTAAATAGTTATTATTCCACGACAAAACAATTGACTATGAACTATTCACTTTATACAGGGTGTTTCCATACTTTAAGCAGAAATTTAAAAGGTATATAGTATGACTAGCGAATGAAAGTTGCCGTTTAAATTATTTAATAGATGTGGTTACAAGGATGTATTTAAAAAAATTTAATACCGCAAATTCTAGTTCGTTCGTCTCAGTTGTAAGCAACCCTCCGATTCGGAATAATTGTTGAAGAAAATAAAAAGAATCCTATTTCATGGAATTGCCAGACTTAATGATTTAAAGATCAAAATATTTTTTTGTTATATTCAAAACAAACGAAAAATATTTTAAACGCACCCCTGGTTTGATATTCAGGTACCGTAATCGGCCAGCTATTTTAAGCAAGACATAGTAATGTATTTCTGTGATTTCCTAGTCCAGTATTTAAATGGGTTCATGCAAAAATCCTCATACCTGAATATTTCGTACAATTATATAATTTAAAAATAATCTTTTTGTTTCATGATCAGTGTATATATCTTTTAATTTTTTTTCTCGAAGTATGGAAACACCCTGTATATATACAGGTACCTACCTAGACTAGTTTTCAGATATACCTTCTATATTTTCTTATGGTTTTTAGTATATCTCTTCCATATAATTTATTGATGATTATTATCCTTATGAAGTGATGACAATTTAAATTTAAAAATAATTTACAGCAAGTGTTGTGGTGTTTACTCCGGGTGTTTTTTTTTTTAGCGATATCATCACTTGTTTTACCATTAAACAATTCTTCATTTAAAAAAAAAGATATTACATATAGCTATTCCTGGCTATTGAAACTCATGTCATCTTTCAAAATCATACGAGAATCGCTTTTAATCCTGATTGTTTTTGCATATTAGTACAAATAAATCATGCATATATGAAACATAAATAAATATGTGTGAATAATTAGAAACAGGGACAAGAGTTGTTCATTGTTTAAGTAATAAAGGTAATACCGTAATAAATATTAGGTAAATCTTTCGAAGAGACTGGTAGTCAGATGCTAAATATAACTTGATGCGCAATTGAAACTATCACTGAAATGAACGGAATTCCCACCATGTGCTTAGAAAAAGAGAAACATTAACCCAAACACATCACTATGAATAAATAAATATGAATGTTGTGAACAAATATAAGCCATTGTACTTAATTAGTAGTAATGTAAGATTAATCAGAAAAAAATCCATATGCATTTATAAACCTAACATATATTCCTACAATTGTATACGTTACAGGTGAATGAACTTATTCCTATTATTACAAGAAATTATGAATAATTTACGAGTAAGATAGAATCTATTCCACACATGAAATATTAGAGATATATTTACAGTTCCTCGTTATAGTTTTTACATTATTACCATGCCAGACAACACTTATGATTATTCGCATATAGCATCATTCCGATCTCGCATGTATCGATTTGACCCCTGGTCGCTTGAACATGGACATGGAGTACTCGAGCCGGGCTCTGCGGATCAGGCCGATCTACATAATAATAAGTGCGTAGCGATCTCACTGGAATGGACACGCGTGTGGGATTAACTCCGCGCGAAGGCCTCTCTCGTTGGCTTTTAATTGAACTTCATGCCTAAACGCACAACAACTACAGGGGCACTGGAATTGTGAGTGGATGCTGATTAGAGATTCACGGGTTTGGCTTGAAGCTTGAAAGCTTGGTTTGGCTTGGTTTGAAAAAGCTTGAAAAATCAAGCCAAGCCTGTCGTTCAAAAAAGCTTGACTTTTCAAGCCAAGCCAAGCTTCTATTCCACCAAGCCCAAGCCAAATCAAGCCTAACATTTAAAAAAGCTTGAATTTTCAAGCCAAACCAAGCCTTCGACTGTCAAGTAGCTTGGTTGAAAACAAGCTTTTTCAAGCTTTTCTTAAGAAATGTTTTCGAGGCCGACAAAACCGTAATTTTATGGTGGTAACGTACTTTCTAATTGCTTCGGCACATTTTTGCGAAATTCTAAGAATTGGAGTTCCCAGTAGGACCAGCCTTCATTACCTGTCAGGCTAGTAAGCTGCAAAAATTTGTAAATAGGAAACTATACCCTTCATCATTCTTATTATGCAAAGACCACTTATTTTCGATCCCGACCGACGCCAAATATTTCTAATTTTAAATGGCACAAAATTAACCCCTGCGGTGCACTCTCCACGCCAGCAATGAGTGACCGTGAGGTGACGCCTGGTAAGCGCTTGCACGGTGCAAATATTTCATTATTACCGATAAAGCAGATTGGCACACCCAGCAATGGGTAATAATCCGTGATGATATATTTATTTATTTTATTTAATTATAAGCTCAAAGCTTCAAGAAATTAGATTTGATTATCAAACAAAAAAAAATTATTAAATTTATCTGATTACATTTCACATAAACCTACACTCTATGTGTTTCAACTATAGAGTCGTGGGGAGATAGGTGTAGTTTGGTCTTGTTGTTTGATTGGGTAATTGCAATAATAATTATTGCATTTTAAAGTTGCATTATATACAATGTTTTGTTATTCTGGTATTTCCGAATCATAGAGACGAGACAATTTCTGTTTGTGGATATGTATATTTATATTCAAATATTTTCAATGCTATTTTTAGCTCTACCCCTAATGTATCCCTAATAAACCGCTCTTGTCTGTGACAAATATAATAGACAATATCAATGTACCGACAAAGAGAGCATTCTCTTTTAAATATTACCTTGATAATCACGGCTTATTACCTAGTTCTGAGGGTTTTTAATTTTCTTTTATCGTTGAGGGTATTTACTTTTGTGCTATTTGAATATGGACATAATTACTGTAATTATATTTATGTATTTATCTTACATGATTCTGTACTCAAAAATCTGTAGAAATTTCATAAGAAGAAGCGAGTAGGTATTTATGTCACGAACAAACAAAATTTCGGGGAAATTTCCGTCTGTAGGGTTTTATGATTTCCAGATGTATTTGAAGTAGGTATAAAAGATAAAAGATCAGTCTCAGGTCATTTTCATCCCATTTTACATTCCAAAATATTTATTTATTTATTTGAACACTGTTCTTGCGTGTTTGGAGACTTGAGTTGTTTATTTATACAGGGTGAATATGAACTATATAGTATGAGAAACTCTAACAGTTTGTTGGAAGTCCATTTCGAGTAAAAATAACATTATGAACTTAAGTCCTATTCATTTCAATTATTAAAATACAATAAAGTCTAACTAATGCATATGCCTACTTGAATGAATGCAGTCAACGAAAATAATAAAAGAAACGTAAAAATTGAAGGGTAAATATTTAATAAAAGATAATAAATTTGTGTTTATTGTATACTCTCAAAAATAAAATAAATGATTGAAATATACATTTCAATATTTTTATATTTTAATAATTACAAAGAAAAAAAACACTTGGTGTAAGTAGCATAAATTTTATTTCATCGTTTTGTTTATCTTTGCGCATAAGAAGATATTTTTCAATTGTACCACAATAAATTTATGTAAAACAAAACGTGATTTATACATCGTTACGATACAATGAAACATCGACATAACATATCAATATATTGATACATCAATATTCCAATACATCGATATATATCGGATTTATCGGTATTTCGATATATTTAATTTAATTCACATCGAATATTTATATTAAAATCTTGATACCGAACAGCTACTACGGGTTTTCAAGACCCATATACCTACTGCGCGTATGAGCATTTATAAAGCTTGAAAGCTTGAAAAAGCTTGAAATAGCTTGAAAAAGCTTGATAAAGCTTGATAAAGCTTGAAAATCAAGCCAAGCCTAAAATATTTAAAGCTTGAAGTTGTCAAGCCAAGCCAAGCTTTGTCTCCATCAAACCCAAGCCAAGCCAAGCCTAACATTAAAAAAAGCTTGAAGTTTCAAGCCAAGCCAAGCTTTTTTATATCAAGCCAAGTAGCTTGGCTTGGTGAATCCCTAATGCTGATGATAATAAATATACCTACTGTAGGTTTCTATTATTCTATTATTAAAATGATAGTATTTATAAGTCTTTATATGAATAAAATTATAAGGCATGAGTGGTTAATTATAAAAATAAGACCGTTTGTACGACTTGATTGCCAGCCGGAGGAGGGAATTGATGACGTCCTGTGATGGCGTTATGTTGTCGGGTGAATCATGTAATTTCCAAAGTATTAATAGTACAAATCAAAACTGACAACTGACAGTATATAATATAACTTATACCGTGTGAATATTATTTTTTTTATCATAATTCGAAGTAAAGCTTTCATTTCGCAATAATAAATCAATTGAATAATTATGATGTAATGTCAAAACTGGCAGTATAACCTATATTTTGTTAATTTTGTTATTCATCAAAATTCGCAGTATAAATAGTTATTTAGCAATAATAAACGAATTGAATAAATACGATATAAGTGCAATGAATGAAACACCGTCTGTACAATAGCAAAATGCACAATATGATATATCAAGAATTAACAAAACTATCAACATACAACGAAACACAAATTACCGACACCAACATGACCAATCACATGATTGACAGAATGACATGAATATTCATATAAATTAAATATTTACTTTTACCCTGGTTACAATACCTTTTCTAACCTAACCTATAGATCAATCCATAACAAATGAATTCAGTGGAAGGCAGCTGTCAGAAATAAATTGCATACTTATACATATTTTATGATGGAGCCAAGGAAAAAATTAGGGTGTAATTTTATGAATAATTTCTACCAAAATTTCTATCATTTTAAATAAATAAATAAATAAATATATCATCACGGCTTACACTGAATCGGTAATGATGAAATATTTACACCGTGCGGGCGCTTACCAGGCGACACCTCACGGGCACTCATTGCTGGCGTGGAAAGTGCACCACAGGGGTCAATTTTGTGCCATTTGAAATTTGAAATATTTGGCGTCAGTCGGAATCGAACCCGGTTCCCCAGATTCGCGACCTGACACTCAGGCACGCGGCCACAAGACCCTATCATTTTAATAAGATATATACTTATTTTTTTTTAAATATGCAAAAGTGAGGTTAAAATCACATCTGCTCTCCACTTATGACGTCATGTTGGATTGCCTAATTGTATTTAATTTTTTGCCGTTGGTTGGACGGAGATAGCATATACCCCTCTGAAACTTCTATGATAATGGCATAGCGAATAAAAGTCTCATATATGCTATGTGTGTACGACAAAGATGCTAGATAAAAGTTTAGTAATTATTGCACTTGAAATTGATGACGTGAGGACCAACTCGGAGATGAACAACTGACAAAAAAATATGTTATTTTCACGAAGAGAATAGACGTATAGGTTAATACACACATCGTTTTTAAGTTGGTATTAATAACGTATTTCAAAATTGGTATGGTATAACTTAACAAAAAATATAGCAAGACAAAACTAGTAGATAGAACGGAAAATAGATTTGTGCATTGTATCTTAGTTTAAGTTACATGAAGAGTTGTTTAGAAATTTGCATAAAAAATTAAAAAGTTTTGTGGGTTATGTTAGGTCGTTAAAACGGCTTGTTTTGTGTGCACATGTTTTGTGCATAAGGATAGGTTCTGTTAAAGAATGATTAGAAAAAACTGCCATTAAAACAAATATTTACATTTTTTGTCATTTAAAAAATAAAATATTTGTCGAGAATATAAATATTCTAGTCGTGAAGAATGCTAATTTTGTCGTAACATATCTCAATTCTATCGAGTTGAAAACTAGCACTCTCACAAAAGTACAAATATCTTGAGAAAAACATTATGTATATTGGAATCTATTTTCCCAGTATTGAGACATACATAAATACCTACTTTATTACTGATTATTCACTTTATTAGCATCTTCCTCTAATCTTAATAACAATAACTTTAAAACCTTAAATGGTACGTAAATTCCTTTTAATATAAATACTTCAGTAAATAAAAAATATTGCAATAAATTATTTTTATACTAATTTACACTCGTATACTTACTTTTTAAAATTAGCTTATAATCCTCATTATTTTTAAAATTAAGAGTTATTAACTTAGCAGTATTGAAAATTGTAATACAAATGTAAAAATTTATCAGAATAAATTTTCTAATGGCTTATTTGCAAAATAGTGCAGCAAGATAAAAGTCACTGTCATCGCCGCATATGCTTAAAGCTCACCTGTTCTTGTAGTCGGCCTATATCTCTCAGGGGCGACGCGATCTTCATTGGTTGGTGCTTGCTTCGGTTGCGCACAAATCTTCCTCTTGGTTTGCGTTCGCTGTTGCGAGCGGTTGTGTTTTTTTCTAAGGCTCGTGCAAACAATATTTTGGTAACCACGAGGTAATGTTCCAGTAATACGACCTGGTACTAGGTGAGTCTAAGGCTCTATTTACTTGTTTTATATTTGTAAAATATTGTTTATAACTTATGTATAATTTATTTCATTGTATGAATTTCATAATATGATTTCTGCCGTGTAACTTCTTGTAATTTGAATTATTGTAAATCTGTATAAATTATTCTATGTATTTTAATTGTAATGATGTTGTCTAGGATATCGTTTGCAAAAGGAACAATATAACTTACGGCTGCTCAGAAATAAAGAGTTTATTTTTTCCTTGGAATTCTCCCTTCGCCACTCGGCTACAAAAAAACCCATCCCCGAACCTACGTTACGTTACAATAGATTTAGAAACATTTATGGTATACTGAAATAAAATTATTATCATCAATAAAAATTTAGACAACCGATATGATAGATTGTTACATTGTTAATCTTATTCTAAAAATAAATAATACTTATCATTTATTGTAAAATTTACAGAATCTTTTTCCTATGTTGGTGTAAAAGAGAGTGCGGGAAAAGCTTGAGCGAGAGCAAGTGTTCGCGTTTTATTGGGTGAAATTTGCCAGGATCTGTGTCGCAGCTTCCGCGTCTAAAATCAAAACGTACAAGTGATGGAAGCGTCTCCAGATCGGCAGCTCGAGTTATGAATAAAGCGAGAAGGAGATAAAAGAAAGGGAGATAAACAGCAAGGCGGAAAGTTCAGACTCCCCAGGCCAGTATCATTGGAACCTCTGTCAGAGGATTACGTTGAAAAGATATGCCGAAGTGCCATTCGAATCATATTGCGCGATATCTATCTAAGCTCCCTTTTTGATGCTGCACGAGCTGCCGCCATTGTTATATCCGTATCCGCTACTTCATGCCACTTTTCCTCCAAGCGCCGTCTTCCTAACGACTTCCATCCGACGCCTGCATTTTGCCGCTTCCAACCAATAAACACCCCTGCTAACAGATCAATTCCACTGCCTGTATTTCAATCAAAAATATATTTGGAAATGTTAAAAGATTTTGTGTAAGGCAAGGGCATTGTAAAATACAGAATTTTATACTCTGAGACTGTGAATACACATCTCGACACACATCTTGGATTTCACTGCGAATATTATTCTAGCAGCCAACGTCGCCTTTGACAAACCATATGTGTATTCTACGCCTTCAACACCAGAATAAAATTATGTTAACAGAAGTTCGCTGGGAATTTTGAAAGTGAAATGTCGCGACTTTCATGATAAATCCTTCTATAACGATTTAAGTTTTGACATAAAACTATATAACGGCATATTAAAAGCAAAATTCGGCTTACACTTGTCACATAATTCATGTTTATAACACTTGGGTTAAGAACCCTGAAATTTTCACCTGAGAAATTTTTCACAGCGCGTTATACCATGAAAATTTTAAAGCATCGTAAAATATCCTGTCTACTGTCTACTTCATCATGATCAAATAATAATATATCATTAATGCATTACTTTTACATTACCTATAAATTTATTAATAACATTTTT
Source organism: Harpalus rubripes (assembly GCA_963082715.1). NCBI lineage: Eukaryota > Metazoa > Arthropoda > Insecta > Coleoptera > Carabidae > Harpalus > Harpalus rubripes. The sequence goes on from OY720451.1 coordinate 29,284,440, forward strand.
AAATAGTTTGCAATTAGCGATAGAATATTATTTTATACATCTAATATCAGAAACAGTAATATTATTTATACTTTATAGCTCCTAACATGCAGCTATTATTGGAAAGTTAAGTACTAACATATACTACAAAATTTTACTCTCTAGAAGATTTATTTCTATATTTTTATTTATTTTCATCGAATTTCAAGAAATAATATTTACAGATTTCAAATTTTGAGGCATACGTATTAAAAAATAATAATAATAACATATATCCATATATTTTAAATTGTTTATACTTAAGTACTAGATAAGTGCCAGGGTCAAGACATAAAGATAGGTCGGCGTATTAGTTCGTTAATCATGAGTGAAATAGATATACCTATAACGGCTAAGGAAATTAAACGTAGGTGTAGGTACTTCCAGTTGGATGTGATATAGATGGCGGAAAGTAATACATACATACCTACGTACAGAAGATGGTGGCTGCATTGTAAATACCTACTACCCTAGAAATTTCAATATTTTGTTGCAATGTATTCTTTTAGCTAAAATATAACAAAGAAACACAAAATTAGAGCGCGGAAGCAGATATTTATATACATTTTTTTGAATAAATAAAGTCAGATTTTACCTATTCTAAAGACTGTAGGTTCAAAAAATACTTTAATGTAACGTAAACTAACGCTAAGAACTCATATTTACGACGAAATTCGGGTGGTTACATTAATTTTATAGGAATTTAACCATACTTTATTCAGAAAAAATGCCAATATCACTATAAATATTGCTTTCTGGGTCCTAATTTTTGTGGAATTTAGTGTTTTTAATAGCTTTGCAACTATATATGTATATGGAAAAAAATAAATTCTGGGACACAGTCATGTAATTTTTATTATTTGCTTCGATGTTTCGATCCTACCAGCATCATCCTGAGGAAAATTTTGCCATTAATGACATTCGTAATTTAAATAAATTACGTCAGTAATAAAATGCACACTCACTGAAGCACATGGACATAATGTATAGCCATCAACATGAAATTCTTGAGTGATAGGTATTCTAGACTTTAGCCAAGATGGTTTATAATAACAAGTTATAATACCTATAGGTTTTGTTTGTATTATTATTTTTTACCTTCCGTCACCTTTAGGTAAGGAAGGTATTGTATTGTGATTATTTAAAATATAGGTATGTACTTATACTCAATTTTCTTATTATGGCTTTTATTTTAAAAATTCAAAATTTCAATTTATCTATACATGACATGTCTCCTACGTCACAAACTACCAAGCCTACCTAGCCATCACATTGTGCGTTAGTTCATAGAAGTAATCTGTAGATGTCACTATTTTGTATTTTGAAAAATACAATAACTGTCCTATCTGTAGTTGAGGTGATCCGTGCTTCATATTAAATGGATAAGAGTTATAAAATTATAAAGAAATTAAATTTCATAAATTAGCTAGCTATGCTAGAAACAGCTACTGTATTAAGAAAATTCTGATTGAAAGATGTCAGTGTCAATTGACATATTCGTAGTATATTTGTGTTATAACTTTCTCGAAATATAGGATATTTTTACTCGAAACTTTCTGTATGGAATTTGTATAAAATACATACAACTGTCTAAAGGTAATGTATAGTGTACAAGAAATTTAGAATCTTTTACAAGCAACTGTCTGTACGCAATTTATAGAAAATACATACGCATTTACGAATATTCTACCGGTAGAAACCGCATCTACTGACTGTGTTCGAAAACACGAGTGGTAAAAAGTTACCGTGTTCGAAAATTGTACAATATCTACTAGATCCATCTACGGTATTCATGAAAAATCTTATCTCAAAAAAAAGATAGTGATGCAAAGCGAAGCGCGCGCGTTAAAAGTTGGTTAACTATATCAAATTTTTAACCTGTTTCGAATTTTCAAATTTTTTATAGGTTATGGATCTACCCTGTTTACCACTTGCGTTCTTAAAATATCGATTCCGGTAACTATAACCTGATAAACAGCTGTTTACCAATAACAGTTCACCGGTAGAATTTTCCTAAATGCCTCATATAATTGACGGAAGGTAATGTGCTGGCCACATCAGATTTTTACTCACGCACTTAGTAACGAGGAACACACCAAGTTTCACTTACAGTTAAGTTGATTTACGAAGTCGATAGTAGAAGACCATACATAGTGATAAAAATTTCCTTGTTTTTCTATTAGCTTAACTATTAGTCTGTTTGCTTATTTTTGTCTAGTGAAAGGTATCAAAGAAAGTAGATGTAATTTTTATTAACTGCATTAGTGAGGTAAACAATATGAAACGACAGTAATATATCTTAATTGTGAGGTCATTATCTTCCCCAAAAAGGATTTCTTAATTCCGTGGAAGAGAATGTTTACCAACGACAGCGACCCAGTCTCGTTGTGATCAAGTACGTATATAAATAACAGTGAAACAAGGGGTACGTGTGCACAAGCCGTGATTAATATTCTAGCAGGCTGTGATCTCAGATTACGCGAGTCATCGGGTTGCTAACATTACACTTTCCCTCCCCCTCGCCCTTACATCCCCGCATCCATCGAGGCTGGTCTAGCAGTCATGTATATGCATATCAACCCTTGCCCAAGCCGACCCTGTTTAGACTACGGGTCGTGAGCTACAGCGATAATTGAAATGAGTGAATTATTTGATATTGCTTATCGCGAAGAGGGGTTGTTTGTATAGGGAGAGAATGGGTTTGAAATATTAGTCACTCGTTAGGAAAATTGCTTTATTACTGTCACTGTCTTTATTCTACATAAATACAAAGGAATTGATTTAGTGGATTTTAAGTATCAACTACATTCGGTCTAATATACAATATTAATTTATTTTTACATCTTGCTGTAATTAATAATTCTGTATATATGTAGGTACACACATATATGCTTGAGTGTAATTTATTGTTTGATATTTTACTTTTACTGTATTTAAAAATTGTTAAACAAAATTATTTAGAGTTTTTCACGAGTTACATAGGCCAATATTTTTTTACTCACTAATTGTACTTTTGTCCTTGCACTTTTTTGCTATAAAATTAATAAGCAGATACCGATAAATTAAAAGTATATATTCCATGTTCAAAAAAAAAAAAAAAACGTAGAAGTGAATGTAAAAAGTCAATTTTTCGTACTTACTGCATGTGCAAATAGCCTTATTGTAAATTTGTTTGTATTATGAGTATTTTCATCTTAATCTGAATTTCTCTACATTTCAGTAAAGATTATAGTACTTTTTTTAGTTTTAATTTATTTAATGGTCATTTATGATAGGTATAAGTGTTAAACATGACATTTTATTTCGTGAGAAGGAAGTTTGGAACATGACGCGAAGAAAAGTGCTCCAAACCTTCGTACAGTATAAAATCACTAAATTTGTATTTCTAATAATTTTTTTCCATATGTCAAAACTGTCATTTTTTGTTCCAATCGTCATTACCAAGGTAACTAATTCGCTTTTAACACTAGTGTTAAAAGTAACAATGGTCTATCACTTTTTAACACTGGTGTCATAGTAGAATTGTAGAAAATAGTTATTTATATAAGTAATCACCTTTGAAAAGAGTGATATTGTTTGATAAACAAAATACTTGCAAATTATCTGAGTCAAATAATATCACGTCTTCTTAACGTATTATGTACAAAATTATATCTAATTCCGCTAAAATAATTTAAAAATATACAAAATTCTAGGTTTTTCTATGATAGCTCAATGTACATAATTTAGATCTTTCTTCTGATGTAGAGGAATTAAGGGTGTCAATAATTTATAAATTGTTATTAAAGAAATCATTATTATCAGTTTATCAGTTGTGTAATATTCTTTTTCTATTTTGGTTCTTTAATATGTATTTTATGAAACTCTTTTGGATGTCATAAAGTAGGTACTTATTCTTTATGACATCCAAATGAGTTTCATAAAGTACATATTAAACAACCGAAATTATTTTATTTTTTTGAAAAAATGACCAAAATAGAAAATATAGTATAAAATCTACGTTTCATAAGACATTTCAGCGCACTTTTCTCCTTAGAAAACTCGCGGCAAGCCGCTCGTTTCTAAAATAAACGCGAGCGCTAAAATCATGTCTTATGAAACTTGTGCTTTAATGTACTATTATATATCACCGTGGGATATATACCAAATCGCACTCATTTTCGTTATGTAATGGCCTTCTTAGCCCAATGAGTGCGGTAATGAAATTCTAGTGTGGCAACAATTTTCATTAAAGTACTAAATAGGATAACAAGGCTTTCACATAATTAAGACGAGTGCGATATGATACACGGTAATAACATAAAATTTTGTACGATGTTATGGGATACTCTGCGGACTCGTAGAGCAATTCACAATACGTGCGTTAATAATGTCTATACTCCACTTACATCGTAATTAACTATTATGTAACTGAGTTACGTAAAAAAAATTACAAAACTTATTTCTTATCAATTATGTAAAGTGATATTTCATATCGTTAAAAGGTTAGGTAAAATTCAACTTTTTGAAACGGAATTAGATAAAGTATATTGTCATTAAGTCTGTCTAGTACATACATCTACAGAAAAGCTAGAAAAACATTTTTAATTACAAAATCTCATATACACAGCAATACATAAAAATATAACATAAAACTGGAAACACAAACTTTGTTATTCATTAACGCGTTGGTTGTAAAGTAGCATAAAAAGTAAAAGGAGAAAAAGTGTAGTGAGAATCTTCTGTATGTAAATCAACGTCCTTACTCGGTGTTTGTCGCTTGTTTTAATTATTCCGCACGCAGGCAACGAGCTTGGCCGCCTGGGATCTCAGTGCCACCCTGTAGAATTAGACCCTGCCCGAACACTCGGGTCACAGTGTTAGGACAAGTGTTTTTTGCGTTATCTATGTTAACTAAATGACGACCATCTCCTGGGAATTGCACGACGGAAGTACGTACAGTTCGCAGCAAAAGTTACACAGCACTAGGATTAATTCTTCAAAGTGTAGTGGTATGAAAATTTCGATTGTAATTATTAAATGAATCTATTATTGTTATTAACAGTGATACCAGTATCAATAAATTGTTGTTACATATCTATTTTCCCTACTATATCTACCGCCTTCGAATAATTTCTCATGTTAATTACAGATCAAATTCATTATAAGCGGATTTTTTATGAACTTATAACACAAACGTAGATAATATATTAGTTAGTAAAAAAAAACATGGACGATTAAAAAATTCTTTTTTGTTCTTAGTTCTTAATACTGCATTTATGACAGGATTAATATTATTTCACAAAGATGTCAGACGTAACTGAAAAATACTTGAACATTAATTATTGATTAACAACACAGCCATCACACGGTTTTATAAAACTGTCAGTGTCTGCTCATTCTTGTTTTACCTCCCCTTTTACTATTTACTATAATAGTTATTTGTGTACTAAGGGTAAAAATGCTACATTGTCGCACGAGCATGATATTTGAAGCTCGAAGCGCAGCCGAGAACTTTAATTAATTGTATTTTTGTCCAGCTTGCCCAAAAAGCGATCTTTTGAGTGCCTGTTTTGCCTGTGGTTTATTTCTTAAAACTGGCGAACAGATCTTGCGCTCGAACTGTTAAGAAATGAACTACTTTGCGCACGCAAAACAGGCACTAAAAAACTCACTTTCTTGGAAAGCAGACAAAGAAGAATTTTTAATTTCTAATTCTTCATCTCTTCAAACCATTTTCGTCATTTTATTTTCTATTTCGGTCGGTGTTCTGATGAGTATTAAAAGCACTGTAAACACGTCGTTTAGAAGATCTATAAGCGAACTGTTTGATACAAATATATTGAAGTATACAGACAAAATAAACTGTCAAAAAGTGAAATATCAATTGCTGACGGGAATCGCTACAAACATAACTGACAAAAAAAACACAGTCATATTTTTAAGAAGTCGCATTTTTACTTCCATGTACAAAGTAAAGGAAGTATTGTATTCGCGAAAAATTTCGGTTTCCAGATTTTAACGGAAATATCCATTTTGGCCATCCCTGAATCCATTCTGACTAATTTCGTCGTGACGTCTGTACGTACGTATCTCGCATAACTCAAAAACGGTAAGCCGTAGAAAGTTGAAATTTTGTATTTAGGACTTCTATAACATCTAGTTGTGCACCTCATTTTTTGGTCATTACATAATTTCCAGAAATGGTACTTTATTTGAAGCCTATAATAGATTTTAATGAAAAACTATATTAAAATATTATCCAAAACTTTTCAAATTTAGTACATAAGACTTTTATGTCAATTGAAATAACATAGCAGAATTTGGTTATAACAGGCTAACCGGAAGTGACATATTACCTGAAGTTGTTAACAGTTTTTCTTGAATAAAATGGTTTCATTTTGATGTTAGAAATAAATGCTTCAAATAAGAGCTTTAGAGAATTAAATTCTGCGTCTAGCACATCAAGTATTATTAAATTAGCCTTTTGTATAAGCGAGATATGTAAATTTAAAACTTATATACTTTTTGGTTTTTGTAATGAAGCTTGCTATGGATTAGGACAAAAAATAACAAAAAATAAAAAATAGTTGTTAATGTCAAATTACGTCAAATACGTGCAATTTTATAATTGAGTCTATACTTCATATTAGTCTTGCGTACAAGGAAGTCGTGTGGTGTCCACATCAGATTTTTTTGAATCTCATGACAAGAAATAAATAGGAACACAACTGAAAAGTTTATTATTATTATTGTACAAAATAAACAGGCGTGTATAAATTGAAATTTTACTTTAAGAAGTGAAGTCAGCTGAAACATTGCAAAAATAATAATTTGTTTAATTTTTACTAATCAGTCGATACGAATTTCATAGCGATATATCGCACCGACATATATTGATAAATTACTTGATTTACCGTTCAAATATTTATCGAATATTTATATTCGTTTTATTTTGTAATATATCGATATATTTTATTTATCGATATATCGTTGCCATTCGTATCTCTAACGATTCGAGGCCATAATTTTGAGAAAATTTTATAAGATAATTGAGACATATAATAATCAATGTTAGCTTAAAATATTTGCACCGCGCCACCGCTTTTCTTACTTACATTAACTTACGTCTGCAAGGTTATGTTTTATGTTTTATGTCAGAATAAATTTTCAATTTCTATTTTATAAAATATTTGCAATGAATGCGAATAATAGGACGTCAAATATTATGTAATGCAGTGGGGGATGTAATAATTCTTACAAAATTGCCGATTGAAGTATCAAATTTTATAAATTTCCTAGAAGATTATATGAGGAACAGATGTATAAGAAAATAACTTTTCATCAAATATCTTCTACTAATATGAAAAATTCTTTTAGGTATATATATTTTCTCATTGTAAAAGATATTTATCGTATGAATAAAATTCCAACAATGGTCGTCTGATTGCAATAATGAATTATATAAAAATGTGTTTCTTAAGTTAATATTTGAACAAGATATAATACAAGAAGCATAGAATTGTCTTAAAATTGTATAATACTTGCAGTTGTATGAAATAGAAGTCTATTTTTGACACAATTCGTCTATTTATTATAGATTTTGTATATGTAATGTTAATGTTAAAGATAGGAATTCACATGGTTCGTATTTTTCGTGTATTTTCTTTTCCGAGCTTGTGCAACTGATTCCACTTATATTTTCAATGAAGAATCTTCTTCGTTTATTGCGAATATAAAAGAAAGATGCTAACATCATACAATGATATCGTGATATGTAGAAATTTTCTTCTTTCCAATCATTCAAGTTTTCCAACTTTTTAATCTTAGTTTCCATGCATTGTGCATCTTGTAACATTTATCTAATATTATAAATTATAATATAAATTTAAATATGATAAAATGGTTCACAGAAATCACACATATTGTGAGAAAAATTATATTTTCTGCCACAGTACCTTCGCTGGTATTTTGACTTTTTTGATTGTCACATCACATATATAGCATTTTAAATAATTTCTTTATTTATTTCAATATACTATGACGTATAATATTCATATACAACAGTAAAAACTAAAAATAAAATTGTAAATTGTATCACTTTCTCGAAATGTCAAAATTTATTAGGTACCCAAAAATGCCAATGTAGCCGTTAGGGGCGCTGGCGCTCAAAATGTGCACATCGCCTATATCAAAGTTTACATGGTTTACATGCTGTACGTATTGTCCACATTTGACATCATTCTTTTCATTGTTTACACAATGTTTACGTATGTATGTAAACTATGAGAAATTACGCGTATAGACGCACATCCCTGCTACCCTGCTTACTAATTACAAATTGTCCACTTATTTCTATGTTTCTAATTTAAATTTTAAGTTTGGTTATTTACGTCTCTTATTCAAATGCGCTTTAAGACATCATTCATTCTACAAAAGTATCTTCATTTATACATTCTCAAAAAACAGTTATGAGTGAAGTATAGTAAATGTAAACTGGTAAAAAAAACATATCATTAATATTCAAAACTTTAGTTGAAAATTAGTTAATATTATGTTTCTAATTATACAGAAAATTTATTTTATTAACATAGTTTCTAGTCTACTGATTAGATTTTGCAAAATAACAAATATTTAGTTGTAAATATTAACCAATTAAAATTATTTATGATGTGAACAAGTCATTGTTCTAACAAATTGAATTCTGTTACGAGAATGTTAACCTACAGAGGGATCAAATTATTTCCGGTTTCGGTTGTCTTTGAAGAATACTTGGAATAATCGTCATATGAAACCACTCATCATAAAGTATAATGTATACGTCAACCATATCATTAGCGTTCTTATTATCGTGACGATTATGTCCAAACTTTATAGGATTAGGATATCCTTGTTGAATTTCAAAAACCATTTCTGGCATAAATATTTATAAATCATTGTGAATTTAAACCGGAGGTCGCGCTAAGTGCTTCATTTTGTACACGGCACCTGTGATTATTTACATAAACGAAGAAACAAAATTATAAAAAGTTGACTGCGGGGTTGTGTCCCCAGAGTCTTGATGCTGACGTCACGGCATGCAAATTTCATCGCTCTCTCTTTCTCGCAGTGTTAACTACATTATTAAACACAATTTCTTTTATATGCGACAAAAATACACTAGTACCGGTATTTCTGGTTGTTGTTGCTCTTAATTGTCGGCACTTTTTTGCTTTTTTACGTTTACGGTCTGCTGTGAAATTGCTCCAGCTGGCAACAATGGTCGCCAGGACACTAAGAAACAATTTCGTTTTACTTTCATCCGGACCTTTCTTTCAAATGGAAATTTTACGATACTTTGACGCGAGAAATTTTATTAAATATGTCCGCCCTTGGAGTGACTGCTTTTTTTGAATCAGATCTCAGGATTTTAAAAGGAATTTTATTACTATATTATAATTTTCGTCTTTTTTATTCCCACTTATTTCACTAGGCCACAATTGCAATTCTTTTGAGGATCTTTTACTGATTTACAATTTAACTTTATTAAAATTTTACTAAATGTCTTACACTTTCATTCAGATTTATATATTTTTCTTTCAAATTAAATTTTCGTTATAGACTTTTGCATACTTGTATTACTTATTTCCATAAATATTTGTAACTTTAAAAGAAAATTTCTTGGAGATGTTGGTCGACGGATTTTTAATTTCAAAATTTCTTTATCATCGGTTTATTTAAACCTTAATCCTGAATCTATGAAAACCAGCTTCAGAATCAACACTACATAACATTGGTTTACATTTGAATGGGACAATAAACCAGGATTTTTGCACTTTTAATAATAATTTACGATGCCAGTAATACTCATATATCTAATTCTTTGGTAAGTTTTATAAATAATTTTCTTATGTCATTCTATATAAGAGTTATTGTAAATTAAGTATATTTAAAAACATCAATTAGAATATGTTCTTTTGTTCAATTCATATATTGTATTGTTGATTGTGAAACTTGTTTTTACAGTTTCATGACTAAAAAAACCGAAACGTCGATGATAAAGAAATTTTAAAATTATTTAAATCCCTAGACCGACATTCCCAAGAAATTTCCATTTAAGGTTGAAAATTTATTACCAATTTGTAATTTTGTCTTTGTAGAGGAGTCAAAAATACCCAAAATTCATTTTTATTCTCAATAGTTAGTAAATAAAATAGAGTAGCGCAGTATCCCCAACTTTTTTGAGTAGTTCGAAATTTTAAAATATTCTTACTGGAAATTCTATTATTATGTAATAATAAATTTATGTTGTACTTATCTTTCTTTGCATAATATGCGTTACTACCAAAAATTCATAAAAATTCTTTATCGAAATTTTTCATTAACGCACGAAATTGAATTAAATTTTCATTTTTATATATAGTACAACATGAAGATCAAAGAGTAATAATTGTTCTCGTCAACATCGTTGATCACAACCTGAAAAGGTTTATGAAAAAGCAGAAATCTATGTGAATTATTTTTAAATAAAATAATAAATAAATATATCATCACGGCATATTACCCATTGCTAGGTGTGCCAATCCGCTTTATTTAACCCTGGTAAACACGCGCGCGGTCTCTTGGACCGCAGACTAAATAAATCTTAAATATAATCTTTAAGCAAGCGCTTGTTGTATTGAGCGTCTTAGCATCTTTCGAGCAGTGTTTAGGGGTAGTAATGAATTAATACTATAACAAATCAGTACGTTTTTAGTGATTTATAAACAACTGAGGTGTGGAAGACCTGCGCATATTTTGATGCAACATTTTTTTCTTTTATTTTTTTATGACGTAAGGTAAATTATATTTATTATAGTTTGTTAGTATGGAATGTTTGTGACCGTTTTGGTTAATATAGGTTAGAATGTGTGACTACCAAAAGGAACTAGAGCGGCTTCAGCGTCTTTTCCAAGAAGTGCCAACAGATATCGAATATGATGAAGAAGATACATTTTATTTTAATTTTCTGTTATGTTAGTTCTTCAAAATTAAAATGACTATTAGTTTGTAGTCATAGTGTGTGCGTGCGCGCGCGCCCGCGCGCGTTTGTGTGTGTGTGGGTGTGCGCGTGTGCGCGTGTGAGTGTGAGTGTGTATGTATGTGTGTGTGTTTGTGTGTGTGTATGTGTTTTTGTGTGTTTGTGTGTGTGTATGTGTTTGTGTGTGTTTGTGTGTGTGTGTGTGTGTGTGTGTGTGTGTGTGTGTGTGTGTGTGTGTGTGTGTGTGTGTGTGTGTGTGTGTCCACTCTAACTCAAATACTATCATTCAGAAAATTTTGAAACCTTTTATTTCTACCTTATTCTAATAGGGGAAGAAGCCATTAACCGGAAATGGTACTTTACTAATATCTCAATAGTATATTAAAGAACGTGTTTTATAAGACATGTTTTTCTCGCACGCGTCAAAATTTAGAAAACGAGCGTTACCGAGTTTTCTAATTGACAAGTGCGAAAGGAAGTCTTATAAAATGAGTTCTTTATACTATTTTTTTATATTTTGCGCCTTCTACAATAATATTTACTTACTCAATTTGTCATTATATTTGTAACCATTTGTACATTTTCATGTAAATAATCTTCCCTAAATAAAGAAAAATAATAATAATTTCGACATTATATTATTAAAATGAATTGTCAATTAACTAAAAATAAATTAGGTAAAAATGGGTTAAAGAAACGTCATCTAGTACCAACCGTCTAAAACAAAAAATTGCGTATCGAAATGAAGGTCATTACGATACGCAATTGCGTATCGTAATGACTTCATTATGAACGCAAAATATAAAAAATAGTTTTTCTTTGAAAAATACCTCCATATGTTATTTTTTCGAGAATTGTGTTATTATAAAAATTAAAGATTATTAAATTTTCCACAGATTTGCATAAATGCTTTTTCTATATTTTGTGGATAAATTTGTAAAATTATTATTCAAATCCCGAAACCTACGCTTTAAACAATCACAAGTCCTTGGTTACACAGTTCATATCACAAATGTATGTAACTAACAGATAAAAGAAAATAGTAAATAGAACCATAGTTATAAAGATTGGATCTTAATACAGTTTCCATCATAACTAAACTTGTAAGTATACATATATTTAAATTAATAAAAAATAAATAGCAGGAATGTGGGCCACATCAGATTTTTTTATTACTGCTGTCTACAAAAAATGTATCATCAAATATAGGTACACAGAAACATACAATAAGTAATAAGTGTAATTATTTATAAAACAGGTAAACATGAGAATTTGTAACACAGGCGTTTAGTATGTGAAACCATCTTTTTTCAAATTCTCCGGTAAAATTTTATGGGGTAGATACGTATTGCTCGTGTGTTTCACACTTGCAAGATATTTCTCAATTTGATACTCGTTATATACTATTATCAATATAATTTGGGTATCTAAATTTTTATAAATGAGGGGCGAAATCTAAATTTTTCACTTGGAGCACTAACAAATTTCTAGCCGACCTTAGATCCAACAGGTTTCGACTACCATTTAGAAATACAAATACATTGGGATGATTAAAAAAGAACTGAATTTGTTATTTTAGTCAACGCTTTTAATCACACCTGTTTATGTATAGATACTACTGGTCATTGTTCTTAGAATAGGTTTTAGTACTAAAAGTTTTAACTAGGCGTTTTACGTAGAAAATTTGGAATTTCAGACTTTTTTTTTCTTTTCCTTGCTGTAAAATTCATGCACAGTAAGAACCGAAACATTTATGCAGGTGTAAAATATTGCTGCACGAGTATGAATATGCACAAAAAAATATCTATTATTTCACAATAGTCATGGTCATGGAACCATACTTAACAATAACTTTCAGTTTTTTAAAAAGGTCGTATGGATATGTATAAAATAAACGTCTTTCTATTTAATAGCTATAACTTGTTGAAAATTCGACACAGTCACGGTCTTTCAATAAATTCATTACAAATTTTGGTTAAGCCTTTTAGCCTGTCAACATTACAAAACAAGCGTGATGATATATCAATCCTTCATGAGAGATTTGTAGATTTCTTAATAGCAGCCTTGTTATTTGTGAAACAGAATTTTGAAATATGAATCTCAAAATATTGTTAAGAAATAATGCATTCTCCATTTGTGAATGAAATGTGTGAACTGAATAGTAAGTAAAACACCATTAAATAACTGCAAAGTCATATATTTAACAAAATCCATACATTCATTCATTCATTTCTCTTATTGAGTTGTAAGTTTTCCTTACATTTATCATCCATTTACAAGACGTCACTTCTTTAAGAATAGACCTGGAGCATATAGAGCCATTACGTTCGACCAGAGTTTCCCAAAATGGATTATGTGTAATATGTTAACACATTGTTCTAATTAAGTTTTATTTACATAAATTTTTTAAAAAATCTGATGTGGCCAGCACATTACCTTCCGTCAACTCTATGTATTTTGTACAAATTTTATACAGAAAGTTCCTTGTAAAGGATTCTATTTCTTTTCGTACATTACCTTCGGGCAGTTGTAAATATTTTATACAAATTTCAAACAGAAAGTTTCTAGCAAAATATCCTGTATTTCCAGTAAATTTATAACACAAACATTTTATGTCAATTGCATTTGACACTGACACCTGTCAAATGGAATTTTCTTAATAGAGTAGCTGTTTACAAAGATAGCATAGCTGGCTAATTTATGAAATTTAATTTCTTTATAATTTTTTTAACTCTATATCAATTTAATATGAAGTATAAAATGCAGTCAAACCGTGTAGAGACTAAAATATTGTTTAATACTTATAATTACATTAAATGTGAAAAAATTATATTTATCATCGTTTTTTCAAGAAATACTGTTAAAATCGTCAAATGAGGGTACTTTCGGTTGACCAGTTAAAACCAAAATCTAATCAGGTCTTCGTATGGATGTAACGAAGAGGTACACGAAAGAATTATAATTTTTGGAATTGTAGTACTAGAGTAATCACAAGCGAATATTTAGTCACACACACACACACACACACACACACACACTCACACACTCACACACTCACACACTCACACACTCACACACACACACACACACACACACACACACACACACACACACAAACACACACATACACACGCACGCACGCACGCACACACGCACGCACGCACGCACGCACGCACTCACGCACACACACACACACATACACACACACACACACACACACACACACACACACACACAAATGTTGTAATCGGATACTAGGGACCTTAAAACGTGCTTATTCATTAAAATCTGGATATGCGATTTTTAGCATGAATACAATACCTCTCTTAGCGAGAGGTAAAAATATACTGATTTCAAAACAAAAGGTATTTTTGAAATTCACAAAAATAAGTGTAGTTTGCAAATAATCCAGTCTACGTATATAATTCCACTAGATGAAAAAAAGATCTGTATTAAAAAAATAAAAATACTTATTGAATTTTTATAATATATTTTTGTCTATACTATCGGATACTCATATAATAAACTATCGTTGCAAGGAATAGGAAAATTTAAAAGCAACGGAAGTAATAAAAATAGCTCTTATTGTAACGTTCATGAATAGTACATTATATCTCGGTGTTTTAAAAGCAAGGTACACCTACACTAATTATTGCACCTACGATTATTTTTACTGTTAAAAATAACACTTAACTATGATTTATTTAAAGTAGTGAAAATTATATTTTTAGATATTATACCTACACTAAAAATTGAACACAGGCGGAATATTTTACTGTATATAGCTTTAAAATTAACCACAAACATCCATATTTACTTTGGTTGTTTTCAGTATTACTCTTCGAATAGAATTATTACAATATCTTTTCCAGAAATAAATATGATTTTTAAAAATGTGTCATTTGAATCCTTATTAATTATTTTCTTCGTAATGTTCATAATAAGCAGCGTCAATTGTTACGCAATAAATATGACACATCAAAATAATTTTCCAATAACCTTTTAAAAAAATTATATAATAGTTGTGATATTTAATAATTTAATTTTTTACAATACTTAAAAAAACATGTATTTCCAAAATATAAATTGTTTCCAGTCTGCAATCTATTAAATAACGAAGAAAGATCTACAGGGTATAACACGAAAAACGGGTCATAGGGGTTAACATGTTAACAGTTTTTCCTTGCGTAAAAGTGGTCCATTAATTTTAAACAATAATGCCTCAAATAAATGTTGTAGTAAAATATTTGAATTCTGCATTTCATTCAATAATCAAAATTGATTATGTACATTAACCCATTCCTGATTTTAAAATTTTATAAGTTACGCATTAAAATAAATTCACAAACAAATGAAATAACCGTTTACTTGTCTGAAATCGTCATCGTTATTGAAAATGGTGAATTATTTACACGAAGAAAAGTAACAAATTATTAAGTATTATTCTAATATTTTGATATAAATTACATTTTGTAATTTCTGACAAGTGAAATTTCATTACATTTTTGTGATTTTCTCGGTTATGGAATATACAAAGTAAAATGTAGTAGATTCAGAATTAATTCAACGCATTATTGTCTAAAATTAATAGGCTGAATGTTTCAAAGTAGCTGTATAAAAAATATTATAATATTGTTTTTTATTTAAAATTATTGGTCCTTTTTTTCAAAAGTTTGTTAACTCCTGGCTGACTTTTGTGTACGGTAACATAATTATTTCAAGTACACAAACATCTTGTTTCCGTTAGCAACGTCTTTTGTCCGGGGGGACAAATAACGAGTACGGGATGAATGAGTGGAGGCAGCGGGCAGTGAACGGTGTGTGGCCGCACTCGGCGGTGGTCTGCTCCTGTGTCAGGAAGCCGTGAATCAACCCCGGCCTAACACGGTAAACAAACATGTCGAGAATATGGAAACACGGTTACCACACCAGTATTGCACGCACACTAAGCGAAATTGCTAATGGTCACTCTCAACATACAATACCAAAGGTATAATATATGGAAAGGAAATGAAATGGAAACCGTTAAAGTTATGGTTAAGGGTCAGTGGACAGTTGGTCACTTCTAAATGCGGCTTTTATATTATAATAAATGAAAGTCTGTTTACATAAATTTCAAATATATTGTATATATAGGTACGAATATATCTAACCACTTTCAAAATATTTAGATAGCTACTAGGAGGTATAATAAAATAACAATTTATTGTCTTTTGATACAATTTTAATAATATGTATTTATGGTACAAGTGTGTTATATTGTAATTAACACACATGTGCCATATAAAATTTTATCCAACACCTATTCAAATGGTATAACATGCATTTAAAAGATTTTCTAAGTTTATATCACATTGCTAATAGCAGCGTGAGCATGATTTTAGCTCACTAGCGACTTATGAACAGCTTTATTTGTTTCAAATCCCCATAGTTATACCGGTATTTTTTTCCAATTCCAGATAAGAAAACGCTAACTATCCGCGAATATTAGAACTTAAAACAGTGGTACACATTTGACATTTACATGGAACTACAACTATATGGCTACAAAAACTATATATATATATATATATATATATATATATATATATATATATATATATATATATATATATATATATATACATATATAACTAAAGAAACACAATTGACAGCAATGCTATACTGACAAATGTCAACAAAAAGTGTACCTAACATTGTTTATTGCGATCAGCGCCATCTCTTGACACTTGAAAACCCCAATAGGTATTAATTTCTAAATGAATTCCAAAATTATACAATGCTGAATCAGAGAATAGTAGTCACTTTGCAAAAACAAATTTAATTCTTTTAAATTTTATTCTAACTCTTTAATAACGTCAGCCACTTTTTTGTTTTATTATTATTTATTATTTTTATTATACGTATTAATTTAAGTTACATTCTATTATTACCAAAATCAGCGAATAGAAGCAGATTGGCTCATCTAGTCATTGGGGTAATAAGCCGTGAAGATATACTTATATTTTATTAAATTAAGGTGTATATGGAAAATTTTATTTTACTTTACACACATATATGCCCTACTCTTTATAGACCGAGTAGCTATTAAAAAAAGAATCCTGTTTGAAACTTCATAACTCCGGATTTCATTATGATATCGATTTTAAATTTTAATCTCTCGGAGACAAAGGGTTGAAAAGTATTCCTAGAAATATGTTTCTTTTAATGGGATCCTTTGCCAATAGCAAGTAATTAGAAAATTAGTTATTTAAATATTATATAGACCTTAAATCTAGAGAGTTTTAAAAAAGTTATGTTTTTAAAAGAATCGAGGTTGTAATGCACTTAACATCATGCACCTTATGTCTCAGCATTGCTATCATTATTTACTTCTCTCTCTCTCTCTCTCTCTCTCTCTCCCAAACATCACTCTATTCTTACTAATTTCAACCCTTCTACTATCCTGTTTTTGAAATCCATTCTCAAGTAAAACAATGCAGTAAATATCGATACTTAAAATGTAAACCAAATAATATTTTCTTGGAAATCAAAAATGTTGTATGGCATAGGCAGACGTACCAGTGTGGCAATCATTCTTGATCTATAATATCGTATATTTTTAAATAGGTTTATAAATATATCATCACGGCATACCAATTGATGGGTGAGCCAATCTCTTTTGAACGCAGATATTGGTAATGAGGATGACAAATTTGCAACGTGCGGACATTTACAAGGTGTCACCTTACGGCCACTCATTACTGGCGTGGAGAGTGCATCATTGGAGTCATTTTTTGTAGTAGTATTTTATTAAAATGCGTATTATCCATAAATATTTTTGAAATTATTCTCCACGAAATTTTATTCATCAATTATGTGACTTCAATTATTACCGAACATCACTGTTCGGACCAAAATGAGAGTATCATCTATGTACGTCATAGAACATAAAAAATACGAATTAACGAATAACATTTAAAACTTTTTAAAAATACAGATCACTTTCAATTTAAATGAAGTTTCATAAAAAAAATTGCTGACGACACCAGTGTATACATTTTTGCCAATATAATCTTTATGTATGTTAAATTAATGGAGTGTACAATGTCAAGAGAAATTGCACTGAAATTGTAAGCAAACATACCAAGATCACTTGCATATGAATATGGTGCATAATTAATTACTATACAAATGCGTAACAGTAGCCGTACACAATAAATAAATCTAACGAATTATCCGGTATGTCGTTTGCAAATGTAACGTATTGAGTGTGATTAGTTCCGTGGGAGATAGTGTGTGGGTAGGGCTTCGGAAGTCCCATCTCAGCTCAGCATACAATGGATGGGCGGTTAAGAGCCCAGGACTATACCACTAGCAGCAAGCCAAACCATGTTGAGAAATGAGCAGAAAATCGCATTCACACATTGTCGTATTAGCCCTGACATCTCCAAACATCTCTTTCATTAGAAGAGCCATTATTTAGATTAATGTTCCCCCCAGCTGTGGTTTAGAATTACATTGACTCCGTTGCCAACTGCCAAGTGCTGCACACTGCCGATGATAAAATACAGCGTGCTTTTTTATTGTACAAGTCGCAAGTTTTGCGATGATATGTTTTGCACCCCGTGGCGCGAGCACAATGCGCGCTCTGCCCTGCCGTGTCAACCTAAAGCCTTTTGTGCATTTTTAATGCTGACTTCGCTAACAGCTGTCTCAATTTGGAGGTACACAGAACGAGGACGTGCAATGCTGACGACGCCAAGACTCTTTCAAAAACAGACAATGCTGATGTCTGCTCTAATACCAAACTCCCATTATCATTATTTATATCTCTCACATACATTTTATACTAACCACTACCGAGTATGATGCCATGTATTTTGTCCTTATTTTATTCATAGATTTTTTCTATAAAATACATCGCAGTTCTTTTGTAATACCTGCACTCGGAAACCCAAAACCCAACATAAAGGTTCTAAATATCTACATAATTTGTTAAGAATTTCTTAACATACCTCTACTTTCATATCGTATTGTATATTTCATTTATATGAAATATTACACAATGACTACGTTTATCTCGACAATTCAAGCGGCTTCAAGTATATTATGACTTGAAAAATCCTATTGGTTTATCTCAGAGGATTGAAATAAGGATTGAGTTATTTTCAATCTTCTTTAAATTCGTATCAACCAAAAAAAGATAGTTAAATACTAGATTACACAGATAGACAAGGAGAGGAATATAATCTACTTTCATGGTGGCTATATAACCTCAAAATCTAAAAACTGCCATATAGTTATTTGTCTTCTCTGCCAAAACCATTAAAAAAATATTTGTTTCTTCATCACTCCAAATATTTCGCTTTTGGTCAACTTTACTAAGTTATATGTCGCGACTTTTATAAAATGAGATAAAATACAAATAACCAACAAATGATATGAATTTAGTAACACTCCAACATGTTGCAGATGTACGCATGCTTAGTTACATTATTTGGAGCTTCACTGTTTATTTCGATAAAATTCAAGCCGCTTCATAAGTCCAAGCCTGTTATTTTATAGGCTTGACTTGACATTTTCAAGCGGCTTGAAATATTAATCTCGATCGTTTATTTCGAAGTCAATGACAACAGTATCCACATACGGTCAAAATCTCGTTAAAATTGCTTGTGCAATTCATACATAATGTTTCATCCAGGTGATTAAAAAAAATTATTCGTACTATATTACTATAAAAATTAAATTAAAATTAATTTTAATAGTAAAATAGAGTACAGATATTTGACATAAAAAAACTAGAAGATCCATTAAAATTTAGGTTTCACTTTAATCCTTTTCGAATTAGTTATTTTTTTATAATTTTGATACCGCAGTCTGTGCTATGTCAATGGATATATCTGATTTCATTTATACTGGACTGGGCGCAAAGTTTGTGTTTTGTGTTAAAAATGGTATATAGTGCAGGAAAGTGCAGCAAATGTTAGAGAAGATTGTTGATGAGAAAGCTAGGTCGAAACCAAGTTGGTACAAATGTTTCCAAAGCAGCGTGAGGACGTGAGTAATAAGAAGAGAGCCGAGCGTCCTCGCATAACAACTACTGATGAAACTGCAGCAAAATTTGTGCATAGTAATCGATGAATCACTTCAAGGGAGGTTGCGGGGGAAAATAATATTCTATACGACTCTTTCTAAAAAAAAATGTGGGCCAACAACTTCTGGATTTTGCATCATGACAACTCACGGGTTTACAGTTTCGCTATATATGGCCCTGTATGACTTTTTTCTTCCCGAAGATAAAAATAAATAAATAAAAATATCACCGTGGCATATTACCCATTGTTGGGTGTGCCAATCTGCTTTGTACATAGATTTCGGTATTGATGATGACATATTTGTACCGCGCGGGCTTTTACCGTGCGTCACCTCATGGGCAGTCAATGTTGGCCTAGAGAGTGCACCACAGGGCTCAATTTTGTGCCATTTAAAATTCGAAATATTTGGCATCGGCCGAAGATAAAAAAAAATTGTAAACAACGTTGGTATATGTGCATTATGCTTAATGGGGAATACAATATTAATATTGGTAACTAATTAATTATCTTTTTAAACAAATGAAAATTCTCTTTATTTTTGCCAAACCTCAAACCTCGTATAATAGTCCATACACTACGAAGATCTGTCATATTCCTTACCCTTTATGGAAGGTTCTCCATTAAAGTTGAGTTCCCACATATAACTTCATTACTGATTACCGTCGTCACTATCTTCTCTCCTCTCCTCGACCACAGCTCTCCATGGCTTCTCTCCACGATGCTTTCCGTCGCGACGCCAGCAGGGAAGTGATCACGTCTTACAAGGAAAGGGTGGGCAACAACACCCGGCCACGGCCTTGGTTCCAGCAGCTTGATTGTACCACGAGCTACCCAGCCTGATCCCGTGATGTGTTGTGTTGCGAGACGATGATTGCTTCAGGGACGATTTAGTTTTATGTGACAGGGAGGTTTATTAACACTCAACGAGATACAGGATGTAGTGGCTTGTGTGCGGGTTGGAAATCATGACGGGTATGTTGCCAGAATAAAGATGAAAATAAAAATTCGATTTAAGGACTACTATGTAAGTAGGGGAATTTGAAAAATCAAGGATTCTAAATGATATCTAAAACGGAAGATTTGTTTATAATTCAGTACATAATATACAGGAATAGATAATCTACCTAACCATGTAAGGAACAAGTGAGAACCGCATGTTTTGTTGCAAATGTAATGATATTTAGTAGTCTTCTCGGGCCTATTCTGTAACTCGGTGATTAATTTTTCACAATTGTTTAAAAAATTTAACCAATCAAGTATGCTGATATATAACAAAAAAAATTGGATTATTAGTTGTCAAATCAATATCTATTGGATAAATTTTATAGTCAGTCGTTAAAAATTAACCACTGAATTACAGAATAGGCACGTATGAAAGTTAAATAGGAGATTTGTTATACTGTTGTATTTCAAAAACAGGTTCATATGCGACAATTTAGCGCTATTGTAGATTGTAGTTACCTTACAAACTGAGTGAAGAGTAAGAGCCTCAGACCAAACATAAATTAGACTTCGCATACTACCATTTGTTGTGAAGCAGGAACTTATATGGGCGTGCCGAGCTAGCTGCCGGCGTTCATGAAATGCGGGTTGCATGTTCAATAGTTTCAAAGTGATGCTGAATAATTTACTGTTAAAACAAAACATAATGTGAAACAAAAGTATATGCCTACACAATAAAAATATAAACCACCGCACATAACCTTCCAAAATCACATTCGAACGTAGAACAATAATAACAAACTGGCGGGCAACACATTGTGCAAAACAAACGCCTCGTTCCCTCCTTTCCCCACCTAACCCCTCAACCGGCAAGGAATGGCTTCACAACAAACCATTGCGCAGTATAAGAATGTGGCGTCTAATTTATGTTTGGTCTAAGATAAGAGCTGAGTATGTTTCAAAATGGCACTTTTTATAAAAGAAATTGACTTCTTGAGTTGAAATCAATGTTATATAAAAATTAATCAATTTATAAACTATATTGTAAAAAATTACTATGGCTACGATACTTCTTTCCTGGAAAGGTGACTGGAAAAAAGAAAGTTTATAGACTTAAGTTAAAATAAGTATTATCGCTCTCTACCGGTTTCGGCAGCTCATATTAGAGGTGGGCGCGTGAGTAACTTTTTGTTCACGATCACGCACGCTCACGGAACTAAAAATGTAATCACGACCAATCACGCACGACTTTTTATGTTTGATTCACGATCACTCACGCTCATGATTTTATTTTGGCACTCACGCCCGATCACGCCCGGCGGGTCACGTTCGTGTCACGTAATTGTTTCTATGTACATTTAAGCCTGCTTAACACAGTCATAAGTTGTTAACAAATTGGTGATTAGTTAGGTAACAGATTGGTTTCATTGGAAACGAATGTTTATGTACAAATAGGTTGCTCTATTCCTTCACAAATATCATTATAAATTTGGTAATAAATTTGTTAACAAAATTATGATCGTGTCAAACGGGCTTAAAGATTTGTATATCTTTAGTGAAATCGGAGCAACTGTGTATACAATTTTGGGTACAACAATAACACTATTTTTATGCAAAAAAAAATACTGTTGATGACATATTTGGACATAATAATGATAAAAAGAATGTAAAGTAAAAGATGGAAATTGATAATTTTTTAAATAAAAATAGAAGAAAACTTGTACTCACGCCCGATTAAATTTGAATCACGCCTGATCACGCACGATAATTTTTTAGTGCCTCACGCTCACGTCCAATCACCACGCAACATTTAAATTATATCCACGATCACGCGGGTCACATCGTGACCCATCGTGACCCGACAAAATCACGGCCCGCGCCCACCTCTAGCTCATATGCCTTCTTCGGAAGGTGAAAACAGAGACTTTAAATAACATAGATAAATAACAATTAATAAATAACAGATACACTCTCTATTTATGTGTATATATATATATATATATATATATATATATATATATATATATATATATATATATATATATATATATATATATATATATATATATATATATATATATATATATATATGTATGAGCGTAAGATTTTGTACACAATTTTTTATTTCGTACATCTACCCTTTCTTGCACTAAATTTCAGGTACACGTGTTCATTGATTACATGTACGAAATAGGTAGATGTAAACCACTTATTACGTCATAACATAAAGATAATTATTTGTAACCAAAACAAAATTGAATTTCAATCTTTCATACATAAATTATTGCAAAATTTATTATTTTTTTCTTCCAAGAAAACAAAGGTTTCCTTCTTTTCTAAAATTTAAGTTAATAATAGCATTGTAATTTGTATTTAATATATATGCATCTTCCATCTTCTACAGTCCAAGTTCAATTTACTCTTATATTAAACTATTCTTATACAGTTATTATTGTAACATTCAGATCCGTGCACGATTCATTTAATAAAATACGAGAAAAGGTTTTTTTTTTAAATTCATAGACTTCACAAAAATGTTTCTACTTATTAATCTCTTCTATCATTGCTGAAAAGTATTTATTACAATTTGCGGAAGTAGAACTTTTCATAATGAGTTTAGGATGTAAGACATACAGTAGCAACTGTAGGACTGTTCTATCCAAAGTGGGATAGTCAATAACCCTAAATGTAATGCAAACTGCCTAATACATCTGTTACATTTATGTAGAGGATTTGGTAATGTATTTATTTATTATAATTAAAATGCATTGACAATCACAGAAAGTGTTAGCTGCTTAACAATCCTCATGAATTTTCTCCTACTGTAGTTCTAATACCTCCCGACTCAACACATCTCACAAATGGCAAAACAATTACAGTATGATTCACTTACAGTTGTTTAATACCATCTAATAACATATAGATGACTATACAAACATTTGTCGTGGCTCCGTGGTTCGCAACCCTTACAAGGCCTATCGCTATCGACTCGGGGTAAAGACAACCCCTGTTTCAATCACGGCGGAGGAACGCCCACGTCTGTGAGTAATGTCCTCGCACACCCTCACTGTATTTAATGCATATATTTAGCCCATATGCCGGATAAACGGCGCTAAGTGTGAAGTGTAATTTGTTAATGTTGTATCGCGGACGATATATCGGTTTGTTATTGCAGGGTCTACAGGAAGAATGGAATAGATACGTAGAATTCGTTAAAGGAAAAGAAGCATAGGGAGCACCCGGACTTAGGGGGAGAAATGAGAAGTGCAAGTAGAACAATATATAGAAAATATTTAATAATATCAAAATGTAAATGAAAACTATGGAGATCGCATTTTCTTCATGATTTAATAAATTTTCAAAATTATTTTTTACACTTTAACCCACATTGTTGATGTCTACTTGAAATTTGTTATACCGGGTATCTAAACCAAGGCCACCTTCATTCATTGCGCTACGCTTATTACGGCCGTCTAAAATATTACTAAAATTACACAAACGAGAATTACAGAGACAGTACGTCAAGGAGCGCCACTCATGGTGTAACGTTGTACCATTTTGACTTTTATAAACTGACAAAACTTTGCACATGAAGTTTAGACTTCATCGACAAAGACCAAAGAGAATCAGGGACACTGATATTATCCTCCTACTTGAAATAAAAATAACTAGATGTCACTACTATCCATATCAAATCTCTAAAAACTCACGACAAAATTTTATATGGGAAAACAGCGATTTGGAACGGCCATAATAAGCGTAACGCAATTTAATGAAGTTGGCCATGGGCTAAACGAAATCTGTTAAATAGGGAATACACTGTTATTTATTTATTTTGTTTAGTAACTTATTAATTTTAAAGGATAAATGAAAACTCAAAACTTGTTCAGAATTAAAAACTACACAATATGAAACTAAAATCAATCGCTCTCTTTTACATTTCATGAAAAATATTAAATAAAATTTGCAGTTTACGGCTTACCTATTTTAGAATGCCTTGGAACTAGATATTGTTAGGTAAAGTCCGTTTCCACGACTTGATCCCCACATCATCGTAAGCATATGGTGCAAATCGCCAGCAGTGGGAAGGAATTGATGATGTTATGTTGTCGGGTGAAATCATGTCATTTCCAAATATTTATACAAATGAAAAGTGACAACCGACATTATATAATATCTTACACCGTGTGAATATTATTATTCATTAAAATTCGAAGTAAGATATTTATTTCGCAGTAATAAATCAATTGAATAATTATGATATAATGTCAAAACTGACAGTATTATAATATGTTTAACCCATATTGTGTCAATTTTGTTATTAATTAAAATTCACAATATACATATTTATACTATTATTCACGAAAGATGATTATTCAAGGTCATTTGTTCGAAGAAAAAATGCACAGCACTTTATAGCAGTAGCTTAGCAACTTGTATTAAAAAGGGAAAGATTAGTTGACGTATACCTATTTAATTTATGTGGTGACAGATATACGTAAATGGTGCCATTACTTTCTTACACACTAAAAATAGCAGTGAAGTATGTCGTAGAGTTACAGACATGCATATACTTATCTACTACTCTGCCATCTGTACTAATGTTTACTCAGTGCCGTTGACATTTAAATCAAATTATTATTTCATTGTTTACCTCATATCTATATTTTTGTTTTATGCAAAAACGTAAGCGAAGCAGATACAAATATGAAAAAAACATTTTTTAAAAAGAAACAAAATTATAAAATAAAGAACATTTTTTTAAAATTAAAATGTATCCACAAATATTTCGTTTTGCACGGGTACGAAATGCAGTGAATCTGCAAGTTATATTATATCAGATGATTTATAAATAACCTTGAATAGTGAATGGTGCTATATTTAGCAATAATAAACGAATTGAATAAATACGATATAAGTACAATTGATGAAATATACCCTTTTTATGGCCCAAAAGAAATGTGTTGCAATTTTAGAAACACCGTCTTTGCAATAGCAAAATGCACATATAATAGCAAGAATTAACAAAACTACCAACACTCATCAATGAAACACAAAATATCGACGCCAAAATCACCGTAATCACATGATTGACAGAATGACATGAATATTCAAATAATTCAAATATTCGAAAATGACACTCCTTACCGCGGTTACTATACCGTATCTATTTAATTTTTTTGTTGTTGGACGGAGATAGCCTATAGTGATAATGAATTTAAATTCATATAGTATTATTCACGAAAGATGACTATTCAAGATCATCTGATATAATATTACTTGCAGATAATTTCACTGCATTTCATTCCCATAGGCATACACAATAAAATAATAATTTGATTTGAATGTCAATGCCACTGGATAAACATAAATACAAAGGGCAGTATAGTAGATGATTACATATCTTACTCTACGACATACGTCATTGCTATTTTTAGTGTGTTAGAAAGTAATGGCACGGTTTATCCAAAACTGTCGTACCGCACAAATTAAATAGGCATACGTCATATAATCTTTCTCTTTCTAATACAAAATGTTGCTAAGTTACTGCTATAAAATTCTGTGTATTCTTTCTTCATACAAATAACAAATGTGTTCGACAATAATGCTAGATAAAAGTCCAGTAATTATTGCATCAGAAATTGATGACGGTGGGATCAACTGGGAGGTATAGAGTGTAATTATTGTTTCTTTCCTAGATCTAATAACCAACAAAATATCATTAGTCCTACGGTTTCTCTAACATATGGAATAAATTGCCAATTTTATTAAGCGTTTTTTTTTTTTTTCGTAAAATAAATAAAAATTGCGATTCATTTTAATCTCACGTTATTGTGTACTTGTGTAGTGTTTAATGGACGCCTTAGCACAAAGCTTAGCATAAATGGCAGCACTTGGCTATTCTTCTAAGTAGATGAGTTACAAGTTACAAACTTTTGTAAAAATTAAGAAGTTAGCAGATATTTAGTGTACGTATTCAACATTTTTCTAGTTCCAGCAAAATGGAAGAACGAAAATATAAAATAAGTGCAATAAATCAACATACGAGTATGTATTTTGAAACATACGTAAAACCCATTTTATTATTTTAATAGATTATTATGTAAAGTGTCATCATACCTTAACTGGAAAGAGTGATTTAAAAAGGGAATCAATTCGAAGAGGAGCCAAAACTTCGGGACAAAAAGGTTATATGAACTTTAATTTATTAATGGTTATGTTTTACGATCGTTTGACATTTCGAAATTTTTTTTAAAAGGGTTTGTATAACAGATTTCAAAGAAACAAGGTACCTATACAAAATAACTTGAAAAGTAATTCTGAACTTAAATGTATTTGCCTTAAATCCTTCTTTTTAATGTCATTAGTAAGTACAATATTATATTTAAAACAAAAACAATATAGTGATAATAAAGTATATTTTTTTATTATAAAGAAATTAATAATGATATTCTGTATCATTTATTGATAAATTAAATTTATAGTTACATTTATATTTTTATTATTTGTCCCTTTTAATCTAAAATAAGAATGTGTGAAATAGTAATTAAAACAAACTGCAATTCTGCCAAAATCGAGAATCATCGTATCTCTTTAAGCCCCAAGTTAGTGTTTTTCGAACTGTCACTCTTCTTCCGGGCTAACCATCTGTAATTTGGAAAATAAATAACAATATTTATCGCCTTCTTCTTCCATATTGAAAATGACATTTTATTGATACCAATACAAGAATAAACGCAGAGGAACATAACAGTACTGACAGTGTCCTGGTTCCTTCGATTGTCTTTTTAAAAAAAGTATATACAAATTGAAAGATACTATTAAAAAGTGTTGAATTGAGTACGTCCCTGTAATTTGGTACGAGGGGGTGGAATCCACTCGGTGGCGCAGATGTGTGCGACTCGTTCGTAACGATTCAACGTTACATATTACGTACTCCGACTAAATCTATTTAACACCGCAGTAGATAAACTAGACGTGAATAAATGTAGGTTGACAGTAAAATATACCGCGTGGTTTTACAATGTGCAACGCGCATTTCCAACGCCTAGCACTTAATTTCTCTTTTGTTGGGAATTTGTTTTCGTTTCGGGTTAATTGCTTTCCGTACACTCCACCCGCATTCGCATTCTCCTGTCTACTTCGATTCGTCACAACACACAACGAACGTAAACGTAAAGCCAGAACAAACGGCTATTTATTTACACTCCTCCATTTCCTACTCACATTACATTTCATTAAAAATATATTAAATGTGTAGGTGCCTATACTTTAATTTATTAAATGCGGATGATTGACAATGAAAAGGATGTTATTTTATATAATTAATAAATGTTTAAAAGCACCTGCATGTTCATATTTAATACTTCTGTTGAATCTATTGTTTGAAGAAATTACAACCTACATATCTATTGTAATTTTATCTTAAAACAAGGAATATATATATATATATATATATATATATATATATATATATATATATATATATATATATATATATATATATACAGGGTGTTCAATTTAAGTGTTTCATTGTTGCTA